>LR753356.1:1330774-1415566 GCA_902729485.2 Mus minutoides | reverse complement strand
TCAATTTCTTGCTTTGTCCTGACTGCACTGAGAGTTTTATCATTAACTAAGGTCTCTGCTGGAGGTTTGGCTGAGTTGAAGAAGCTTGTTTATTAGGGTTAGATACACAGCTCAATGGTAGAACTCTTGCTTAATATATTCAGGTCTTGCATATGCTAAGCAGTACAGCAAAAAAATTATAATGCATATGCAAGACCTGCATATGTTTTACTGATAGAGCAAAAAAGTTAAAAGCATCTAAAAAATTAACCACATAAGAATTAAACCACCAGGCCAGGCACTGTGGCACGGAACTTTAATCCCAACACTCAAGAGGCAGAGGCAGGTGGATCTCTGCAAATTCTAAGCCATATTGGTCTTCATAGTGAATTTCAGGGCTGTCTGAGCTACAGTTAGACCAAAAGAATAAGACACAATTCAAGGGCCCAAAAGAAGAGAATTTATTCAGTTCAAGAGTCTGCATCCAGCCAGCCTGCCCATGGGGAAGAGAGGTGTGGGGAACTTCCCACACAAGGGATGCAAAAGTGGCCTGGGGGATGGTTCAGCCAGAGAGGAGCTGCATCTGAGGTGCAGCATAGAACAGGGAACTGCGATAGATTGATCCTGAGGCAGTGTGAGCTCTCGGGTGCAGCATAGAACAGGGAACTGCGATAGATTGATCCTGAGACAGTGTGAGCTCTCAGGTGTAGAGGATGAGAGGACACCTAGTGAGGAGACAGGGTACTAGGAGCTCAGTACTTGACATCACATTCTGGGGGACTTCAAAAGCCCACCTAGAGGAGCACAGTTCCTGTTTTGTTTAAGAATTCAAAGCCAGCAGTGGTAGCATTGGTGGTGTACACCTTCAATCCCAGCACTTGGGAGGCAGAAGCAAGTGAGTTCCAGGCCAGCCTGGTCTACAGAGTGAGTTTTAGGACAATCAGGGCTACACTGAAAAACCCTATCTCGAAAAACAAAAGCAGGCAGGCAGGCAGGCAGGCAGGCAAGACCTAAGCTGTATATTTAGGCTGGGTATTCAGCACCATAGTCTAGCAGGCACAAGGTCCTGGGCTTAATACCCAATATCTAAGATAAAAAACAAACAAAAAACAAACAAACAAACACTCTTTGATCATTAGAAGTAATTAAAGACATTAGGAAAAACAAGTCAATGCATTAAACTTTGGGACAGCAGCAGAGAGAAGCAGCTGAGCACTGCCCTCTGCCCAGTGCACACAGGGCAGCAGAGTGTCAGCCCTGGGCCACTCACTTGCTGGACAAGGGCTGTGTCATGGGGTTAGCATACCACCCAGCCTGAGGTATGCTTCCAGAAGACAGAGACTCCTTTCCCATCTTGTTCAGTCAGGAATTACAGACATAAAACATACCCTGCCATTCTTACTGGCCAGATAGTCAGGTGTAGGCAAGGGAGAGTCCCCAAATCTCTCAAGTATGTGACTTGGTTGCTGCCAACTGGGAGGGGTCTGTCCCCACTATCATCTGCATAAAGCCGGGTGGGTCTGTCCCACTGGCTCCTGTCCTCCACTGCCTTTGTTTTCTTTCTTGCCTGGGACCTTCCTGATGAATGGCACAGGTCACACATATTATTTTGGTGATTGAGGGGACAGAGCAGAAGAGGTAAGGACCAAAGTTTTCGCACCAGGAAGGCAGAAATCGGTCTGTAACCATTAGCTGCCTGCTCAACCATCCACATCTAACTGCCTTCCCATTGGTCCTCTTGCCTTCCTCTCCTGCCCCTCTGTGGTCCAGACAGGTGCTCAGAGAGTGTATGTATTAGAACAAGTGTGCCCTAGCCTTGGGTCTCTGTGCACAGGCCTCTGGCTGGTAGAGACCTGGGTGATCACATAGAAGGAATGGGTGCAGATGTGTTTTAAAGCCCTGCTCATCTCAGCAGACATGACTCCACAAACTGTCTGCTTTTAACAATCAATGCATTTGTCAGAGGCACTCGCAGCAGGGGCAAGGCCCTGCAGGCAGCTGCACACTCCTGTCTGTTCCAGGCCACAAGAGCCCCAGCTGAGCTGCGCATGTCTGTTGCCCTGCTGCTGGGGGTGGGGGAGGGGTAGCCTGTGGGAAATTCCAAGAAGTGTGGCCTTCACATGGAGGGAGCCCTAAGGACTCTGAGATGCATCTATGCTAGAGCAGTCCCCAAATCCCTTTCCCAGGGCTTCTGAGAAAACTCAGTGCTTAATGGCGAAGGAGTGGTCTGCATTAGCAGAACAAAGACATGCAAGAAACCCCCAAACTCCTTCTAACCCCACAGTGCCATATGCTGAAATGTATCCCCACCTCTGGGCATCTCACTGCCTCCATCAGCCCCTTCACCAGGATTATTTTTTCCTTAAAATGACCAGCAGTGCACACCTTTAATTCCAACACTCAGGAGGCAGAGGCTGGTGGAGCTCTGAGTTCGAGGCCAGCCTGGTCTACAGAATGAGTTCCAGGACAGCCAGGGCTACATAGAGAAATCCTGTCTTGGTGGGCAGGGGATGAGGAGGAGATAACCACTGCCATGATAGAGTGCGGCGTGGCTCAGTGGGAGAGCCCCTCTCAAACAGACAAGCCCAAGATTTCTCCAGGCATTGAAAAAAGGAAAGCAATGCCTGTCTTGGTGAGTATGTCCTCAGACCTGTGAGCAGCGGGCACTGCAGGACCTCAGCTGGCTGCCAGGGAAGCTTTCCAGCCACCCGGGCACAGCTCATGGGTACAGAGGGACCTGAGCTCCCAGTCTGATGGTCCTGCCCCAGGTCTGTTACTCTGGGAGATGGAAGCTGGACTAGACAGAGTACTCAGCCCAGGCCAGGTTCCAGAGTAAAAGGGTGAGGGGGGTGGCCATGGGAGGCATCCTGTCCACTAGCCTAAGAGCAGAGAGTACCTTGGAATGGGAGAGACCACTCTGTCCCTTCATGTCTGTCCTTGGTGCCTTTTGATGAATGTCGTAGGATGGCCTAGCTGTTCACCAGATTGATGGAGCCCCCTTCCTCAAGCCCCCTTCCTCCTGTGTGCCTATTTGTTATGAGCCAGAGTGAAGGGGCTCAGCTGCAAGGTCAGAGTGCAGCCAGCCACACTGTCCACGAGCTGGCTATTCTTTAAGCATTTTTTTTTGTTGTTGTTGTTTTGTTTTTTCGAGACAGGGTTTCTCTGTATAGCCCTGGCTGTCCTGGAACTCACTTTGTAGACCAGGCTGGCCTCGAACTCAGAAATCCACCTGCCTCTGCCTCCCAAGTGCTGGGATTAAAGGTGTGCGCCACCATGCCTGGCTATGAGCTGGCTATTCTTGTTTGCTAATGTCTGTCCTAATGACATAGGATGAAAGTCACAGCAACTGGTGTTCACCGAGAGCTTCAGCATACCAGCACTGATCTCAATACTAGACTGGTCTCACTTTCAGGAACCTTCTCCAGAATCACCCCTGAGAATGTGCCCAGTTTAGCCCAGACGCTACAGAGTTTACATTTACACCAGCTATTCCGCCAGCCTCTCACTGTGCTAAGAAGGGTGCCACGCTGCTGAGGCCCCAGTGTGTGCTCAGGGATTAAATGGGTGGGAAGAAGGCTCGGTGGGTTTGTGCGGAGAGTGCTTCCTCCTGTACCCACTCCTCAGCGTGCCCTGTGCACTTCTGTGCCGCTGATAGTCACAGAGGTCACACAGGGTGTGTCATCGCTAAGCACCATACAGACTCTTAAGTAGAGACAGAGCCAGATATGTCCCAGCACAGAGAGGACTGGCGTACATGCCACTGGGGCCCAGAGAGAGGAGGACAAAGTAGACAGGTGGGGTGGAGGGGCCAGAGGTGCAACAGGAACATACTCAGCGAATGGCTAAGGACACCAAGTGGATTTTGACAGTGTGTGCATGGAAACCTTCTTCTTGGGGTCAGACCAGAGGCTGTCGGTAATCTTTATGCCATACCCCAACCCCAGGGCTTTTGGTGACCCAACCTTCTCTATGAGTGTTCCATGCTAACATGACAGGTTTCACAGACAGTGAGGAAGAGAAGAAACCCCAGTGGTGTGAAGGGGGAGGATTGGAGGCAAGGGCCAAGACAGAGCAATGGGGGCAGCATCTGGCTTTGCTCCGAGAGCTACCCCAGGACTCAGGAGGCTGGTGTGGGTGTCAGAACAGTTCACCCCACTTGGTTTCATTGATACCCTGAGCCAATGAAAACATAAGAGGCAGTCTCGAGCGGCTGTGCAGCAGCCTCCTGTGCAGCAGCCTCCTGTGCAGCAGCGGTGTTTTTTCCAGTCCAGCTTGTAGTAGCTTGGAGGGAGGGGAGTGAGTATCCAGTGGGGTTTCATCAGCAGCTCATCCAGGAGCTTGTTCTCTGGTCCCTCTTGTTGGAATTGGATGCTGTATGGTGTTTTGTCCTGTTTTCAGGGCAAAAGCCTCGGTTCTGTAAACTTATTAAAGCAGAAGTCTCTATTTTCTTTTCTTGAAGATAGTTTTTTTTAATTGTGTGTATGTTTGGATTTTGCACATGTGTGCAGGTACCCGCAGGAACCAGAGGCACCTGGAGTCACAGGTTACAGGAGCTAGGAGCCACCTGACATGCGCGCTGGGAACCAAACATGGTTTCTGTGGAAGAGCAGAATGTACTTTAACTGCTAAGCCACCTCTCTGTCCCCCTGCAGTCCTTGTTCTGAAGCAGGAAAGGCTGTCATTAGGCTTAAGTGTGCTGTCTAGGAAGGTGGGGGATGGGAGAGGATGGTGGAGCTGTTTCACACACAGGCCATTTCTCAAAGCCACAGTTTTTCTTTCTTAGTTCCACGACCAAAGCGTCGCCGCAGCTTGGCGCCTGTTGCTTATCAAATTAACTAAGGAAAAGAGGAACAGGAAAGAAACTAGAAGCAGAAAGCTGGTTTGTTTGTAAAATGGGTTAAAAGAGTGTTTATTACGGGAAACAACTGCCCTTTCATTTTTGCTCTTAAAACAGAAAGGCTTTCATGTTATAGCCAGTTTCAAATCTTGGAGCTCCTCTTGACGTGCGTTTCCCACCGCTGGGGATGGGCCGCCATGAAGGGCAAGTAGGGATCCACGAAGCTCGAGACTGGAAAAGTACTGCCCAGCAGAACCTGGCTGGCCTCGTGTACCAAGGAGACACTGCCATGCGGGCTGGCATGGCCAAGGCCCCTCAGGACGCCCAGCCTGAGCAAGTCCAAGTGGCTGGAAAAGTACTACCTGGCAGAATGTGCTAAACAGGCTGACATGGTCGCACCCCTCCGTCCAGGTCTCAGCCTTGGCCCCTGCTGCCGGGGATGCACCAGTCTGAAATAGATCGAGATTCGTGAGTGAAACAACTCTGGTGAAAAGCTGTGAGCTAGCGTTAGCGCTGTGTCCCGCCACTGTCAGCTGCACAGTGCGAGGCTGGACGGACAGCCATGGGCACCTGTCCTGAGACATCGCTATATTTAGGCATGGGCCCGAGAAGCCAAGGTAAAGAAAGACACCCCCGAGTTACATCAGAACAATGTTGCCCTTGGAGCTGTAGCCTTGTGTCTGTCTGTCCTTGCATCTGCTGCTCACCACAGGCCCTGTGTGCCATGGTGTAAAGACAGAGCCCACCAAAAAACCACAACAGTTTGGACGACATCAGCCCTTCCTGAATGGCAGTCCCTGATGCCGGGTGGGTACGTGCCACTGGACAGGGACCACACACACTGGCTTCCTATGTGCTGTACTGAAGGGACACGGCGTACTCCATGACTGCAGAGCATGACACAGAGCTCTGACACAGCAGCCCTGTCCACAGTCTTCTATCTCTCAAAATCTGGTGTCCTGCAGCAAGTGGGAAACTGTGATCTCCCAAGGCCTGGTGGCCTGATGGCCATAGTCCCTGTCTTCTCATACGGGCCTTCAAAGTCCCGGTGCCTAAGAAGACCACTTCTGCTCCTTTCTCCTGGCTTAGCCCAAGCTGCCCTGCCCTGCCCTGCTGGCTCTGCCTGCAACAGCCTTCCTGACCAGCCTTCAGCTCCCTCGGTGCTTCTGTCTCCTTGCAGACCCCTCCTCCAGGAAGCCTTCCTGAAAGGTCAGATTTCATGGATGTCCTACTTAGGGGACATCCCTGGAGGCCATGCAGACATTTCTGCTAGGGCTCTGCATCCTCTGGACCTAGGCCAGACATCTCCTGAGAGCCTTCTCTGAACACTGTCTTCTGTTCCCTCTAGCTCAGGCTTCTCCCTGCACCCATCTAAAGACCCCTGCTGGGCTCATATGAGTGATTCCCTGCTTGGACTGGAAACTTCCCAAGGGAAAGAGTGAGCCCAGCATCTTTGCCTCTCAGTCACTCACTGAGAGCAAAGAGCGGTGACCACACAGGTCTCCAAGTAGCTTACCGTCAGGCTTGGGAGTGAGAATGTGATACACCAACTCCCATCTGGATTTCTTAGGCAGGAGCCAATGGGGAAGCACAAGGCTTCCCTGAGGACCCCACTCTTCTACAGTGGGCCTTAGCACTGTGTCCCACCACCATTGCTTGGCCCTGAGGTCCTGGGACAGCCATGGATGCCCATTCTGAGATGTCTCTATATTTAGGCAGGGCAGCAGACAGCCAGGGCAAAAACAGATACCCTCATGTCCCTTCAGAAGAACACTGTTGTCCTTAAGCTGTGATATGTAGGGGGAGGGGAGAAGACTAATTCCCCCAAACCTTTTAGTCCTGGGGATCCTGCTAGCCTCACCTCTTACTCTAGTAATTAAAGACACAGCACACCCCACCCTAACATACATACATGAGAGGAGGGGACCAAAGCATCTCTATTCTTACCCAGCAGGGAAAGGATGATTGCATGAGGAGGAAGGAGAGTCCTGTGCCCACTATAGATCCTCAGACATCAGACATCCATCACAGTCTAAGGCTCCTGCCCCCACACGGACAGGACACCTATGGGCTCTGGCTGGCCACAACTGTGCAGGCCAGCCTTGGCCTCTGAAGCCAGGGGAGCAGGATGGCAGAGAGTTGAGGTCCAGGAGTTACAGATGGCTCCTTAGAGCAAGTTGGACAAAACCCACCATCTTTCAAGAGTGTGGCTGAGCACAGCATCCCACAGGTCCTGGTCTCTCCAGCCTCTGCCAGTCCAGGCTCAAGGAGTATGAGCAGGAGCTCTAAGTCGTCTTAGCCTGGCCTGCCAGCTGTGCTCTGACCCCTCTTTGTTGTCCTGGGAGGGAGCCTGGAGCTGGAATAGGGCATCTTCTTCCCAGGCTCTTTGACCAGACAGAGAGGAAGAAATGAAAACTTTCCATTTCCCAAGTGAAGGGTAGAGTTTGGTGCACACCTGGTGGAGGATGTTTGTGTTCAGGGAGGTCTTTGCCGTCTGCTTTCAGAGAAAACGCTCCTGTGGTCACCCTTGGATAGGGTGCATCCTTAGACAGCTGGCCCATTGGCCTCAGTATCCGCAGGCAGCTGCTGTGAACTAGCAGGGGGCAACCAGGACCACCCTGCTGGTGTAGGGCCGGAGCCCTGAAGCTGCCCTGTGAGGCTGCGCACCTTCCCCTCCCAGGGCTCACAGAAAGCAGCAGAGCTAGCAACAGCTATTGTTTTCCCAAGTTGTAAAGGCTTGTTTTCAGTACAGATGCTCCAGGCCAGCCTGCAGAGCTTCCTAAGAAGAGCTAGCACCCTGGCTCTGCCTGGCCATGCTCTGATACAGTGTGACAGCCTCACTGTCCCGACTTCCCAGCCTCCAAATCTGGGAGCTAAAGAAACCTCTCTTCTTTATAAGTGACTCATCTTGGGATCTTTGGTTACTGCAACAAAAAGAAAAGCCTCAAACTGAAAACAGCCCAGTGCCCTGTCTTTAGTGCATGCGGGTGCTGACTTGCTGTGTGCTGTGTGCTGTGTGTGTGTGTGTGTGTGTGTGTGTGTGTGTGTGTGTGCTGGCCTTCACCTGACTATGTCTTGTCTGGAAGAGCAGCCAGTGCTCTTAGCCTCTGAGCCATCTCTCCAGCCCACTAGTTCTTATGTGTGCTGTGCAGTGTATGGCAGCTGCTTTTTCTGCCACATCTTGTCCTCTGGTACTCTCTGTTGAAAACTGTGTGCCCTATTGAATCTTGTCGCCCCTCTGACGAAGGGTAGCTGCCCCTGTCTCCCTGTCTTGTCTGTCTCAATTTCTCTGGTACTCAGGAGGAGTTCTGGGCTGGGCTCAGCAGACTACACCCCTCTGTGTTTCTGTCCTTAACCTGGATGCCACGCTGTCTGCTTGCAGTAGCTTTAGAGGGCTTAAGAGACCAGTGTCTGCACTGCGCCTTGGTGGTCAGCCCCAGAGGCAGAGCCCTTGGGACTCCTGTTAGCACAAGCCTTCCCTCTGGAATGGGTCCCTTATTCTGGAGGTCCCAGGTGACCTGTACATGGCCACCCTCTCCTAGAGCTCTGAGGGCTCCTGCCTCCCTCCCTCCCTCCCTCCTCCTCCCCTCTCTGATGGTGACCCTAAAAGCCCTGTGAGGTAGAACACAGGGAGTAAATGTGCCTGCCCCTTTAAGGTTTTCTAAGGAACCCAAAATCAGAGCTACATAATGGAAACCACTTTGCAGCCTCCAGCATGGCCATTTATCTCAATCACCAGTGCATTTAAGATGTGGGCCAAACATATAAATCATATCTTGAAAGAAAGTATGTTGGTGCCACAAAAATTACCCTGTATTCTTACCACCTAATTTAAAAAATGTGTTTTGAAGCTTAGGAGAGTGCAAACAAGCCCAGGCTCTGGGTCTGCCTCCCCACGCATCCCTCCTCCCCACACATCCCACCTCCCCACGCATCCCTCCTCCCGCATCCCTCCCCCTGCAGCATCCCTCCTCCCCACACATCCCACCTCCCCTTCAGTCCACAGAGGGGCTAAGCAGTGATGGGGACTCTGGTGGCCGGGCTTAGACTGCCCCTTTTGAAGGTCAGTGAAGGTCAGGAGAAGGCAAAGACTGCAGGCTCTGCTCCCATTGTGTCAGGTGTCCCCCACCTCAGTGGCTCTCATTTGAGGTGACACTCTCCAGACCCTTCTCTGACACCCCAGGAAGGGGACTAAACACATCTGCCCCAGAAGCCTATCTTCCAAACTAAGATGAAGAGGCAGGAGTGGGCTAGGACTGCTGTTCCAGGATCTCCCATCTTGAAACTTCCCTGAAAATTCTTACTCAGCAGTTCCTGGGAGGATGGAAGAAACTAGTAGATGTGTGGATCCTTCCTACAGACAGGGCCCCCAGCCCCAGTTCCTGGAGCAACCCCTTATGAGTGCCATCTCTTTGTAGGAGCACTGGGGTCACAGACACGTGCCACCATGTCTAGCTTTACATGACATCTAGGGACTTGAACTCATGTCTTCATGCTTGCATGGCAAGGGTTTTTGTTTTATCCATACACCATCATCTCTGCCCTTTTGTGTTTTGGTTGGCATGTCCCCAAAGACCAACAGGTGTTTCTCTTTTCTGTGTGACTTAAGAGACCTTTGCCTTCTCTGGCTGCAAGCAGGGTCTACTGAGGACTCACTACCCTTTTAGCCTGTTTTGTGCCCAGTGAATGAACTGTCCCCCAACATCAATCAAGAAAATGCCCCCTAGGCTTACGTCTGATTGGAGGGAATTTTTTCATCCCAAGTCAGTCTAATTCTTATCAGGGCAACAAAACACAAACCAGCATAGACATTTTAAGAGCTTTATAAAACATATAGAAGCTCTGCAGGGTGTATTATACCTGTAACTCCAGCACTTGGGAGGCTAAAGCAGGAGGATTGCTGTGAGTTCCAGCATAGTCTGGGCTATCAGGTGAAACTTGGTAACTGTCCTATGCCAACACCAAGTGTTAACATTCGAACAAACTTCTGTCTAGTCATCATATTCATTCATGCAGAAGACAACCAGAGCCTGTTCAGGCCAGTGCTGGCCTGCGTACCATGTGAACCCCACAGTGAGCATGGCCGGGCTGCACTAGTGGAGAAGCCCTTCACTGGCCCTAGAAGATGGGTCTGGAAAATCCCAGAGGTTTCACAGTAAGCCCTTTGGGTGGCTTGAAGGAGCCTCTCTAAGGCCCAGACAGTGCCAGCAGCAACAGTTCCACCTGGTCAACCTTCGAGCTAAGCATCTGGTTCAGGAGCTAGCACTCTAACCGTGATAGGCTCTCCCTGCCCATCCAAAGGGTGCCACTGCCCAGGAAGGCTGGGCAGAAGATTCCAGAATTTACCTTCCTTCCTTTTGTTCTGATACCTCCTCCCACAGCCTCCTCCTCAGCATCCCTTCCTCCATGCAAGCTACCCAAGCCTTTCCTATATAAGGTCTCTCCAGCTTAGCTATGTGATCTCAGGCAAACTTTTACTTCTCTGAGCTGTTTCCAGCCCTTACCCCACTGGCAGGAGTGAGACAGAATGTGAGTATTCGCTCCGGGTCTGCACACGGCCTGTATTATAGGTGGCTGTGCAGATGTGCTTGTTGAATGAGCCAGTATGAGTAGCTGAATTATGCTGCAACTTGGATGGCTCTGTCTCATACTCAGTCTTCAGATCCAAAAGACCAGGTCAAGGGCCTCTTACATACGAGCAGCAAAGCCACCTAACCCATGAGCCCAGGTTCCAGTCTGGTGGGGTCCTGGGACCAGAGAGATGGTGCCCCACAGGACAGGTGGCTTTTTTTTTCTCTGAGGCAAGGGCCTGTGTAGAAATGGAGGAACAGTATGAGGGACAATGCCATCCTTGCAGGAGAGAAGTCACTTTCTGGGTTGATTTCCACATCCGTGACAGCCAGCACTGCTATGAAAGTAACTTGGCCAGACCTCTTGCCTCCTCCCAACAAGCTGTTCTTTCCCTTAGCTCTGCAAGGGCTGAGGCATCCTTGTGCAACCCATTCCAGGAATTTTGGAAGGCTCTGAAGGCATAGCTCTCTAGGGGCTCTAGGCTGCTTAGGGCACCAGAGTCTTGGGACCTGCTGTGCTGTGTTGACCTCGGGCCACCTCAAGGCAGGATTTTTGCCAGGAGTTACTAGGACAGAGGATTGGCCACAGGGGCTACCTCCTTTTCAGGGTGTTACTAGAGTGGGTTACCTCTACAGTTTATACCCCAGGGTTCCCCAGAGACACACGCCAAGGGACAGAGGGAAGGTCTGATAGTCTCTGGTCTGTTATCCTGCCTAGGTGACCTGGGGTTGCTAGAGAAGGGCTGTTCTAAGTGACAGCCAGCTCCCTTGCCCCAGAGTGTTGTTGGCACCTGGCATAAAGTTCAGTGTAGACAGTAGGGCAGCACAGGGTGACAAGTGCTCTGCTGCCAGGTCCCTGAGAGCTTCTGCCCTCTCAAGCTCAGCTTCTCCAGCACAGGGTACAGCTGGGCAAGCCGACTGGGCCAGTGGTGCACACTGCACATCAGGGGCAGGCTGGGTCTGTCAAGGATGTGGCAGAGGATTCATTGGGGGGAGGGGGGGGCTGCCGGCTGGTACTCCCCATTCACATTCAGTTCTCTCACTGGCTTTGAGACCTGGTGAAAGGAAGAAACTCGAGGTTTAACCCATTATACAAGAAACAGGGTACATCAGTCCTCCCCCATGTTGGGAGGCATACGCAGCACCTGTGGGAGTGTATACCTCTGTCATAGCAACTATAGTTGGGAAATATCATCTGTGGGCATCGTGGGGCAACAGAACCCCTTAGATGAGTTTCTGCCTTTCTCTACACAGATCTGGGACATGAGTGACGAGGAGACCTTTTCTGAAGCAAGCAACCGCAGCTCAGGAGTACCTGGCCCTCAACACAAGACTGGACTCCAGGACTAGTGATCTGGGCCCTGCCACCTCCCTGGTCCTGATCTCCACCTCTCCAAGGACTAAGGTGTACCCTCTGCTGCCCAGTTGCACCCTTTCCTGTGCCATCTCACCAGCTCTGAACTCAATAATAACCTTGGCATTGCCACTGATCTGGGGCTCAGGTCCTTCCATGTGCATTAACACCGCCCCCCCCTGTTGCTGAAGGACACCTCAGATCTTTTCACTGATTCTCTGACCCAGCATACACCAGACAAGGCTGTGCTAGGAGCCTCCCGGGGAGGGCACCTGCCGTGGGGCCTGGGTAGCAGTGAGTGCTGAGTTTATAGCCTCAAGTATTCAAGTGGCATACCAAGACACCCTCCCTCAGCTGTGGGCATGCTGTGTGTCGCCCTGTTCCAGGGATGGGAGAAGCTCCTGCCACAGCCCTGTACTGGGAGAGCAGGGCAGAGCTCTGCCGGATGGGTGTGTCCAGCTGGGCCTAGTAAGGTGCCTCATTCACGGGGTTGCTCCTGGGGGCAAGGCTTGTCTTCCTCTCCACTCTGGGTGGGCCCATGGCAGCTGTGGCCCGCACTGGGGTGTCAGGTCCTGAGAAGAAGCCCATGCATGGCTGACTTCAGCAGATCTCAGTAAGGGAGCCTAGAGGACCTTGGCCTAACACAGATGCTGCAACAAGCTGTCCTACCCATCTGCGTAAGGCTCCCCACAAGTAGCCAGGCCCACCTGGGCATAGGGCCCCACAGCCCACCTAGGAGTCAAGAGCCACACGGCCTCGGTTTAAGAGCACTTTATTATTGTTCTTAAGGCTACTTTTAAGTACAAAAAAAAAAAAAAAAAAAAAAAAAAGATGGCCTGCCAACCCTTTTTTTTTCTTCTTCCAGGAAAAAAAAACAGGCCACAGAAAATGGTATATTACAGATTTACAAACACAGAGGGGTCAGCACACACATAGATGGCTTGGTTCTGGGGAGGTCACAAGCTCCTGCCCAGGCAGGCTGGCAGGCTCCTCAGCTGACATATGAGGTGTCCCACTCCAGGGCACGGCCTATTCCAGATAGGTCAGCGCACCAGGGACCCGGTCACCCGCACTGCCATCTCCCCCTCCTCCCCCAACAGCGATGACCCGCTCACTGACAGGTATCTGAGGCCCGTTGCCCACAGAGCCAGTCCGCGGTGCGGTTGTTTTCCTGTGACAACCTCAGTAGCCTGTAGAATAACAAACTAGTGGCTATTAATGCGGACGCAGTGTTGTCATGGAGTAACTGTGTACCTGCACGATTACAGACACACCTACGACAAAAAAGATCAACTTTTTTCCCCAAAACAACAAAAAAATGAATGATTACGATAGGAAAGGGAAAATTAAATAGCTACATATCATTAACAAATTAATTGTTCTTCAAAAAATACCTACAAATTTCTCTGTACATTCTTTACGCACAGCGTAATGATGGTCTTTAAAATTACCTATATAAAAAAAGTGTTCTGAACAATTCTTTTTTTCCTACAGAAAATATAGGGGTCTGAATGCCAAGCTTGGAAGCCCAGGAGAGTGGGTGAACCTTGTGCGGGGCAGGAGGAGGGCTGTCCATGTTTGTAAAGGCCAGTAGCCACCCTGTGACTACAGGGATCAGTCCCCACCTTTCCACCCATGCATGTTTCCCAAGTTCGACAGCAAACTTGTTTCCTCCTACTGAAAGTCAGCCCCATGATTCCCTGTGCAGGAGTCCATAATGCCTTGTGGGAGAGGAGCTCCTAGCCAGGTGATGCCCTCAGGTGGGCCAGGCCAGGGGACAGAAACGCTCAAGGCTGGGAGGAAGAGCAGCTGTCGGGCATCCTCAGTCGTGTCTGTCCTGCTGGCTCCTAATGTCTAGTTAGTAGCTATTAATAGTGCAGGAATAACGGTGCGGGAATAACTGTATAGTCAGAGGAATGTGTACAGCCTTGGCCCCAGCATAGGAGGACGCACACGCAGCCCCACGCTGCAGGCTGTCAGGCACCTGATGTTTGGCCAGGAGTTGGAAAGGAGCAGTCTGTGTATCAAGGAGCCTAAAGACATGAACTCCAAGTCCCCAGCCCAGAATGCAGAAGATCAGCAGCAATGGGCTTCCCCAGCCTGCCACACCCACTGGCTGTGCGCTCCTCTCCGGAGTAAAGTGAGCACTGACTCATCTCAGAAGCACAGCTGTACCAGCAGTGAGTGTATCTAGGGCTGAAACTGATGAAGCAGGCTAATGCCGACAGGAAGCCAGACAAGAAGCCAGTCGGTGCTACAGTCTGGGCTTAGTCAATAGAAACCAGCTATTTTTTTTTTCTTTTCTTTTGAGACATGCACCATGTCAGAAGCACTACGGAGTCCTCCAGCCTTGGCCCAGGCCTCACAGGCTGCAGTGCTCAGAGAAGGGAAATGCCCATGGTCGGGGGGGGGGGGGGGGGGGGGGGGGGGGGGGAGAGTTTGCAGTCCAGCTGTGAGCACCTCAAGCCTAGAGAAAGACCTAGAACCTGCTAGAGACCCTCTAAGTTCAGCAACAATGCAAGCACGTATGGTCAGAAGTGTTCCCCAGCAGTTTGCCCTCAGTACTGGCATCTCAGACAGCTGCCCAGCAGGCAGCTCTGCCCTCCGTAGTGCAAATCAGGACAGTTCTCTTCAGGCAGACACATGCAAATGCAGACTAAGCCGGGCCCCAGGTGGAAGCCAAGCTGTGCATACCCGGCCTCAGAAGCTAAGAGCACAAAGCGTCCGGATCCCCATGTCGTCATGGCTTGTGACTGAGAAAGGGCCGCAGGGTCCCGGCTGCCAGGCGGCAGACCTGCAGAGGTTTCTTTGGTAACCAGGGCAGGGAGCAAGGATGCTCTGCTGGACTTAATGCTTCGTGCTGTTCTGTTGCCACATTGAGGCTCCTTGTATGAACACCAAGCAAGTATAAAAACAGAGCAGAACAAAAGTCCAGACAACATGGTTTTGCGAATAAACCACCCACCCACCCTCCCCCGGGGATTTTTTTTTCTTTCTTTTTTTTTAAGCACTGACTGTTCAAAGATCGGGCAAACCATGCAGATTCCTGTGTGGTCGAAGGGTGGCTCCCCCTTCAGGAGACCACAGAGGGGGAGTGACTATGGCTGACCATGTGGGCAGTGGGGCTGGCTGGCTGGCCCCTGCGTGACGCTGACTCCGGGCTGCTGGATGCGCTGTCCTTGGCCGCTTTGATCTGAAGCCATGTGTCACCTAGTGCTTTGGCAAAGTGGTCATCCACTGAGCCGGTGATGGACACCGAGTTAGGCGCCGGCTCCGGCTCCTTGTAGTTCTTGCCCAGGCTCCGACGGAAGTGCTCTTCCACCACAGGGTCACAGGTGGCAGTTGCTGCAAAGGAGGGGACAGAGGACAGATAGCTGCTTCAGTGGGCCCGGGGCCCAGTCAGTGATACTTAACCACACCATTAAAGGGTAAAGCCCAAGAGTCTCTGTGGCACTAAATAACAATGGTGGGTCCTAGAGCCCAGAGGGGCCAGGGACAGAGGTCCTTTTCTCACCCCCCCCACCCCCCCACCGAATCATGGCCAACTCAAGGTGCACACGTGCTCTAAAACAGTGTTTTTAAACTCACCACTAAGTGAATTTAGGAAGAAAGGTTACAGCCCATAGCTTAATCCAGGGTTCCCACATGTCCCAGGCTATGGGGGGAAACTCACCACTGGGTGGTCTCCGGTAGCTGGCGGACCCAGGCGCAGAGCAGCCACTGTGTGCGATGGGGCAGTGAGAGAGGTTGCAGTTGCGGGCGCCCGCGGATGCACAGGTAATCACGGAGGGCCGGTTCTGTGGGAGGGAGAACGGGTCAGCTCCTCATCTCCGAGCCAGGGAGCCCAGCTCTCTTGCCAGGGACCTTCCCTGTTCCTCGGGCCCTCTGTGCTACACAACAGCAGGTCTAGAGTGGGAGACTAGAATGGGGTGGGGTTCCCTTCTCCAGCACCTGTAGATGAGCCCCCAACACACAGCATCTCCTAATGACCAGGCCCCATCCTCCCTGTTAGTGAGTGTGTATAAACACTGAACCTAGGAATCACGAGCCCAGAGGCTCAGAGTCCATCAAAGGTCACACAGAGCCACCACTCCACCCCACCCCTCCCATGCTGCCTGTGTGCCTTTAAAGTCTCTTACTACAATCTGGGGCTTTCTATGTGGGGCTGAAGCCTCACACACTAGGCAAGTGCCCATGTCCTCAGTCTCCCTCTACCTATCTTGCTCTTTGAAAGTCAAGGCCTTATGAAGTTGCCTCAAACTTGTAATTCTCCTGCCTCAGCCTTCCAAGTTCCTGAGCTTATATGCCTATACTATTAGGCATATAATCTTGTTTTTTAAATAGCATTAATTTTATTTTCCTTTAGTAGAAGGAATAGCAACAACAACAACAATAGCCTGCCTTAATCACAGGGTATGACCACTAACTTTATAGGATCCAAGCCCCAAGCAAAGCACTGACATTTAACTTAGGCCTTATGAAATCATATGGGGTAAGGGCCTCTCAAGAGGATTGCTACACTGACCCTGAGGAGCGCAGTGCCAGGGAAGATGGGCATGTAAGCCAGGGCCAGGCACTCATCTGGATCAACCCTGCACTGTGCAGAGATGAAGCCAAAGGAATGAGGGTACCAGCATCCCCTCGCTTCAGAACTTCTGCTCGGGGTTCTCCATGGAGCTCTTGGTCCCCAACATCTAGCCTGATCTGGCCACCTCCAGATGACACACATACCTGCTGCCTCTCCACAGCTGACCTGCCTGTGTCACTGCTGTTCTTAGTCAGGGCAAGAGGCTGCTCCATGAGGCTGGGGAGGGATGCATACAGGTGGCCACCATGCAAGCTCACGGCGGGGGCTGCAGCCCTCTCAATGGGACTGCGGCTCCGTTCCCGGGGATCTCTGCGGCAGTCTCCGTTGACAGTCTTATTCCTGAAAGACAGGACCATGCTCAGATGGGGGTGACCGGGCAAAGAGTGCCCTGGTGAGGAGCCATGTGCTTTCTCCTAAGTGTTTCCATGACGTTCCTACACTAATGCTAAGGGCAGGACCAACAGGTGAGTTGAGGAACCAGGCCTTAAGTATAGGAGAGGCACCCGTGGGCGAAGCTGGCTTTGTGGACTCCCTCCTTCCCTGCTGGCAGACACTGCTGCCTGCCTACACATGATATCTACTTCATGGTCAGCTTGAGGACAGTTGGTCATTGAAGGATGGGAATGACCCAGAGAAATGGTGCAATCCTATAAGCCAGGTCTGGAGAGGGACCACAGTGATGTTTGCTCCTAAGCAGCAGAGGCCATTTCCACCTCTGTCCAGAGAGAACACATAACCAGTATGATGGCTCTGCTTCTTGGTGGGTAGGATGGCAGCCAGTGGGCAGCACTTGTACCCAGAAGCCACAGCAGCAGACATGCAGAGGACAGCAGCTCCCTGGAGCTGTGCATGCCAGCACTGAATGTGGTAGATGCCCCATGGACCACAGGCCAACTGCTCAATGCTGCCGCCTCTACACGGGCCTGTGGAGAGTGTCAATGCAGCTATGGCGTGAGCCCGCAAGGCCCAGCTAACACAAGGTGTTCCAAGCTCAGCTCTGTCCTTCCTCCAGCCACTGATTCTAGAACCCCCTGGGGATTCTAGAACCCCTTGGGATCTGTCCCTCTTTAACTGCCAGAGCAGACCTGTTCAACTTTAAAATTGAAAGGAAAGTGGGAGATGGTTCCCAAGACTTTTGGAAATTCCAGGTTATTCTCTAAGCCCCTGCTTGGCCTGTTCGCAGCCATGCCTGCCTCCTGGGCCAGCCAAATGCAACACCACCAAATGTCATACCTAACACATGTGACAGCCACACCTTTTATTACTGGCCACTTAACTTTCAATTGTAAGCAGTAACATAGCACATCCTGGTTACCCAGTATCCCTTTTTCTCACTGGTGTAAAACTACCCTGCTGGGCACTGTCACACCCACCCAGTAGCTGAATCATTCTGTGGCTTCCCTGTGTTCATCTCAGAGCAAATCTGACCTTACAGAGAGAGCTCTCAGCACAACAGCAGCCAACACCTCTTCATCTACTGTTCCCAACTGCCTGTCCATGCTCACCTCTGACTCTTGCCACAAAACATTCATATCCACCTGCTGGTCCTCAGGGAGGCTGCAGCCATAATTGTCCTTCCCTGAATTCCAGTGCAACCCTCAGGGCAGAAGGCACCACAGCACTGCTGGCCACCTCTGCCTGTCCTACACTAGCCCTGAAACCACTGGGGAGATGGAATTCTGCCTGCCCTGAGCTTCAGACCATCTATCTGCACAGGGAAAGGAAGACATCAGAGTACAAAACTAGGGGTGGGCAGACTCAGGGGGAACCAGAGCTGGCCCGTGGACCACAGTGCACCCACAGCCTTCACACGATTCTACACTCTCAGGGACTTGAGCAGCAGACACGAGCACAGACAGGAAGTCCCAGGGAGCATCATGGTTTCCAGAAGATTCTATGACAGGAAATGGGTGCAGAATAACCCAACACAAGGAGGGGCAAGAGGATCTGAGGAAGACCCTACAGATGGCAGAAGACTCAGGCAGGCTAATATCACTTGTCCCTTTAACCTTGGTGTCACCAGTCCTTATCACCTCCCACCTTCCATCCCCACAGCATTTTCACATGGGCAAGCACCAACCTTAGTGATGAGATGCACCAGAATTGGGCAGTACCAAGAGGGGCCTCCAGGACCGTGCCTAAGAAATCAGTCAACTGGCACTGGGCATTGGTACATCACACAAAATACCACGAAACACAGAGCAAGCCTGGGAAAGTGCTAGTTAATTTTAGTAAAATTACACATCACTTTATTTCCAGCTCATTTTCCTGGTTCCTGGAGCTTAAAGACATTGTTTTCCATGTCCCTCCCACTTTGAATGAATCACAGCCCCGTGCGTCCTGTGCCGTCAGGACGATGACCTAAACCACACACATCCTGCAGCTCCTTAAAGACCAAGTTGGTGGAAAAAAACCCAATGCTAGCCCTGCTGGAGCCTAAAGGACTCATGGGGCTCCCTAGGACACTCAACCTTGCCCACAGGTCAGCACTTCTTGAGAGAAACAAAAGGTGGATAGGGAGAGAGAGAGACCACCACACTCATCCAATGTTTTCTGGAAACAGTCACCATGTGCTCCCAACCAGTCTCTGAACTCTGAAGACAAAATGTCAACAGAATTTGGGGAAAACAGACAAGATCCCAGGAAGTACAATTCCAAAGAAAACATGGTGGTAAAACAAGTGTCTGGCCTTTACCTAGGTACAGACTGGAGGGCTAGCCTCATGCCTCATCCTGCTCAGCCTCAGGAATCATGGTACATTGGCAGGGCAGAAGAGTTAGGAAGGACCCACCCAGCCTCAGCTTCCCACAACACACAGGATATCCTGGAGGTGATAGAGAGCCTTCCTGATGCTACTCTGTGCTGTCCTCACGCAGTGGGAACCTGGATGACAGTCTCAAGCCTTCCCACAGACTAGCACTAATAGTTGTGGGGACAGAAGCTAAGACTTTAGACCCTCCCAAAACCATGACCAACCTAGAGGCCACCTGTCTTGCCCAGCAGTCATGTCATTAGTGGAGACGTGGTGGTGCAGACCATATCCTCTGTGGCCCCAACCCTAGCTTCTCATCCCTTGACAATCAGGAAGAAAGCCACATCACTGCCAAGAAAGCACAGGCGCCATGGAAGTTGCCTGACACATCTGTCCCCTGCCCACAAAGGTGCTCTCTCACCTTCTGCTCAGTGCAATTTTAAAACTCAACTCCAAGGAACTAACCAACCGACACACACCTCATGCTCTCTCACAGGAAGCTGAGGCCTGTCCGGGCTGGGAAGCCTCCAGCTGCAGCAGAACCCAGGGGGAGGATGGCCCACGCTCTTCAAGACAGTGGTCTTTTCAGCCTTGCTGAGAGCTCAGACCTTACTATGATGGACTCCAAAGTGGGAAAGAGCTTCAGAGGGGCCCTGGCACTATCTGAAGTTACCAAGCTCGTTCAGTCAAGGACGCCAGTGCACAGCTCTCTGTCTAAAACCTTCCCTTTCCCGGCTGGGGTAGGAAACTGTTTCTATGCATCTCTCAACAAGGCATTTAACTTTTTCCCCATAAATTGCCTTTAATTTCTGTCACAGATGGATGTTATATGTGACCAGAGCTAATAAGATAAGGTCACCAGAGCCACAACTCAATGCCACTGGAGGGTGGATAAGATAACAGGCGTTAATGGGAAGATGGTGCTGAGACAGGGGTGTCAATAAGAAAGCCTCCCTCAGAAGAAAGCAAACACTCAATGGAGACAGGCTAGCTTTGAACTCAGAGATCAGCCTGCCTTTGCCTTCCCAGTGCTGGGATTAAAGGCGTGTGCCAAATCCAGCTGAAGAAACCTATCTTGAATAGCCCTCATAGTGTCATGGCACGAGCACTCCTGGCTTATGATTTGCCCATAGTCCTGACTATTCTGAAATATGCCAATATATGTGCTGCAAAACGGCCTCAGATATGGACTTGAGGGAAGACTCCAGAAGGCGCTGTCATCTTGGGAGGTCATAAGTCTGTGGGGACAATAAAGGCACCATGGGCAGCCTTCAATAGTGCTATCTACAAGAAGCATGGAGCCTCTGTTTAGGTCAGTTCAGCATGTCAGATAAAAGAGCCAGAAACCAGTGCTTGTGGGGAGCCTGGTGCTGGGCTAGCCTCTACTAATGTGTTTGTGACTTAGTTTTAACAAAAAAGTGATAAAAGTTTTTAAGCTTATAAAGGTATGAAGAAAACATTTTTTGGTCCAGCTATATAATAATTTTGTGCTAGTTGTTATCATAAAATTCAATTGTAAAAATTAAAATTTTGGAGCCAGCAAGATGACTCAGAGGGTTACTTGCCTTGCAAGCCCAGTGTCCTGAGGAGGCGCCACAGTGAAGTCACCTACGGGCTCATTCCTCAGGATGCACCTGCCCTTAGGGACAATGGCCAGCTTCTTGGGCTCACAGTTCTGACTTTCCACTGCCTTGCCACCACCCCTGGAACTCTATTGCTTTAAATCTCAAGAAATTCTCTACAGTGATGCTTTCTGCTGGCTGACTTATAATTAATGCAAAAGCATTTTAAAGCTTTAGAGCAGAGGTTCTCAACTTTCCTATCGCTGTGACCCTTTAATGCAGTTCTTCATGTTGCAGTGAGCCCCAGCCATAAAATTGTTCTGTTGTTACTTCATAGCTGTATTTTTGCTATTGTGAAGTATAATGTAAATTCCTGGTGTGTGACCCACAGGTCGGGAAGCATCACTCTAGCGTCCTATAACAGCAAGGACCATAGGCTCCACTGGCCCTCGGGTATCACATGCTGAGCACTGAGCCATGGCCTGCTGTATGAGGCCAGGAGACCAAGGCCGATCAGTGAGGTTGAGGAGCACATGGCCCTGGGCCTAGCCACTCCAGATGTCAGTAAGACACCCTCTACCCTACATAGAGAGGGGATGAATGCCTCGGTGCTGCCTCTCATCTGACCTTCAGCTCAGCAACTCTGGATGGTACTGGAAGGGATGCCCTTGCCTGGGTTTCCACAGCTGGGGAGCACTGTCCCCCACTTTTTCCACAGTGCTAAACCATGGGGGGAAGGAGAAAAGAGGGGAGGAGGGACAGATCTGCCCAAGTCCCAGAACAGGCAGGTGACAGTGCAGGGCTCCGGGGTTGAGCAGACTGAGCCACCCTTCTGATGAGGACCGGGTCACTTGTCTCCATGACTGTGCCCAGGAGTCATGAAGGAGCCTAGCTGTGTCATGATGTCCCCTCCACCACCACCCTGCTCCTCTGTCCCCTCCAGCCGCTCAGCTGTCACTTGCATCCTATGAGATCAAGGTAACAGGCGAGGACACCTAGGAGCTGCGACCGATAGCCACAGGGCTGCGGCACCCAGCTCCTGGAAGCTGAAGGCCAAGCCTTCAATTGAGGAAGAAAAGAAATTTCATGTGATTTTAGAGACCTGTCTGTAGCACCATACAGACACTTCCTCCTGTCATGGTGAAGGGCTCTTACAAACACTCCTCTCAGAAGGCACAGCACAGCGCACTGCCCACTGAGGCAGTCTCCTCCCAATGTAAACCATGGGACAGTCCAGGAAGTTAGCTCCTTTCCCTCGTGTCGCCAAAATGCCATACACCCCAAGTACTAGAAAGATGGGGAATAGCCAGGTGACTCCACGGAAGCTCTGGCTCTGTGTCATAGAGGTGTAGTCCTTCTCACAGGCCGAGCTCTCCCAGCTTCCCCGGGCTGGGCCTCAGACTCAGGCTCCACTCTGCCACCAGCCCCAGTTTCCCCAGACCAGAACTGTCTGCATGTGTTTTAAATCATTAGCTGAGACAACAGAAAGAAACGGAAGCCTGAGAACCAGGTCTGCCATGAGACTTGGGGGTGGAACACCATGCTCTCCCCGTGTTAGCCGAGCAAGAACTGGTCCACCTGTGGCCACAAGCCCCCAGGGACTACACACAAATGGGCCAAGAACCCATGTGCATGCCAAGCACGGTTTACAGAGCCCGCAGATCATGTGCTGCACACATGCACACTCAGATGCTAATGAATGGAGATGCTGCTGAGATTAATAAATGTTCATTTAAGATCCCTGCTGCTCCTGGGTGCACAGCTGTTTTCATCATTATGCAGTCTCTCAATGAATGATACTAAAAAGTACAATCACTATCATGTTTTTGGCATTAGGCAGCCCTCAAACTAGCGCGGGGTGGAAAGCATCAGGCTCTTCCTGCCGAAATCCAGCTGTCCCATCTGCCATGGACAGAAACCTCGAGACCACTCCCTCTCCACCCAGCGACAGGAACCACTGGGCTGGCCTTTATACTGTTATGCTTTAGGGAGGACTGGACTACTGGGATGAAGACTGAAGAACAGGGTGAAGGAAGAGGCTGGGAACATGCCGGACATCCAGTGCCAATTCCCCGCAGACCTGCCTGGAAGCCCACCTTCCCTCTGCCTCCATTTCCCACCCTCAACTTCCCGTAGAGTACACAGCTCCAAAGCTCCCAACATTTAGGAAGGTCATGGCTGACCAGGAGAGAAGAGACAGTCCCTCCAGCCACTAAGAGGGATGCAACCAGAGTAGGACCAGCCGGTGTCTTGAACAGCACCAGGCACTTGTGTGAATGAACTGGCTTTCAAAAAGCAAACCTATTCTCGGTCATACTCAACACCAGAGGGGCTCATAAGGCTGGGTAGACAGGGTAGCGCCTCCATCAGGGTTCCAGGAGAAACTCTAGGAGGGTAATCTACCATGACACATCCACAGAGAGGAAAGGTCTGGAAACAGCCACACTCCCCACTGTTGTACTGCCGCTACGAGGTCTTTCAGAGCTTCAAGCTAGATCCTAGGAAGCCTCTCTTCCAGTTTCTCCTCGGTATGCTTGCAGCTTTGGGTGAGAACATCAGAAGCTTCACCCTACCCAAGGTTTGCAGTGGGCTCCTTCAGCACAGTGGTGATCTCTGAACTGCAAATCAGGACACGTGCAGTGCTCTGTGCCCGTGTCCCATATAAAGGCGACATCTGGGTCTCAATTCCCAGCACCCACATGGCAGCTCACAGCCATCTGTAACTCTAGTTCCAGAGAATCTGACGCCCTCTTCTGGCCTCTGTGAACACTATACACACCAAACACCCACACATAAATTAAAAATAACAATCGAAAAAGAAAGGCGAGGTCATACGAACCTTCCTTTCAATTCAGCTCTACCTGTGACTTGCTCTGAAGCAGACACTTTGCATACCATATATGGTTGTAGTCCAGATATGGCTGCACACCCACCACACACTGCCACGTCTGTGGCTGGGGGTAACAGGTTCCAAATTACTCTATGGGGACTCTTTCACACACTGATTCAACATTGAAGAAAAACCAGAAAGGAGGGCTGGACAGATGGCTCAGTGGGTAAGAGCACTGACTGTTCTTCCAGAAGTTCTGAGTTCAATTCCCAACAACCACATGGTGGCTCACAACCATCTGTGATGGGATCTTCTGGTGTGTCTGAAGACAGCAATAGTGTGCACACATTTATAAAATAAATCTTTAAAAAGGAAAAAAAAAAACCTAGAAAGGTTTTTCTTCTCAGCTCACCTATAACCCTGACTGACCTTAGAAATTACAAACTACAACCAAGAATGACAGCAACGAAAAATCAGCCATTACCATACCATAGAGCCAGCTCCACGAACCTTAGGTACTGAGATTCTACTGTTGGCAATTAGATATGCACCAGAGAAGAGATCTTTTGACACTTGGCATGGTTTCCATATTACAATATCAATAAAGGAAGGGTCCAAAGGCCGCCTGTCTGGACCACATGGACCCTCAGTGTTTAGGGCTGTGATTGCCTCCAAGCGCCTGGCTTGTCCTTGCTGAACTCCATCTCTCCAAAAACTGGAGAAGAGAAGGACTCTTTTTCTTTTAATACATCTATGGAATTTAGCAATAAGCTTTAAATTACTTTAAGCAAAGATGGTTTTTGAGAGTTACCCTGGTCCTTGGAAAACACTCCAGTATGCTAGCAACTGGTTAGGCTGGTTACAACTCAAGACTTTCCATCCATCCTTTTCTTTTTTCTTTTCTTTTTTTTTTTCTTTCTGGTTTTTAAAGACAGGGTTTCTCTGTGTAGCCCTGGCTGTCCTGGAACTCCCTCTGTAGACCATGCTGGCCTGCCTCTGCCTCTGCCTCCTGAGTGCTGGGATTAAAGGCCTGTGTCACCTCCACCTGGCTGGTCTCCTCCAAGCTTAGAAGCTCCCCATAAACACAGAGGCCATCACTTAAAAGCCTACTTCATCTCTCAGTCCCAAAACTGCCCTTCCCGACGGCCACTTCAGGATCTTGCTATGTAGCTGAAGCTGCCCTCCAATCTGAGATTCTCTTGCTTTGACCAGCCTTACAGTAAGCATTCGTCAGCATCTAGAATTCTCCCTCCCTGAGCTGCGCACTTTGCTTTCCCCGGTGGTTCCTCACATCTGAGCAATGCCCTGGCTGTTACGGTCATCTTTAGAGCCACCTTGGAGCTCTGAAGAGGGAAAACCATAGCATGGGACCCGACTTCCTGCTCAATCCTGATGTAGCATTTGCCCTAGACCCATGTAGAGGATTAGCCCTACACCTGTCCACTCTATAAGCGCTTCCAAAAGCCAGATTCCTCTTCAGAACCCATTCAACTGAAGTCACTGCCCCTGGAGTCCTCCAACTTCACCTGTGCATGGGGGGGATCCAGCACGGGACAGCTGGCTTTCCCTCCCTCAGCACTAGACACTGCTTCCCCGTGACACTCATAAGTGCTCTTCAGTTGAACCAAACAGCCCTGCAGTTTATTTCTGTATTACAGTAAGGGATACAATACCATTAATTTTTCCCCTTAGATTTATTTTTGTGATTAAGTGTTTGCCTGCAAAAGATGGTATGGAATCCACATTACCTCACAATGAGCCAACCATGAGCCAACCGTTCTCCATGCTAGAGGCCTTGTCAGACGTCAGCTCGTGCACCGTCAGTGCTTTGACTCTGGGTTATTTTGCTTAGCGAGTTCTCATGGTTCACCCATGTGTGGCAGTATGTGTTAGCACTTTCTGCCTCTTTCAGGCTGAATGTATTCCACTGTAACACGGAGACCCATGCTTTTAGTCACCCAACCATTAGCGGGTATTCACCTGTGCTGTTCCCACTTCTTGACTAGGTGAACAGAGTTACTGCGAGTCTAGGTGTTCCAACAGGTCCTAGTACACCCTGCTATCATTCTGTGTAAATTCCCAGAAGAGGAGCTGTTGGGTCGCAGTGTGGTTCTCAGTCTAACACTCAGTCCTTAGAAGTTCTGACAGATCGCCAGCAGTCTATCAGGTTGGGTCTCTAGAACGTGCCTCTCATTGGCCACCTATCCCTCCTTATGATGACAGAGAAACCAAAGAAAGGGTGCCGGGAGCACAGGGCTGGTCCTCGAGCACAGAACTGATCAGCCTTCATAAACCACCCTTCCTAGGTTGTGGGAGCGACACTCACAAACCCTGTGAACATGCCCCCACAGAAGTTAGTGCACACCCCTCTCCCTGCCACCAGGACACAAGACAGTGCGGACTGTGGCTGTGATCAGCTGTGAGCTTCTGGGAGACTCGCAGCCACAGAACTGTGGTTCCCATTTCTCACCATGAGCCCGGAACAATTGCTTCAAGTCTTCAGAGGGTGGCTAAATGTTAACAGTAATAGCTACCACTTGTGTGGCAGCAGTATGTGGTGGGACCAAGTCCTCAGTGTGTCTGCACCACTCCTACAACAAGGGCACTCTAACCCGCAGGTCCCTCCCTGGACTCCCAGGGGCAAGGCACGATTGCAGCTTAGCTGGCCAGGGCGCAGGTCTCAGAGTAGCTGAGGGTAGAGAGCTTGGTAAGAGCTATTGTGCAAGTTCCTCAGAGTTGGGACAAACGCATTTTCTATCAGACCCGAGAGGTCAAGAGGTCACTGGCTGACGATGAGCAGCAAGGGAACCTGAGTGATGTGTCCAGGGGAACGCGGCTGAGGTCAGAGCCTCTAGACTCTGCCAAGTGCTTTTCTCGTTGTCTTCTGTTAAACTTGAGAGCAGAAGCGCAAGTCTGGCGTCTGGGCTGAGAAGGAACAGGGTCCCCCAGCAGCTGCCCCCCTCACGTGACAGCCTCACCTGAACCTGGGTGCTCCTTAATCCTGCCAGTTACCTCCACACTCCTCTTCTGTGACAGCCCCCTCGCCCTAGCAGGAAGATCTGGTTATTACACGGCTCCCGCTTGGGACAAGGTGCGGGTGGCCAAGAGACAGGGACCCAAGGAACATCCCTGCTGCGCCCATCAGTTCTGCCTCCCCCAGCTTAAATTAATTACAGCTGAAAATACAGCGCTGCCATCTGCTTTGAAAACGGCAGGATAAGGGAATAAAATGAAAGGGGGGTTTTGGTACTAACCTCACTTTAATCATTGCCAAAGAGCATGAAGACAGCCCAGCGTCCTCCCACAAGAAAGCCTGGGGCCTCACAAACTTGGCAGGCAAGGCGGGCGCGCACCCCGTCAGAATAAGAGTCCCCGGGAGGAGGGTGTGAGGTGCGGGGCCGCCTGCCCCGCGCTGCAGGGGAAGCTTCCTGCGGGCCTGGGAGAGGCTGGGAACTCCTGGGAGGCGTTATTTACGGAGCGCCGCCTGCCAAGAGCGTTGCATGCATCGCTGCAGTTCCATTTTCAGAGAAAACAGATCTGCTGTCAGAATTACAGCGAGTCACTTCCTCTTTCTTTGTTTCCCTACCTTCCATAACACCAGGCTTTTAGCAGACTCTACAACTTGGCCAAAGGAAATGCTGGCAGGAAGGGGCGAGGCAGGAGGGAGGGGACAGGCCTGCAGTTCAGCTTCTGTGGGTTTTCTGGTCCTCTTGCCCTTCTCACAAACCCCACTGGAGAGGCTGTTCTGTTACAAGTGCTGAGGCCGGCACCAAGACGCAGCTAGCCCCGGTGAGGGTGAGCTCATTATCTGGTCTCATCTGCAGATTTATCCCAGGCCAGCAGCCTTGGTTTCTAGGGGAGTCACCTGCCTGCCTGGTTCCTTCAGATCCTAAGGAGATTTACATGCATAGACCTGCTGGCTCCTTTCACGCCACAACAGAACAGCATTTATATCAAACAGGCTCTGGTAAGCCAGACCTGTAGCACAGAGGATGAACGTGCCAATCAATGAAAGAGCAGTTCTTGTGGGAGGAAAACACATTTAAAAAGAAAGAAGAGAAGAGAAGAGAAGAGAAGAGAAGAGAAGAGAAGAGAAGAGAAGAGAAGAGAAGAGAAGAGAAGAGAAGAGAAGAGAAGAGAAGAGAAGAGAAGAGAAGAGAAGAGAAGAGAAGAGAAGGCTATCTTCCAAACCTGCCAACTGTCACTGTCTATAGCAACCGTGTCCATAACACTGCGTCTCAGGAGTGTAACTTTCTAGTAAAGGCTACATCCATCAAGCCCAAGGGAACATCTGGGAAAATGGTTAAGTAAAAACAATTGCATTTTTGATTTTAGAGTTTACTAAGGATACCCAACAAGAGACAAGTCTCACACACTCCCAGTTCAGCTCAGCAGGAAAGGTCCTGGAAGGGAGAGGGAGGGAGGGATGACAGCCAGGGAAGCCTTCGATGCAGACCTACCCTTTCTCCAAGGGGTGAGGAGCTCTGTTCAGCTTCACTCCACAGTCACACCCCACCTCTCTCCCCGGGGCTAAACCCCTCAAGCTCTAGTAAGGAAGCAGTCAGGAAGAGCACAGATAAACACACCACAGAGGCCCATACAAATAAGGCCCCTTCATTCCATCTCGAGAGTATACTGAGCAGTCACAATGGCCCCATCCTAGCCACATGGTGTGGGTGTTCTTCAACACAGTTCAGTCCTTTCTAGAACACTTTTGGAAGGTTTTCCTGCTAAAGAAAAAGATCTAGTAAATGATCCAGCCGTATCCAAACAAAACACTCTGTGTGTTGGGGAGGGGTGTGTGTGTGTGTGTGTGTGTGTGTGTGTGACATGTGTATGTCAGCACAGAGGTCAGGCTCCAGTGCTGTTCAGTTCACCTCAGGCCATCAACCTTGGACTTGTTTTTTTTTGCTGATGCTGCTATTGTTTTTGTTGTTTTGTATTGTTTTGTTTTGTTTTTTAAAGACTGTGTCTTCCCCGCCTCCCCACCCCCGGGATCTGCAGACCAGCCAGGAAGCTCCAGGGAGCTGCTGCCGCGCAGTGTGGGGTTATGGTGTGAGCACCCTCAACCGAATGCTTGCAAGGTAGGTACTATTTACCAACTGAGCTATTATCATAGCCTGAAAGGCCTTTCTTTTACAAACACTAAATACTTGGAAGACTTCGGAAGACAGAGCGTGCTGGACAGTTAGTCAGTCACAGACTACACATGGCTAGCAGGCACACCCGGAGAGCTGCAGGGCTCTGAGTGGGGATGCTAACCTTCACAGATGCAATCGTTAAAGAAAGGAAAGTTGAGGAGGACCGAAGGAATCTCAGGAGCAATGCCCCTGTCCCTGCCCCCTCCCAGCACTGGGGAGCATGCTCACATATTACATATTACAGCCCCATGAAAGAAACGTAACAAACAGGCCCAAAGTCCTGAGACCAAGCAAGGGCTGGTGGTGTAGCTCAGGTGGTAGTATACTTTCTCAGCATGAATGAAGCCTGTTGGGGTCTCAATCCTCAGACACCACAGGAGAGGGGGAGGGTGGAGGAGAGGAGGAGGGGGTATCAACCTGAGCTTCAAATTTATTATCAATAAGTAAGCTACCGATGACCACAGGAAAACAATTTTGATTGGGTTAGGAAGGAAATGAAACCTTTGCCACGAATAAATAAAAGCCCTGTGCTGGGAGTTTGTTTGCTTGTTTAAGTTAAACTGTCTAACTAGCTGGCTGGACACGGTGGCCTTTGGAGCACTGGTCGAGCTATGGAAAGGTGAGCGAGCCACCCTAGGGCAGAGATGAGCAGCTGAGTTTACCCTGGCCTCTCAGCAGTGCGCCCCCCCCAAACCTGCCTCCTCCTTTAAGACCTTTCTCTTTGACTTTCCTCCGTGCCCCCTTTGAAGCTCAGCCTCGCCCATACGGTGGCCACACACAAGCCCTAAATTCTTTTGTATTATGCAGAGGGTCCTCAGCTTCTCCTCAATGTAAAGGAAGTGTACACTCAGTAGGAACTGCACTCTGGGTGTTGAATTTTGCTCTCCCGGCCTGGCCTGGCACCTCTCAGGCATCTGTAAACCAAAGTGCCTGGTGCAGCCCTAGCGGCTCTGTTGAGGAGCTAAAACAAGAAGCAGGCAGAGAGGCACATCCTTCCTTCACAATGGGTCGGTTGATAGGGATAAGTATCACCCTGGTGTTGATGGACAAGCAGCCCCTGCCATTGGTTCAACAGGAGAGTTTGTGGGCACTGACCATCCAGGACAATTCCTTGGCACCAAAACCTACCACCAAACCCTTTCTAGAACAGCTCTCCTATATAAAAATCTCTGAAGCAACATGCTTCTAACTGCATCCTGCCCTTAAAAATGAATTTAAAAGAATGAATAAACTTAAGAACAAGCCTTTTTGGAGAGCTAAAAAACAAAACAAAACAAGCTGAGTCCCACCAGCTGCTTGGGTGGTGGGGGAAGGGGCTGAGGCAGAAGCCCTGTGACTCTTAGGCTACGCAGACTACACAGAGACAGACCAGGCAATCTGTAGAAGGCGCCACTGACAGTGAAGAAGGGTCTGACAGACCATCACTATCTACATGCAGTAAACAAAGGTGCTGGGACATGGGGCAGGTACCAGCAGCCTGCTCACAGGGATAAATGCTTTCCAGAATACCAAGTGTCACCGTGGGGGGCGTGGGGATGGGTGGGAAGGGTAAATGTTGGATAGACAGACCACAACAACCTGATTTAAATCTAAGGCTGAGGAATGTATGGAGATCTCTCTGCCAGGAGCCCTGAGGATAGCACCACCAGAGCCAGCCCAGGTAGGAGTGGGGGATGATTGCATTAAGACGCCACGGTGAAGGTCACAAAGGGGAGTGGGGCCATCCTGTGTACTGGCCCTGACTTGTGTCAGAGCTGCTTGTCACACAGGCCGACAACACATGCTTAGTTGGTCTGAGGGACGATGGAGATTTCCATGAATTCTTTTAAAATTTAACCACGGGGTTTCCATGAAAGTCCAGGAGGTGCTTACTGGGAAGGGAGTTTGTCGCAACAGGCTCCTCCATCCTTGAAGGTCACACAAGGAGTGTGGCTTTTATTCTGTAGTCTATGGACAGACCCAATAGTGTCGCGCACGCAGGCTCTGGAGGAAGACCGGTTGGCCAAGCTCGGCTTGGCACACCGAGGGGCAGGGGTGAAGGGGCGGCTCCTGGTGGCTCGGAGGGTCCAGTTCTCATCTGCCCCACTCACAGCTCTGACTAGAAACACATGGCCAAGCATGACCCATAGCAGAAGGGCGGGAGGGTAAGCAGTGGCTGGCACTGGTCCTGAGCTGCCTGCCACTCAATCAAATGAACACAGTGAATCTGCTGGAAAGTGGGGCCCTGACGGAAGGGCTGGTGGCAAATGTGAAGGTCTGGGGGCAGACCTGCTAATTTTCCCAAGATGAGAGTGTCTGACAACCCTTTTTTTTTTTTTTTTAATTACAAAAAGATAACGTGTATGAATGCTTGCCTGAATGTATGTATGTATACACACATGTATATGAACCATGTATATATATGTGTATGTATGGTACGAAGGGGGGCCAGAAAGGGAGTATCACATGGTGCTGAGAATTGAACCCTGGTCCTCTGGAGTAATAGCCAGTGCTCTTAACGACCGAGTCATCTCTCCTGGACAGTCCTTTCCCTTCTTTTTATCTCAGATTTCTGACTGTGTTTCTGGTCTGCAACTCCTGGACCACACCAGCACTCTTCACTCCCATAATCGATCCTTGGTTTCCACACGTCTCACACCTACCCAGCCTGGTGCCAGTAGCAGAAAAAAAGAAATGTAAATAGAAGGATGAAAAAAAAAAAAGGCATTTTATTCACACAGTAACGCAGGAGAAGAGACCAAGCAGGCCCATGAGGCAGGCTGAATGAGGTGCCTCCACAGGTTCAAGGGGACCCAGGGATTTCTGTTCTGGAAGATGGGGTACAGGGAATATGGAGGGCAGAGCAGTTGTAGGTGACTCTGTCCCAGCCTGGAAATGAGCATTATGGCTGCAGAACACAGGAGGTACTCTAGGCAATGCTACCTAAGACAGTACGTAAGTAACTATGTAAACCAGGCTGGCCTTGAACTCACAAAGATCTGAGCCCCTACCACAGAGAGTTGGGATTAAAATACAACTCTATCAAAAGGAAGAGAGTTTCAAGATCTCTCTCTTGTTCCATTCTTACTCTAAGAATGACCTAGCCCCAAGGATTATCTAGCTTTACTTTAGGTATCTAGGTACCGAGCTATTAACAGAACAAGGCCCAGCCCTGATACAGATGAACTATCAGAAGCAGCAGAGAGAGGCACACCTGTTACTTCGAGTTAAACCTTGTTCTAGGAAGACTGTTAACTTGCCATCTCTGGGGGAGGGGCTTCTGAATGGCTCAGAAGTCCTCAAGTAAGGGCAAGTGAGCCCTGAGGCAGACTGCAGCCTGGAGACTCAGGTCTGCACAGCCATTTCCTAGAACGGACCAAGAGCCACAGAGACAAATACTTCAGAAACCTGACCCAGAAAGGAGGTTTGCACGGGGGTACGGGGGTCTACAGTGTGACCCAGGCCATGCTTACTCTACAGCGTGACCCAGGCCAATGCCTATATGGAAAAGAGTCAGCAGAACACGGCAGTGACTACAACATGGAGATGGGGTCAGGAGACAGGAGGTGGCTTTAGAGGTAAATAAAAAGCTCTTTATCAACCATGAACATGGAGGAGTGTCACATGGAGAAGTTCCTACATGTGGACATGCAAAAGGAGGCAGATCTGTGTGACCTGTGAGTCATCACCTTAGATAACAATGAGACTCTCCCATGTATAGCAGGCAATGTAAGCCACAGCCTGCACGACATCACTTAAGAGGCTCAGTCAATGAGAAGGACAGAGCCTGGAAGCAGAGATAACAGTAAATGCCACAAGACGACGCTAGCTGGACTCTGAAAGTGGATATGATGTGGTGGCATGGGGAGGGAGTACCTAAAGAAGATTCCATCTCCTTCTCCAGGGACTGTGGTAGCTCTCAGGGAAGCAGATGAGTTCTCCAGAGCCTCTGCCTTCTCTTTCCTCCTCTGCTCTTCTACTCCACTATGACACAGCACAGAAGCAACCAAAAATCTTAAGACTTCCATCTCTGGAGCAGTGAGCTATGTAAACTTCTTTTTATTGTAAATTAAACAGCTTCAGGTATTTTGTCATAGCAACAGAATCCCTTCTAAAGTTTCTGGATAGCAAGGCATAGTGGCATACACAAATCTCAGCACTTGGAAGACAGATCTCTATGAGTTCAAAGCCAGCCTGGGTCTTTATAGGGAGTTCCAGAATAACCAGAACTACATCCAAAAACCTTAAAAAAAAAAAGTGGGGGAGGGGAGAAGGAAGGAACATCTTGGGAAGAGTAGCCCCCAAGGTAGAAAGGGGAACATAAAAATAAGGGTCATAGGAGAATCAGCCAAAAGAGATTCCTTTTGTTGTCATTACAACATGGAATTACAAATGCCCCCCAAAATCTACCACCTTGTGGGCAGAGCATCAGGGGGAACCTGGCCCAGCTTCCTCAATCTCTCAGCCTTCAGTGGGCACCCTGATAAAGGTGGCACTCAATAGCCTTGTATCGGGGAATTACCCAGCCGCTTCATTTTCCAAGTTAAGCTTTAAGGGTCTAAACGGTTACAACAGAATTCTGAAATCAACTGCTCATTATGTCAGGAGCGTGCTTGGAGAAGTTATGCTCCACAGTGAATCAACCACAGATCTAAACAACACATGTTAACCGGCAGTCCCTGGAGGCCTACGACCAGTGTGCAGCACCGCTGGCAAGTCATTGACGCTCGCCGTCCTCCTCTGAGTCCTCATACAGAAAGAAGGATCAGTGTGCTGTGGTCTCCTCTTACCAGGGCATTAACCCCACCAGGGCAGGGCTCACCTCCTCGCCTCATCTAACCATATGAACACCAAAGACCATCGCACTGGAGGAGAGGGGCTTCAACATGTGGATTTTGAAGAATCCAGACTACCAAAGACTCCAGAGCTCTTTCCCTTGGAGAAACTCTGGGCCAAAAACTGTGTCTGACACAGAACCTGGAAATTTGCATAGACATTCCTCCATGTACCCAGCAGCTCCTCAGACAGACAACCTCAGCGATGGTTGAGCCCCTGACTTGCTTCTCCTCAGCTGACCTAATGAGAGCCAACAGACTCCCACAACACTCAGTGCTGAAACTGTTCCTGTGACCATCCATGAGCTCCCACCCTCCCATCTTTGGCTGGAGACTATTGCTATGTAGCCCAGGCTGGCCATGGACTCTCCAATCCCCTGCTTCAGCATCTCATGTGTTGGGTCATGGGTATGTACCACTGGGCCTGGCATCCTAGGGCCATCTCTTAGGTCTCCTCGAGGGAGGCAACAAGAAGCCAAGCAGCAGGAACAGGAGAGGCTGGGCTTCTCTGCAGCCAGGGAGCTGAGGCTCCAGAATTCACATCCTCCTTTGAGCAGGCTTCTCTCCATCACCAGACCCCAAGTCAGCTTTAAGCTCTTTGAGTGTGCTTGGGAGATACTATAAAAATAAAAAGTGTTCCAACCAAACAATACAGCAAAGCAGGAGACAAGTGCCATGCTGGTCAAGGGTAACCACCAGAGCTCTTCCAGCCTCCTCCTGCCCAGCGAGGCCCAGCGAGTAGGGAGTGGGAGATCTAGAAGGAGAGGAGGCGCCCATCAACCCACACCCTGGCCAACCCCTCAGCAGTGGCCAACCCCTATCTTTCCTCTTTCCTCAGTTGGATCTTTCAGAGACCTAAGAGAACAGGACTTTATTTCAGGACAGGCTGGCTTTGTGTTCCAGCAAGAAGAGTTCTATGAACTAGGCAATGCCCAGATTAACCATCTGTATTCCAAACAGCTGCGATCTGTGTCCCCAGCTGAACGCCTTGGGGCCTGGGCAGGGAACCTTCTAATTTTGAATAAATATCTTTGATGTAAATATCTTTTGATGCATCAATCACTCCTGCTTTGCTGATTTCAGTGCGACCCTTTAGAACAAGATCCTGCACACACTCTCGCCCCTGGTAAGTCTCCCTTCCCCAAAGTTCTGACCCACTTCTGTAACCCCCAGGACCGATTACAGCCACAAAGCTGGCTAGTCCCCACACAGCCAGGATTGGACTTGGTTGACAGTGCTTTTGTTCTGTCCCCTGGCTCCTGACACCCTTGGCATTTCTTCATTTCATGTGTTATTCGTTATTCAGCCAGAAAAATGCCAGGAGCAAGATGGTGGCCTGCCTGAGCAGCTCTCAGCAGAGACTCTTAAGGCAGAGGCGAGGCCGGCCAGGAAAAGGCTGACGTCAGCTCTCTGAGAGCAGCTCCCTGCTAGGATAAGGCAGCCTTTGTTTTCAGCTCAACTGTGAAAATGAGAAAATGCCTCCAGCCTCACAAACAAGTAACCCACACAGCCCAGGTCAGGCCTGTGACCTTTACTTAAAGGTACCACACTTCATTAGCAGAGGCTGTCGACAGAACCCAGGAGGTGTGGCCACAACCACCCAGGCCTCTGCTAAAAATCAGCTGTATGCCCAGCACAGCTCAGGCTAGTTCCCCAGCTCTCACTAAAGTGTGAAAGGCACAGTTAATCTCAGGCAAGCCAGCTCCAAAATCACACTTCTCTGTCAAGAAGCATTTTTTTAAAGACATAGGCTCTCTTCTAATTTCTGTTGGCAAGTCGATCACATGTAAGTAAGAAAGAAGGAAAGAAGATCCCAACTTAGCAATAGCTTGGTTTCTGAGTTTCTGCTCAGGGAACTAAGATCTTGGTTGTTAAACAGTCCCTTAAACACCAGAATACCTCCAGGGATAATGGAATGACTTGTGAGCTCCAGGTTCAGGGAGAGACTTTGCCTCAAAAAAAAAAAAAAAAAAAGTGTGTGTGTGTGTGTGTGTGTGTGTGTGTGTGTGTGTGCTGGTTTTATGTCAACTTGACACAACCTAGAGCCATCTGAGAAGAGGGAACCCTAATTAAGAAAATGCCTCCAGCCGGGCATGGTGGTGCACGCCTTTAATCCCAGCACTCGGGAGGCAGAGACAGGTGGATTTCTGAGTTTGAGGCCAACCTGGTCTACAGAGTGAGTTCCAGGACAGCCAAGGCTATACAGAGAAACCCTGTCTGGAAAAAGCCAAAAAAAAAGAAAGAAAGGAAGGAAGGGAGGGAGGGAGGGAGGGAGGGAGGGAGGGAGGAAGGAAGGAAGGAAGGAAGGAAGGAAGGAAGGAAGGAAGGAAGAAAGAAAGAAGAAGGAAGGAAGGAAGGAAGGAAGGAAGGAAGGAAGGAAGGAAGGAAAGAAAGAAAGAAAGAAAGAAAGAAAGAAAGAAAGAAAGAAAGAAAGAAAGAAAGAAAGAAAGAAAGAAAGATAATGCCTCCAGATCAAGCCTGTAGGACATGTTCTTAATTAGTGACTGATATGGGAGGGGCCAGCCATTGTGGGTGGGGCCATCATGAGCAGCTTTCACCCCTCTAGGTACCAGCAATTGTCCTGAAACATCAGTCTGTCCAAAAGGTATAACAATAAAGTTTCGTGACAAAGCTAAGCCTCAGGTGTGTGCCATAGCTGACACTGTGAGGCAGGTGCTGGGAGTGGAAGGTGGGAAAGCCTGCCACAGCTATCACCAGCCAGAGGTGGACCCTCACAGAGGTCCCATGCTGCTGACTTAAAAGGGGGAGAGCAGGAACATGGACACCCCAGAACAAGAGGATACAAGGTCATGCCAATGATTTGGCACACGGCTGGTACCCAGCGCACTCAATGGCTGCTGTCACAGAGAAGCCCTCTCTAGCAGTGGCCTCACGCTGAGTGACGGGATGTCCACACCCTCTGAAGAACACCTCAGCCGACCAACTGCCCTGGGAAGGCTCCTTGACTTAAAAATCTCAGTTGAGCAAAGTTAAGAAAGCAACATGTAGCCGGGCGTGGTGGCGCACACCTTTAATCCCAGCACTCGGGAGGCAGAGGCAGGTGGATCTCTGAGTTCGAGGTCAGCCTGATCTACAAAGTGAGTTCCAGGACAGCCAGGGCTATAAAGAGAAACCCTGTCTCAAAAAAAACAAAACAACAAAAAAAGAAAGCAACATGTACTCAACTGCTCAATCTCCGCTCAGTTTGGTCTTAATGTTGGTAGCACAAACTGGGACCAAAGGGACTCAGGAAACAAGAAGCAGGGTCACCTTGGGGAACAAGTCAGGGCGCACAGTGAGCCTATGTAGGACAGTAAGAAACATGGCTCTGGGAAGCAGAGGGTGCCATGGCTCCCCTGACCCAGTAAGCAAACCCACAGGGAAGCACGAACCCTATCCTCACCAGTGATCCGCTTCTCCCTTAGATGCCAGGTCCTTCAAACGCTTTCTCCAACCTTCGCACACACCAACAGTCCCAGCTTGGGGTTCATATGCTCTCCCTTCACCCCACGGAGAGAAGAGCAAACACCCAGTGGGTCCCCAAGGGAAGCAGACAAAAGGCCCTAAGGCTACAAAGTGCTCCCCCAGATCTGTCTAAATCACAAGAACACACCAGGACAGCAGCTCACAGGGGTGGCAAGGGGCTCAATGTGGCGTTGGCCCCAGCAGGAGCCCCGGGCTTTGCCTGCTCAGAGGCTAGGGTGGATATTTCACATACATCCCAGTGATCAAAAGGGAATCCCACACTGCACCTGAGGCACACCTGGGTAGAGGTGTCCCACAACCCAACACAGAAGTCCACAGAAGTCACTCAGTGTGTGCCATGTGCCCGCCATTAGAATGGATATGTAGGAATGTATGTATGTATGTATGTATGAATGTATATGTATTCTGACTTTGTACACACCAGAAGAAGGAATCAGATGTCATTACAGATGGTTGTGAGCCACCATGTGGTATGTGGTTGCTGGGAATTGAACTCAAGATCTCTGAAAGAGCAGTCAGTGCTCTTAACCACTGAGCCATCTCTCCAGTCCCCCAGTGTCTGTTTCTTTAAAACAAACAAACAAACAAAACAAAACAAACAAAAAACACCTCAAATAAGCTAGCAGGCAGGAAGGCAGGAAAGTGGATAGAGGGAAGTTCATCTATGGTGAAAAGGGGTCATGTCTACTGTTGAGATGGAATATTCTGGTTGTCTAATACAAAACTAGCCTTGGGTAAGCGCTCCATAAATACTCTTGCCCCCTCCCAGCTCACCTGGACATCCCGTTGTAAATGGATAGCTGAATCCAGCCTTGCTTCCTGATCAGCAAAGGACCCTCCCCAGGGCTCACCAGCACTGCAAGCTTGCACCACTGCAGATGCACAGCCTCCCAGGCTGCACCACTCTGTAAGTGCTGGGAATGACACGAGGGGACGAGCCAGTGAATGCAGGAGTGTGTGGGCCTGGACCGTTATGAAGCTGCCAACACAGACATGAAGCTGGTGTGAAGGGTCACCACGGTGACCTGTCGCCAATGCCCATGTGAGCTGTTTGGCTCAGTGTAAGGAAAAGGGAAGTGAGAACTCACACTTGCTTTCAGAAGGTTGGTGGCTCGAAGGGGACAGAGCCACACTTTGCCCAGGTGCACTTTCTAAGACAGTTTCTGCTGCAAGCAGGGTAACATCTTAAAGATAAAATAAAACGGTGGTGGACAGTAACGCACTCCTTTAATCCCAGCACTTGGGAGGCAGAGGCAGTTGGATCTCTTAGTTCGAGGCCAGCCTGGTCTATAGAATGAGTTCCAGGACAACCAGGGCTACACAGAGAAAACCAGCCTCAAAAAACAAAAAAACAAAAAAACACCAAAAAAACAAAATACAAACAAGCAAACAAGATAATATAAAGTCAACAAAGGTGAGGAAAAATCCCTAGAACTCAATGCAAACAGCAACTGATAATTGAAACCATACCGATGGGGGAGGGGCAAGAATAGATGGAGTTGCAAGAACATGAAAAGGGACCAGGTCACACACCAAACTCTTATTGGGGTTTTCCTCAGACTGGCACCCATGAGCAGAGCATCTGGAGTGCACACACAGGGCTGGGCAGGGACAGAACGGCAATGCCCGACGGGAACTCGGGACTTTTTAATGGCAAGTGTCTAGAAACACAGAGCCAGCCAGGGATCCCTGAGAGGACAGCCATGTTCTAGTGCTGGCTGTCCAGGATAAACACTGCTGGCCACAGTGGCTTCTGAGTTTAAAATGTAGCTAGGGCAACTGAGGACATGGAACTCTCAAGTTTTCTTAATTTAACTTTTAAATGTCTTGGAGCTGGGAACTGAAACAAATGTTTCGAATGCTCTGCCACTAAGTCACATCCCCAGTCCCCACCTTTTCTCTCTTGTGAAGTCTGTATCCCAGGCTGTGGCTAGTGTCCATTATATCAGAAGACTCCATTCCCCCTGGTAGTAAGAGTAAATCACCACGTGACACCCGCCAAGGATCCACAGGGCTTCCTGAGACAGTGGCCATGAGGCTAGGTGAAAAAGGAGGGACCCGGGGACAACTGAAAGGCTAGATGGAATTGAACTCATGGGGCTCTGTGAATAGGCAAAAAGAAAAGTGGACACCACCCCCAAGACAGGCTGCACTGACCCCTCCCTCCACGGTAGTAATCCCGCTCCACCCAGCCAACTCCCCGGACATCCATGTTCTCAGCACATTTCCTCAGAAGTAATTGTCTTCCTCAGAGCCACCAATCTTGCAAGAAAATTGGCAGGGTAGACGAGTCAGGTAAAAAGACCAAGCACTAGAGCAATCCTGAGGGGGCCCCCTGCCTCCCGAAGCTCCAGTACTCAGGACCCCTTACTGGCTCTACCTGCCCTGGTCAGCATCATACCACGGGGTCAGAGGACCGTATCTTCAAGCCCCTCTTTGCTCGTGGCTCAAACTGTGTTTCAACAACGTGCCCTCCTCAGCATCAGCGCAATCCCCTTGACGATAAAGCAAACAAGGCACGCTTTGCTTACACACCATTAGCAAATTCTAGAAAGCCAGAACACCTCAAATTCTCTTTCAAGATACAAATACACTAGGGTCATTTCTGACCCCATAGATAGTGGCCCTAATGTCCTCTTAGCCACAAAATAAAGAAGAAGGGACATGCCACAGCTCAAACAAGATACATCTACAAGTCAATCAACATACGTGCCAAGTACCAACAACACGTGTGAGCAAGACTGAGAAAACACCTAGTGTCAATCTTTCCTCTCCATACATACCTACACATATGTGCACCTTCATGCACATACATGAGCATGCACACAGAATTTATATGTGTATTTTACTATAATTTTTTTTAAATGGGGAAAATCCACCTACCTGGATTTTCCTTTGGGAGCCCAGAGAGTGCGGCAGATGAGGGCAGTTTCTAGTTTTCCTCAAACTTTGCATAATGATGCTAACTGGGAGCTGAGCGCCAAATCTGACAATTCTTCTCTCATTTCCACAGTGCTGGGGGCTACATGAGGACCTTGGGCACCAGACAGATGCTGCCATGTAGCCATACTACTACTACCCCTCACTATCCTATAGGCTTAAAGCTCTTTAGGGTGTCAACACAGACCGGTATTTCAAGCTCTTGTTTTCAATCACCAAGGAGTTACAAAATGATTTCTCAACTGTTTTAATACTCTAATGTTGTTAACTACAGCCAGGTGTGATGGTGCCCGTCTATAATCCCCGTGATGGGAAGGCAGAGGCAGGAAAATCAAGAGTTCAAGGCTAGCCAGGGCTACCTAGTGAGTTCAAGGCCACTCTGGGTCACAGAAGATCCAGCCTCAATGAAACAAATAAGACAGGCCACCAGGCACTGCACTAGACCCTTACAATAATCTAACAAGAAGGCATACTCACTGCCCCGTGGGACAAGACGAAGGTGGCATCTGAGCCAGGGTACCCAGCCAAAGATACACATTCTCAAACACTCAACACACTCGTGTCCCCACAGCCAACATCTGCACAGTGAGGTTATGAATGATACGACAGTATCCACCTGAGTATTTCCTTGATTTAACTCTGAGATTCTCAGTCTGCCAGCCCGATCACTGCCATCTGACAGTAAGGACACTGGGCCCAGAAACACCGGGTCTACACACCTCACAGCTGGTAAGCCACAGAAGGAGGGCTTCAATTAAAGCATGACCCCAGTCTACAGAGTCACAATGCTGCCTCTTCTTCCCATCCCCTCCCTTGAAAAAATAAAACAAAGAGTTAAGAGTCTCTTATTTGGGTTTGGGAAAGTTGGATGGAGGGTAGTACAAGCATGGACGCCAGACCTCTCAGCGAGGAGCGCCATCCGAGTCCCTCCCAGGCAGTGAGAGAGGGCGCTCTTCTGCGCAGGCGCTCTTCTGCGCAGCCTCCGCTACTGGATTCCTGAGTGTAGCAAATTCCAGGCTCCAGACTGCAGGCTCAGCCTCTGACTAACACTACAGTGATTTATTTGAGGATAAATACCTCTGTCAGTGTCTTATGACTGAACACAACAGAGCAGGCAGATTGGCATGCGCGGAATGCGAGGACGCGGGCTGAGGCAGCAGAGGCCAGGGCCGCCTCCAGCTGCAGAGCGCTGTCTGCAGGAGGGACCCTGCACTGCACCTGCTGCTGCCAGCACCAGCCAGCCCTGTGGGGAGCAACCCCAGTGATTACAAACCACTCATCTGCACATGGGGACATGGAATGGCTACACAACTGCCACTGCCACAGCGCAGACACCAAGTCCTGAAAGTGCAATGTGACATACACTGTCTTAGCCGGCCAGACCATGTCACAGATTCAGAGAACGTCAGCTTAAGCTTCTTCGTGTTGAAAATGGGTTTACAAGATAGGCTGGAGAGAAAGCTAGGCAGTTGAGAGAACTGGGTGCTCTTCCAGAAGACCTATCAACATTCACACAGGCAAAACACCAATCTACATAAAAATGAATAAAATCTTAAAAAATAAAAGAAAATAAATTTTTTTAAGGAAGGAAGGAAGGAAGGAAGTGATGACGCATGCCTTTAACCCCAGCACTTGGGAGGCAGAGGCAGGTGGGTTTCTGAGTTCGAGGCCAGCCTGATCTACAGAGTGAGTTCCAGGACAGCCAGGGCTACACAGAGGAAACCCTGTCTGGAAAAAGCCAAAAAAAAAAAAAAAAAAAAAAAAAAAAAAAAAAAAAAAAAAAAAAAAAAAAAAAAAGAAGAAGAAGAAGAAGAAGAAGAAGAAGAAGAAGAAGAAGAAGAAGAAGAAGAAGAAGAAGAAGAAGAAGAAGAAGAAAGAGAGAGAGAGAGAGAGAGAGAGAGAGAGAGAATGAGGGTGAGAGAAGACACTAGGGTAATCCAATCAATTGCAATGCCAATCAAGGATCTGACACCAAGAGATGTCACCATGGCTCCAGGCTACCTCCAGCTGCATAGTGCACGGTGCGGTGCATGGTCACAACAGGGTGCAATACTGAACACCCATGCAACAGCCTTCACTTGGATAATTCACAAACACCCAATATCGATTTGCATAATGGCCAGCAGAGAAAACTGGCAAGCAAAAGCCAAGTTTTCCAAACAGTACCCATAGTTCACCTTAAGGGCTGCTCCCCTCCAAATGAGAGGTTGTCGGAGTCTATAAGAAATAAGATGTCATCTCTGCACCAGTCACTAAAGTCAGCTCCACACCTTCCTGGCATATAAACACCGTCTATCTTTTATAAACAATGTCCTCTATCAATAACTAAGGAAATCATGATGACGTGATGGGTGGAAAGGTGAAGGGAAACATAGCCCAGACCAGAGCAGGCAAGATCCCAAAGAAGGTGGAACTTACAAATGGGGGCTGAAGATGCGGCTCATCTTGGAGACATGATCATTTTCACAGTCCAAGTCCCTGTCCCCAGGCTCCATGCTGAATTTCCTCTTGCTGGGGCTGATGGGCGGTGGGCCTGTGCGGTGATTGCTGAGAGCCGAGGCCACCGGGAGGGTCTGCATCCTGGGTTCTCCCCTGAGGGAAGCTTCACCTATGCAAAGAGAATTAGGACGTTATCACAGGGGTGGGCGGGCAGGCGGGAGGAGCGCCCCATTGTGGTCTCTACAGTCCCCCAGCTCCCTGGCTCCCTGGCGCCCAGCCCGGCCCCTTGCAAAACTCTCTGTGTGGAAAGTTTTGGCAATACAGCAGGCAGCCTGCCATTCTCAGAACATGGTCTGGGCATGCAGCCACTGCCAAGCAGGGGACATTTGACATCAACAAGGTTTGCCAGCACTAGCTCCTCAGGGTAGAGTTTAAAACGAAAAGTTGCTATAAACAGCAGAGAGAGGGAAACTGATTGAGAGCAATCCCCACAGGGAAGTTAAAATTCGGAAGGCCTTTGATTCTCAGGAATTCAACCCCATACCTTTATAAGAAAGTGCACAAAACTGCTGTTGACAAGCTGATGTTGCTGTTTTTATTACATTTTTTGAAACACGTGTGTGTGTGTGTGTGTGTGTGTGTGTGTGTGTATGTGTGTGTGTGTGTGTGTGTGAATATAAGCCCATGGAGGCCAGAAGAATTGTTGGATCCCCTCGAGCTGGAGTTACAGGCAGTTGTGAGCTGCCCAACATGGATGCTGGGAACAGAAGCCAGGCTTTCTGGAAGAGCAACAAGTGCTCCTGACCACTGAGCCACCTCTCCATGTCCCAAGCTGCAACTCTCAAAATGTGTTTCACAGTTAAGTGCTCACGAGGGCTGTGACACAGATCTGCTTTGACAGTCAGTCTGGCTTTTTGGGCTGTTGTCAGGGGCGTTGGGCTGTTGTCAGGGGCGTTGAGCTGAGAGACAAATTTGTGCCTGGTTGTGAATCAAGACAGTATGGTTTTTCAAATACTAAGGGATTTGTATCTCCTAAAATTTATAACAGGAGTTATAATTACTTTGAGTAAAAACTCTCAACATTCTAAGTCCTAAGGGAGCTAACTCTTTCAAACAGAGAAAGCCTTCTGTTGGGCAGTTACACAGTGGCTTGTGAGGCCTGACCAATCTTATTTCCACCAGTCACAATTAAGAGTCATATTAGCGTGAAGTCAATTTCATCTGAGGCGCTGTGGTACCCAAGAAAAGCCACCTTTGTGACCACTCACTTCCCTTCATATCACCACTGATGCACGGCTGGCCGTCAAACAGGCGTCAGCTTCACATACAGGCGACAAATGCGATTTTGTTAGTGGGGAGGAGGGAGGGAAAGACCTGCTGAGCATCCACCAGGAAAAATAAAAACCCTGCCAGTTTAGACAGCAAGATATAAACTCGCAAATATACAGTGACCTGTAATGCACCCCAGTGGGATTTCTTGTCCAGCTTCTGGCCACGGGGCAGACTGGAACTTTCCATAGTGCACGGGGTAGCTCAGCATGGATCCTGTGCTGGCCTGCCTCGCTCACAGACTCTGGCTGGCTTGGAGAGGCCTTGGCTTCCTTTCTGTTAACCTTTGGTTAAGCACTGTTCATCCTCAGACCTTGAGAAGGTGTAAGATTTCTTCCCTCCCTGGCCTCTTGTTCCTTTCCCAGCCTTTTTTCTTGGACTTCTTCCTCTACAGAGCAGGGATGCCTCTTTAAGACTCTGATGAGCAGAGGAAGAACTCTATGAAGCCCGAGGAAGTCAATACCCCTGCAGGCCAACCTACACCAAACAGCCCACACCACACACTCTGTGCCCAGTGTTTCCCAACACTCCTGGCAGGGGCCACAAAGTGGGGAGGACACGGGCTCAGCATGGACCCCAGAGTTTTGGGAGCCATTTCATCAGCTGCCTGCTGGGGCAACAGACATTGCTATGGAAACAATCACCACAGCAACAAGTTCCAAGGGGTCCAAAATAGGAGCAGTCATTCAAGACAGCAGCTATAGGGCAGCCCAGCCCCAGAGCAGAAAGCACCCACGGGCCCCCATCACTTGGGAAGGTACCCACAGAGAAGCCAGTGGCTCAGTGACTACTCTGCACTCACGCTTGGTGGGGAAACCCCTCCACTCCACACCCCCAGGCCAGGGCAGAAAGCAACAACGGTGCCTCCTCCATTTGCAGTTCACGCAGCAGAGTGGCTGAGCTTCAGCGAGGCTAGCACAGAGGAGGAAATGTCCACAGGAGATTTCCCAGGAATGGGGTGGGGACAAAGGACTCTGTAGAGTCCCCTGAGGATGAGGGCATGAGATCCGTGTAGAACGGAGAACCTCATGAGCACTTCTGAAGTCTTATATCACACGAATGACCAGGGTGACGTGAATGGCTTGCACAGGTGAGCTGCAGACAGGAAGTATGCCCTCTGTCACAAAGCTGAAGGAAGGGTAGTGACCCTCAGTGGTGACCGGGTTTGGCCACTGATACCCGCTTTGTCCACCCCCACACCAAGGGAAGCTGTCCAGTGCTTATATTTTAAAGCCCACTTGCTATGCTCTTGTGTGTGGCAGAGCAAGGTTAGAATGCTTTCAGCAGGGCCTGGGGGCAGGGCACCTTCTGAGGACATAGCTGACTTCTATCCCTAGCGTGGCTGTTGAAGAATACCCCAGACACATGCAGACGCTATATACCTGCTGCTTCTATGCACAGCAGCACTGCAGAACAGAAGCGCTTCTCAAACACCGTCCCCCAATTACAAATAAGCAAGATTTCCTCTTGGCCTAGGAGGTCATAAGTATTAGCATATATTTATTTTAAGGAAAAAAAATAAATAGAAAGGAAAGGGCTGGAGGCCAAGCACTGCCCTAGGGTACCCAGGGCCCTGGGTGCCATCCCTAGCCCATATTCGGGGGTGGGGGGAGGAAAAAGACAAAGTTATGTCGTGATGTCACCTGAGCAGTCAACACCAAATTCACGTTGAAACTCGCGGACAGGGGGAGACCAGCACACGGCCTCATCTGAAATCCTGCACGTGGAGGATTCTAAGACCTCCCTCTCTAAACACCTTGATACTAGCCAGACTCACTGCCAGTCAGCTGCTGCGATCTCGCCTTTTACAGTCAACAAAACACAGAACTTAACTTTCAAAACAGCAGTGTGTAATCCTTTGCTCACTTGCTGGTTGAGATAGGGGGGTCTCACCGTGTGGCCCAGGCTGGCCTCAAACCCATCTTCTGCCTGCCGTCGCCTCGACAAGCCGGGACCACAGGAGTATGCCACCGCAGCCACCGAAGCACTAGCTTTCAACATCTAACTTCCAGCTTGCCTGGCAGCTTTCCTGGTCTCCTTCCCATCCCCCACATGCCCTCCACCATGTTTGAACCTAAAGTCAAAATAGCAAACCACAGTTCCCCACGCCAGCCACTCGGCTGCACCGGCGTGTCTCCTGTCTGACCAGGCTGACGTCACTGTCTCTGTGGGAAGGAAGACACCCCAGTATACTATCTGCAACATTGCACAACCCTCTCACAGGCCCAGGGCCCTGTGGGGCAGGGGCCCAGGCAGCTGAGGCACATTTATTTTCTTTTAAATAATGAGTCTCCGGCACAGAGATGAACAGCTGGGGAGAAGGTGTAAAAAAATCAGACTCTTGAGCAGTTCAGCTGTGGCCATTGGGTTCTGGGTCACTTTTTGTTTTTCAAAGAAGGGCTGTTGGGCAACTCGGTGAGCAGGCCCAAGCCAGTAGAGATAAAAGATGTGACATACTGTCTGCCACGGCCCAAGTCTGGCCCATACTTCTACTGCTCAGTGACCGAGCCACTGTCCTCCAAATAAGAAACACCTTTCACATTGCTGCTCGGAACCACAGGTCCAGTGTTCAGAGTCAGATCTTAGAACCAGGAGGCTGAGCTCAGCCAAACAGTGCCTGTCTAGCCAGCCAGGTCAGCGTGGCCATGCAGGGTCCAGCCCTGGGCAGGCCTTGGTTGCAGAGCTACATCGAGGCTGTGGAGAACCACTACCCATGTAGCCTTCAGCTAACAACAGGGGAGGGTCAGTCGCAGGGCCACAGGGGGAGTGACAGACTGACACAGGGGACATTTGAAGTCTCCGAGATCAAGAGAAGCTCTGAGCATGACCTTGTCCCACAGAGCACAGCTGGCACGTGAGGACCAGAGAGTGTCCACAGTCTTCTTACACAGTTTCAAGTACCTATAATCCCACCAAGGATAAAAGACAACACCGTTTGATTCTGTTTTCTCTCAACAAGGGGAAGGAGAGATGGCATTGAGGCCGGGAGCACCTCCTACTCTTCCAGGGTTCAGTTCCCAACACCCATGTTGGATGACTCACAACCACCTTATAACTCCAGCTCCAAGAGATGCATTGCCCTCTTCTGGCCTCTGCAGACACTGCATGGGCACAGCACAGACACATATGCCCAAAAATCTTGAAAAATAAAAAAAGTCCCAACCATATGACACCTATAGTCCTTAACCAACCTCCACTACACTAAAGTCAACTACGCTAAAGTCGTTTTTAAACACTGAGGGAAAAAAGTTAATCTGAATATCAAAAGGTAGTAAAATATGTTGAATACAAAGCTGTGGCAATTGTACCAGACGCTGCCATTAGAAGGGGCATTACGTCTGTACTATGCAAAACCATCTGTAGTCCCAGGAGTGACAGCAAAGACGCTTCCTCTCCTTCAGACCATGGCTTGTACCAATGACCCCAGAAGTGCATAACTCACAGCTTGGGTGGACTGCCACCAAGAAGCTCCCATCACACCTGTACCACAAAGGATGCTCCCCCATGCAACAGCAACAGGAAAGGCTATCTAGGGCGGCACTTGGCTTGCTTATTTTGATTTGTGTGAATGTGCATGTGTGTGTGAATACGTGTGAGTGTCAAGTGTGTGCATTTGCCTGTGGAGGCCAGAAAAGGTCATCAGATTCCCTGAAGCTGGAGCGACAGGTGGCCATGAGCCATGTGGCCTGGGTGCTGTGACCAGAACACTGGGCCTCTGCCAGGGTGGTTAGTGATGTAACCACTGGCCCACTTCTACAGAATCAGAGATCTCAAAACTTTTCATTCACAAACTCTTTTGGCCCAAGAACCATCTCCTAATGAATAAAGGAATCAATCACTGGGTGAGTTGGTGGGACCTCCAGGTTGGATGGAAGAAGAGAGGAAGAGGAGAGAGTTAGGGGCTTTGGGATGGGGATAGCGAAAGGGCAAGATGTAACCACTGTTGTCTCGTGGCTTCATGGCGAGTCTGCGTGATGGAGTCCACACACTATATGCTCAGAACCAAGGCTCGGTGAACTCACGTGGTGAGACACGGGTAAGTGTGGTCAGAGACACCTCAGATTTACCATGCTTGCAGACACCTTTAATGGTTGATAAACTTTCCCGCCCCCAGCCTCAGTTCCACATTCATGGGGGTCAACCCTATATGGGGTTACAATTTACAGCTTACAAAGCCGGAGTCTAGCCCTAAAGCTGATTTTGGTATTCATAATTTTGTTTGTTTGTTTGTTTGCTTGTTTGTTTTCAAGACAGGGTTTCTATGTATAGCCCTGGCTGTCCTGGAACTCACTTTGTAGACCCAGAAATCCTCCTGCCTCTGCCTCCCAAGTGCTGGGATTAAAGGCATGCGCCACCACTGCCCGGCAGGATTCATAAATCTTAACTGGGATTCAAAATACTCCACGGCTGTTGGCATCCCTGCTTTCTGACCCTCACTTAGCCAGCATCTTCTTCTATCTGGGTTCTCCCCTCCCTTCTCAGAGAGTCCTCAGGAGAGTGTGCAGTCGAGTGGACAAGCCAGCTTCTGTACTGATGTACAGACTTGGTGTCCACTTGAACCAGAGAACATTTGGCAATGGTCCAATGTGTCACGTGTCCTGCCATGGGTCACAAGTGCCAACAAGACAAAGCTGGCTCAGGCCCCTTCAATATCAGTACATTGAGCCCTCCTCAATGGAGGAGGCTCTGTGTCCATTAGGATCCTTTTCTATCTAGAACTGATTGCACATCCGCACTGGTAACATACTGCTAGGGAAGGGGAGGAGGAGGGAGAGGAGGGGAAGGAGGGGAAGAAAAAGGAGTGGGAGGAGGAAGGGAACTATGGAAAGAACTATCTGTAGAAGGTTCTGGAATCAGACTCCATTTCCCAGTGTTTAGAAAGTGCTGGTCACTGAACATAAGCAGCAAGGCCTTGCTCAAACCTCTTCCCCATCAGGGCCAGGTTCTAAGGGTCAGGATGACGCTCAGAACGGTCAAGCAGAGAAATGCGGTGGCCTTCTCTAATTGTTTTGTCAGAATGTCCCAGAGCTGCCCAGCCACACTCTCCTGCCACACACAGCCACACAGCCTCTGCCACATACATCTGAAGTAGGCTCACAGGTCCTGGGAGGGTGGTAACTTGAAGCCCAACACTGACCACTGGGGGACAACAGAGAATCTTGGAAAAGGAGAGACTGGAACACCAAACCGCTGTCTCTCCAATGTCCTGAGATGGGACATTAACCCTCCAAATATCTCCTAATCTGGGTGTCACTGCCCAGGTGGTCGGGTGGCCTCCGGGAGGCACTGAGCTTCTCGTTTATCCAGTGACAGGGACATGTACAAAGAGTAGGCTCTGAAATGGCAAGTGTGCTCACAATGGTCCTGTCACCCCTCAAGCCTCCCTTTCTCCATAGACCATGACAATCTGAGAACTTGCAGAAAGCTGCCCTACCTAGAACAGGGAGTCTATGGTGTTCTCGGCTGACACAGCCCCAACGTGAGGACAAGACTATGGCACCAAAGAGCCCGCTGACAACACTCACTTCCTTGGCTGCTTCTCCCAACTAACAGAAAAGGCCAGGGACACCATGACCAGAGGCAGGGGACAATGGGTGACTCCACAGAGCCAGACTGGGACAGCAGACCTGGGGTCAACTACCTCACTTTGTGGGGAATTCTCCACACCTGAGACAAGGGCAGTGTAAACCCAGAAATAATACACAGAAATACACAGACCAACCAAGATGAGGTTTGCCTCCAAAGGTTTAAGATGCAAAGATTGTCCCCTTGGATGACAATGTTGAGAGGCAGGACATTGACATTTGGCATGCAAAGCCTAAAGGGATCTCTGCAGATCAGTGGAGGACATGCCTTCAGAGGGGACTTTGGGATCCCAGAATCTCTCAGAAATCCTATTCGGTGATGTCATCTCCTCTCTTGCATCCAATTCCACCAATGTCAGTCTCTTTCCCTCTCCGACACCGCCCATAGTCCCCTTTATAATGTCGACTGTGCTCACAATGACACACACACATAAAAGTCCAGCATCCACGTGAGAGTATTGATTTTTCTGAATGAGTTACTTCATTTAACAGCCATTTCCATATATCTACGTCTGCAGATTTATCTCTCTCCACTGTTGAATAAAATTCTACCACATGTACATTCCACAGGTCCTGTGTCTATCCACCTACTGAAGGACTCTGGGCTGGCTCCATTTCCCAGCCACTGTGAATAGAGCAGTGATAAGCAGGAATATGTGAGCATGGCTATGACGGGATGTGTGAGCGTCACTGTAACGGGGTGTATGAGCATGGCTATGACGGGATGTGTGAGCGTCACTGTAACGGGGTGTATGAGCATGGCTATGACGGGATGTGTGAGCGTCACTGTAACGGGGTGTATAAGCATGGCTATGACGGGACTTAGATTTGTTTGGGTATATGCTCAGGGGCAGTATATCTGAGTCATGTAGCAGTTCTACTTTCAATTTCTTGGGAAATCTCTACACTGCTTTCCACAGTGATTACAGTGGTTCATACCCTGACCTGTTGTGGGAAATATTTAAAAAGTTGGCATCATCCCACACTGCATCCAGCTATTCTCTGCCCGAGGGTCTCACCGCCTCTGTTCTCTCAGATTCTGCTCACATTCCCAGCAGTTCACTCCCTGTGGTCAGCAGTCCCAAATCCTAGTAACCATAGTTAAATTAATTGGGGAAAAAAATCTGCTACACCCACCAGCATTGAATATGGTTCCTTTTCCCCTGTATCATCTCCAGCATTTGTTGTCACTTATTTTCTTGGTTTTAGCCATCCTGACCAGGATGAGACAGAATCTCATAGTAGTTCTAACTCACATTTCTATAACAGTGCTGAAGATGCTTAAATGTGTTTATTAGCCATTTGTGTTTCTTCTTTTAAGAACTATGTGTTCAGTTCAGTGGTCTGTTTAGTAATTGGAGTTCTGGGGGGTTGACGGCAATTCTAGGTACTAATCTCCTGCCTTGCGGATAGCGTCAAATACGCCCCTCCCCCATTCTGTCTGTCTCTCTCTCTCTCTCTCTCTCTCTCTCTCTCTCTCTCTCTCTCTCTCTCACACACACACACACACACACCCTTCGCTCTGCTGACGGTTTCTTTTACTGTGCAGAAGCCAATAACACATGATCCCACTTGTCAAACTTCCGGGTCACAGCTGACCTTGCCTAGATTTTTAAGTATTTCCCCCAGAAATAACTGCTATAATTTCTGAAAGTAACTTGGAAGTACACAGACCTACGTCTCTAAGTACTTCATCACAAACAGTCTAAGAATGGTACACAGCCATGGCACCATTATTACCCAGCACAGCTCACTGACCATCAACAGCTCACATGTAAAGGTTGCCAATGAAATAACTGCTCCTTCAGGGTGGCATGGTCACACACTGCTCAACACATCTGTCCTGAGTTCTCCTCCTCCTCTTCTTCCTCCTCCTCCCCTTCCTTCTTCTTCTTTCTTCCTTCTTCTTCTTTCTCCTTCTTCTTCCTCTTTCTCCTTCCTCTTCCTCCTTTCCCCTCCTCTTCCTCCCCCCTCTCCTCCTCCTCCTCCTCCTCCATGTTGTGTTTTGCTAGTCAGGTCCCCTCCTCATGGTTAGATTCCAGTTAAACACCTCTGACAGGAACCCACAGAGGAGACACTAAGTACTCCCAACTGTGCTGTGTCAGTGTCACCTGACACAAGCTCATCCCACAGTGGGGATCTGAGCTGACCATGTAGGGACGGTGGTACCCACGCAATTCTCCACTACCCCAAACAAACAGACAGACAGACAGACAGACAGACAGACAAACGCATTACCCTTAAATAAACCAACATTTTCTTTTTCATACTAAGAGCAAGGGGCTCTGCCCTTGTCTTTATTGAGCCACTGATGTTATGTTTCCTGTGCCTTTGGTGGCAATGCCAGAGGCCGTGGCTAAACTGCATGAAACAGCAAGTCTGACCAGGATGCGACCTCAAAGACAACACACAGTGGGCCCTCCACCCTCCCTAGCTCGTCCCACAATCAACCAAGTGTGGACTAAAATATCTTCTAGAGACTGTGGTTATTGACTATGTACAGGATTCATTCATGTCAAGACTCCATAAACAAAACACCAGGCCAGCCATTCTCACAGCATCGTGCTGGATGCTGCCATCCAGAACCGGTTCCATCCAGAGAGCCCTAAAATGCTGTCCCGTGGATGTGGAGATACGATGGCCCAGTACAAGCTGAGGCTGGCTTACACACCATCAAGAGTACAGCAGGTGACCATGACTGTCTGCAGCATCCAGGGGGACGGGTACCTCTCACCCTCCCCATCCTTGCCCTCTTTTCCCAGGCAAAGAGTTCCAACAAGGTCACCCAGCCTTCCTGAAAGAGGAAATTCAAGGCATACGGATTACCTTTCAAGGAAGTATTAATACCACCGCAGGGGAGAGATCACTGGGAACTCAAGAGCTTCCCTTTCCACAAGCATTTTAAGGGTTACCATATGCTGTGGTTTGAATGAAAAATGGCCCCCATGGGCTTGTGTGTTTGAATGCTTGGTCCCCAGCCAGTGGCACTGTTTTGAGAGGTAATGGAACCTTTAGGAGGTGGAGCCTCACTGGAGGAAGTACATCATCAGGGCTGGACTTTGAAGTTTTTATAGCCCGACCTTACTTCCTGTGTGTGAGTGAAATTGGATCTCTGTTTCCTGACTGTGAAGCCAGCCTCACTCTCCCACCGTTCCTCATCCCCATAACTCACAGTGTCCCCTCTGGAACTGTAAGCCACAACACAAATAAACCCTTTCTTCCATAACTTGCCTTTTGACAGGGTATCCCATCACGGAAACACTGAAAACCAATATCCCACTTAAGAACTGCAATGGGGGACGGCTCTGAAACATTACCACGGAGGGAAAGTACTCAGGAGAGGAAGGGAGAGGGGGCTTTGGACATCAGATACCAGGCAGCAACTCTAGCTCTGGGAAAGAACAGCAGTCGGTATTGTTGGAAGTGGGGGTGGATCCAGGCGTCCCAAGCAAGGACAACTGTGTGTCCAAGATGAGGGTGGCTGTGGTGGAGGACTCATTTCTTTTAGATGGCCAAAGCTAAAGCCAGAGGGCTGGTGTGGAGCTGGTGGCAGAATACGGGCTTAGCATGGTGAGACCCTGGAGTCCACCTTCAGCACACTGAGGGAGGGGAAGTAATAATCACTGGATCCACACAGACACACCAAACCTCCTTTTGTCTTTAGTGGCAGGGGCTATGTTAAGGCTTGCCAGTGACCTGTCATAGCTTTTGCTTGGATCTTACTCAGCACTTAGAAGCTGAAGTAAAAGGATCACTGCAGTTTGTAGTCAGCCTGGACCACAGAAATGGGGTATGCCAGCCTGGGCTAGCTAGCTACACAGCGAGGCCCTATACCTTCAATAAAATTAAAAAAATAAAGAAGTAAGAGTATGTTTGTTAGCTGGAAAGAGTTAAAATGTTCAATGAAGATTTATATGAAGGGGCAGACAACTAATTCTATATACAAGTAAGAATAAATATAGATTTCCTACTAGGAATTAGGGGGTTGGGAGTGGCTCAGTGTGTAAAAGCAGTTGCCAGGAAAGCCCGAGGGTCTGAGTTTGATCCTTCAGATCCCACGGGGAGGTGGACGGAGAGAACTGGTTCCACAAAGATGTCCTCTGATCTTCACACACATGCCGTGGCAGGCACATCTTATATACACATATACACGATAATAAATAAAAATGACAATAACATAATTGTGCAGCAGTGAGGTGGCTGTGGGTCAAGCTATCCAAGGTCTCTCACACACAGACACACACACACACACACACACACACACACACACACAGACACACAAAGACACACACACACCATTAAAATAACATAGCACAGAACATAATAAAAAACAAAAAACAAAAAACACATGAACTTAAGATTTGGCAAACTCTGCTATAGAACTGCATCTATGAACTATGTTTTGATGAGTTATAGATTATTCTCAAGATTTTAACATTAACTCAAAGTTTACAATCATTATGTAAGAGATATGTCTCCTGGAAGAGAAATGATAAACTAAAAAGTCTGTCGTGAGAAAAGCACACTCGATGACTGAGTGTGCTTCCACACAGTCTTCCCCAACATGCAGACTTTCAGGAAAACATAAAGATTAGGGTGGGGGTGGGCAACTGCAACTTGAAACTGGGAGCTGGGGGCGGGGTGGGGACAGCATTTGGCTCTTGGTCTCTCTCCACAAGCCACACTCAGGCCTCTTTTTCAGTTTACACTACCAGCGAGCAAACGTTATCACGGAGGGGCCAGGAAGGGCCAGCTCCCCTTCCGTGTATTTGCTTAAGATATGAAGGTTAAGCAGTCATTGTGCTCATAAAAGCCGGGCACTTTCAGACCTATTTGAGGTCTCCGTTTACCTCCAAGTGACTAAGCCTGAAGCCAAAGACAGACAAGAACTGGGCTGATCAAAGGCTGGGCTGTCATTAAGTGAAAATGACGGAAGATGAAAGGCTGGCGGCCACTTCAAAGGTCCAGAAGTGCATAGCAGGGTAGTGGGGCAGGCACAGGCTGCAGTTTAATGGACGGGAAGACATTCCTACAGCCGCACATCCCCACACTGACTATACAAAACACAGTGTATGTAACACAGGGAGGATCCTTGCCTGGATAGAAGAAGGAGAAGGGAAACATTGTTTCTATACTGGTCCATTTTGTGTGTGTGTGTGTGTGTGTGTGTGTGTGTGTGTGTGTGTGTGTTTTCTTCTTCTTTAAAACCAATGTGATCTAAGAACAGTTTGAAAAAGTTGGCACCTCAGACACAAGCACAATCCTACCACAGCAGTTTTTTGTTGGCCTCACAGCGGGCAGCTCAAGCCATGTCAACCCTGGGAGTGGGTGGATACGGTCCCAAGTCTCCATTCCCAGCAGTCTGATGAGGAGAGCTGGTGGGCGCGCTGCCCTGGCCTGGGACTGGCCCTCAGCTTTTGCATTAGAGTTGGCACAGAGCCACCCTGTGAGAAACCTAGGCTGGCTGAGGCCCACCCCAGGCACTCCTGCCCTCCCTCGCATCTCAGCATCCATGAGCTGCAGAAGGAGAAGTGTGACTGGACCCTTAAACGCTCAGGCACACACTTCCCTAAAACAGACACCCTGGACTGACTTTACTACTCGTCTTTCTTAACCGCAGTCCCGGTCACGCTGACGGCTTTGGGGAGATTGACAGGGTCTAAGGGAAGATAAGATCCATGCAGATGATGCCGAGGAGAGAGCAGCCCACAGTGCCTGGAATGAAGACTCAACCCCAGGAAGCATCCAGGAGTCTCTCTATAGCTGTTAAGAGCCGAGGAGGCTCGATGCATGCACATGTAGTTGGTGAGTCTTGTCAGGCGAGGCCAGCTCTATCATTTGAGGGAAATGGAGACCAAAGTGGCTCAATAATATACCCATGGTCACACACTCTGGATAAATGAAAACCTGGAATGCCACCCAGGCCTAACTCAAAAGATCACATTTACAATATCTGTGCCCCTCAGGGGGGTGTGACAGAGCATGCCCTTAGCAGGGGAGCAGAAGTTTGCCCGTGAACAGATCCTGAAGGACAGTGGTGCAGAGACAAGCACACCTTTGCTGGCTGTATGCCCTCTCTCCGCTCACTTCCAAACTTGCCACCATGAAAACCCTCTTACAATCCGACTTAATTAAAAGCTGCCATTTAGCTGGGCTGTGCGGTGTTCACCTTTAATTCGGGAGCCAGAGGCAAGCGGATCTCTGAGAACTCAAAGGCGATCTGGACTACATAGTGAGTTCCAGGATAGCATAGCCCAGCACACGCTGTTTCGGTACACACACCTCCAAAAGGGTGCTTTGTATGCTACGCCTCACTAGACACAGCCATAGAGAGCCGATGACAGGGACTGAGCTGGGCAAGAGAACCTACTGGGACTGCAGTTAAGATGCTTGTGAGTCTTGTGGGTGCTGGGAACCAAAGCCCAGGCCCCTCTGCACGAGCAGCCAATGCTCCTAACCACTGCCTGGGCCAGCCCTCCAGCGCTCTGGCTGTGTCCATGAGTGCTCTGAGCTCTCATTTTAGGAACACAGACCTCCAAGGGATGAGACCCTCTTTACCTCTTTACAAGGCATATGCGTCTAAGATGAAGGTTTTGCATGAAGCCATTATCCTCCTGCCCTGTTTCTTGAGAGATTGGCGTACATGGTCCACTGCTAAATTCCACCACCTAAGAAAATGATAGAAACACTCCCCATAGACGTTCCCACATCTCAGCAACTCAGACACCTTCCTGGCAATGTCGCGCACCAGTGTCACTGACTGCAGAGGTTGCCTGTGCTCTGCCAGCTCTTCTTTAAAGCCCCCCTGACAAAGCTTACTGAAACATTTCCCCTGATACAATGTTTTTAAATTGATGGAGCCTTGCCTTGAGGTCAATGGAAATTAGCCTAATGAAGAGAGAGAGCAAAAGTAAAATGTTTCTATGTCCTGATGAGTTCTCTGGGCTCAGCTATGTCCTGATGAGTTCTCTGGGCTCAGCTATGTCCTGATGAGTTCTCTGGGCTCAGCTATGTCCTGATGAGTTCTCTGGGCTCAGCTATGTCCTGATGAGTTCTCTGGGCTCAGCTATGTCCTGATGAGTCCTCTGGGCTCAGCTATGTCCTGATGAGTTCTCTGGGCTCAGCTATGTCCTGATGAGTTCTCTGGGTCTCTGGTCTCTCTCTATTATTTAACTCAAGGGTCTAGCAGGTGGTTCAACTCACTTCAATCGTGCTTTCTAGGCACTGTGGCAGCAGTCCCCAGCACCCTCCGTCACAGACCCCATCCTCTGGGATACAGAAGCAACACTGGGCTGTACCTGAGGACTCTTGTGTTCTCCTTTGTTTCCACTGGAACTGTCATCTCAGAACAATCCACTATACCCACACACGTGTATTTCAGCAGATAACCTCAGATGGCAAACACAGCAACCTTTCTGCTCTTTGCAGATCCACTGTTATAAATCTTAACAGTGGTTGAATGCAGAGAGGGTGACCTCACACATATCTGATCCCACTGGCCCCATACACCCCATGTGGGTGCATTCTCTCACAAAGATGCCGTAGCACTGTCAACATGTTGGCGTGGGGAGACTGAGCGGGTGTCGACAGGCACAGTCAAGACCCTACCTCTCTGCAGGCTAAAGAGAGTGTTGGACGCTAGAGGGAAATGAGCTTTTTGATCTTAAGATCTTCTGAACAATGCTGATGTTCAGCTGCACATCACACGCACGCACGCACGCACGCACGCGCACACACACACACTGACCACCTGCATGGGTCAGATAGGCGAGATTCTAAAGACCTGGGATCCACTGAGTTCATACTGTGACCTCAGCACTCCTGTGTGAAGCCCAAATAGTTCTTGGTTCATTTCCTTGCAGGGCTCCTCTTTCTTGCTTAGTGCAATGATTTTCCACGACCACTTACAGAAGAACCACCCGACAGGCTGGAGCTCCATGCATATTCTTATACCTGACCCCAGTACCAATGACAATTATCACCGGGACATCAGAATTCTGTAGTCATGGTACTTTTAGGAGAGCCTCTCATTACCCCAGGAAACATCTATAGCCCCACCTTCCCCATGGAGCTCACATCACAATCACCTCTGCATATTCTCATTTTAAAATGTTTACCTCTTATAAATAGAAACTTAGGTAAGTGGCCTCCCTTTACCTAGCTGATACTTCAGTCTCCCCATTTGGAGCCAACCTTTGACATTAGCTGCTTCCTATTTTGTATAAGGCAAAAATCCATCATATAATTCCTATAATTCATTCTGAACAAGGCTCTAGGAGTCTGTGAGTTCCAGTCAGTGTCTTGGAATCCACAGAAACAGGGGGGATGGGCAGGGGGAATCGAGGGAAGCTTTAACTGCAGAGATTAGCTTTGGTACACCCAGAGGGAAGCGGGGCATTCTTCCGGCTAACCTCCTAATGGTGTTTAAAGCATCCACAGAGCCGCTGCCACCCTCCTCAGACTGAATTCCCTGAGGATCCACCTCTGGAAGCTCCTCCTTCCATGATGTGATACTTACAGACTGGCTATGAAGTGAGTGATAAGACAACAAATGCTGTGATTCAGGTAAGTGCCTCAAAAACCCATGCGGTCAAGGCTGGATCCCCAGTCTGTGAGTGGGAAGAAGTTAGGTTGTTGGACCTTGAAGGGGGTGTGGCTTCTTGGCCGCCATATGCACCCAACACAACAAGCTGCCCCACCACTGGCCCAGGGCGACAGGGCCAGGTGACCAGGATTTGTTCTCTCAGACGCTTTACCATGGCTGAAGAGCTAACACATCTAGGCAGGTGCATCTTTCTGGAATTCCAACAGTGCCAAGGGCTTTACCTTCTGATCCAAAATGTTTTTCAAATCCCTTGGGGACAGAAGCGTCACTTGTAATGGCAATGTGTGACCACATGTGTTAGAAAATTCACCCTGGCAGTGCATCTTCCTTATATCTGGAGATCCACATCCTAGTTTCACGACAACTGAAACACAGCTACAAAGTGTCTGGTGCTCTCATTCACGGCGGCTTTGGGTTAGATGATGCCTGCTTCTGAGATTTTAGAAATGTTTTATCTCCACCTTGAATTATACAAAACATCGTGGAACTAAAAAATGTTATCCAGGCACTAACAACAAACCACACTGGTACTGCCCCTGGGACCATGACATTTTTCTATGTCAGCTGTTGTCACTGCTGCTGTAATGATAGCTGAACCCAGAACATGACTACCGCAGGGAAATTCTTCTCAACCCGAAGAAAGAAAGAAAGAAAGAAAGAAAGAAAGAAAGAAAGAAAGAAAGAAAGAAAGAAAGAAAGAAAGAAAACAAAAATAAATGAATCATATACCCATCCACCCCCATGCCACCCCCACCACTACCATCAGTCAAAACAAAATGCCCACCTACATGGGTGGACACATATGCAAACCCTGGTCATTTCCCTAAAGGTTCTAGTATTCTCCTCCCTGCTTAGAAGACTGTATTGTTACTTGTCTGTTGCTGTGATAAAGCACCTTGACCAAGGCCATTTGCAGAAGAAACAGTTTATTTGGGCTATGGTTCTAGAGGGTCCATCATGACCTGGAGGCAGGAAACCGAGAGACCACATCTGTAAACACAAACGCAAGCAGAAACAAAACAAAACTCAAGCAGAAGAGAAAACAGCTAGTGGAGTGAAACTTTTCATCTTGAAGCCTGTGTCCAGGGAGTGACATATTTCCTCCTGCTAGGCTGTGCTAGCTAAACCTCCCCCAATGAGCACCACCGGCTGGGTACGAAGTGTTCAAGCCATCACAGAGATCTAGCACAGATGGGGTTTTCAGAGCCTTTAAAAACACTAACAGGCATTTTAGGGTGCCATTTACTCCCTGTCCTCTAAGCATCACATGGGATCTCTTCAACCAGGGCTTTCTGCATCCATCCAGCAGAAGGCCGCTCACACAGATACATATGAGGGAGTCATCCAGCTCATGAAGGAGCAGCCGACTGTTTTAAACGACATGTGGGTGAATGAGCCAAGCCAAACAAGATAAAGATAAGGCCAAAGACATCAGGGGTCCCAGGGTGATACCCCAAATACATCTGCCCTCTAGCCGGAGGGAGCGCTCTCTGACCTCATTCTCCTGCACACTTGCTTACGACCTGACTTGCGCATAGCACTGCATGCGTGCGCCTGGCAAAGAGAACACACAAACATATAGATTCATATCAATGTGTCCTCCTCCTAGACCGCCACCCTGCCCTCTCTGCCCAGGCTGCGTTCTCACTGGCCTGCCCTCAAGAAACTTACACTTTAAGATGCTGTGACAGAGAGAAAGAGGATTTGGCTCTCAAAGTGGATCTAATCAAATGATGGTTGCCATTATTTAAACAGTCAACTTTACTGTGACTTGAATTCTCCTTCTTCCAAAGAAAACTGTCACTAGCCACAAGATATTTCAGACTCCACTTGTGCAATTGGCCTCAGATTAATCCAGAAAGAGAAAGCCATTCAGTTTTATAGGAACACTTCTCCGAGGCTGCCCTGCTCCTGGAGGGCAGAAAGTGCCTTGTGAGACGAGTGGATCCAGTGTGTCACCATGAAGCTCCACAGCAGGTAGAACTGACTTTATGGCATCCCGTGGCAAAGACATGTCACTTGGGTACAAATACTGGATGAGGCAGGCTTACACTTCGCATCCCAGGCTGCCCTGGAAGTTCTCATCCTCCTGCTGCCTCAGCCTCAGATAACAGAGTGAGGCACCGTACACAGCCTAAAGGATCCTTTACCTCTGTCTGATACTCAACTAAGATAAACATGTATAAACGGTTAAAATAAACACTTAAAAACAGAAGGTATAGTCTAGAGGTGCCAGGGCCAAGCTCTCATAATGAAAAGCTTGGTCATCTGACTTCCCCAAATAATGACCCTGAACAAAACCCCCAGATGAGCTTTCTGGTAGTTATCGTGATTCACCAGAACTGAGCAGCGCCACACAAACCTGCTTAAACCTCCAGGGCCAAACAGCTCCATCCGCAACCCGCCACCGCATGCCATGAAGTCAGACTCCAGCCATCTCTTGCTTTGAGGTCTCCCAGTTCACAAACCGTTGTTTCTTAGTCACCACAAACTCAAAATTCTAACTTGGTGGGCCAGCAAGATGGTTCAGTGGGGAACGACGACAGGTAAGCAAGCCCAATTACCTAGGGCCAGTACCCCCCACCCCACACCCCCCACAGGCTATAGCATTCATGCACACGAAATAATTAGAATATAACTACACTTGTAAAAGTAAAATTTTCACATAATATGATGCTGTTTTTTAATGAAAAAGAGGAAAACAGTGAAAAAGCCATCCCTTGAGCAGTTACTGACATCTCAATAAAAGCTCAGGGAAGGTGGAAGGAAATCCAAGTGGGTGGAGAGCCCAGTCCAGCATCCGAGGGAAGCCTGGGATTTGCATTTAAATTTGAAAACACCAAATCTGTGGCATCTTAGAGAGAGTAAGCTCCTGAGACAGGGGCATTACCATCCCCTCCCCCCACCTCAGGCATAATCTTTCTCCTTTTAATTTTTTTTTTTTCCGAGACAGAGTTTCTCTGTATAGCCCTGGCTGTCCTGGAACTTCACTCTGTAGACCAGGCTGGACTTGGACTCAGAAATTCGCCTGCCTCTTCCTCCCAAGTACTGGGTTTAAAGGTGTGCGCCACCATGCCCAGCATCTTTTAATTTTTTTTTAATTGAAGAAATTGTTTTCATTCAATATAACTTCCCTTCCCCAGTTCCTCCTCACCTCCTTACCCAGCCAATTTTATGTTATGTTCTCTTGTCTCTCTCTTTCATAAAAAGAAACAAAACCAAAAAACAATGTACACAACACACACACACACACACACACACACACACACTCCTCAAAAACAAAAAGTTGAAAAACAAAAATAAAATCAAACAAACAAAAGACCTATAGGGCAAAAAGAGACCAAAGCAAAATCAAACAAAAAGTCTCTAAAATACTACGGAGTTCACTTTGTATTATTGGCAAACTACTCCTGGGCATGTGGCCTGCCCTGGTGTGCGACTGATACACCCAGTGACATGCCATTGAGGTAAACAGATTTTCCTTTTGCATGTAGTTTCTTACTTAGGGGTGAGACCCTGGCTGGCTGGAATTTGTGAAGGTCTTGTGCATACCGCCATAGTCTCTGAGTTCAGATGTGCATCAGCCCTGTTGTGTCTGGATGATAATGTTTCCTTCAGAAAAAAAAAAAAAAAAGAATCCTCCTGAGTGAGTTAACTAGACCTACATGTTTTCTCTTACATGTTGTGTTAGCTTTTCTGCTTTTGATATGTGTGCTACAAACTGAATAAATACAAGGGTTTAAGTACCTAGTAAGGGACCAGGGAAAAGGAGAGGGTCTCCCAAGAAGAGCCAATAAAGTATAAGATTATGGAGAGATAAAGAGGGAACTAGAATTAACTAGAAACTAGGAGATTAAATAGAGAGGGGGATGGGAGAGAGCATAAGTAACAGAATATGGGAAGGATAACTAGAGGTCACTTGAAGAACCATAAGGATACTTCCTAAAATATAAACATATATGAAAGGAATCTAGACGGTATCACCAAATAAGAGAGGAAGACAGTGCTCCAACTAGACATCTTATGCCACCAAGTACAGCTTCCAGTGCTAGGTTAGGAATGGATTGTATTTTGTGGAGTTGTTGGCCAAGGGGGCCCCATGATGCTCCCTCCACCCCCCAACCATCACAAACTATTGCTCAGAGCTACTGGCTGCTCTCCATGATGATGATGTCCTATCAGTGAAGAAAACACTTAACGCCATCAAATATGAAGAAGTCAAGTCTAAATGGGCATTCTAACTCCCAAGTTCAAAAAGCTCTTACAAAAATCAACAAGCCTGTCAGCATTGTGTTCCAATTGTGTGTTTTCTTATTCTCCTGCCAGGTATCCCTGTCCTTACCGACCCCCACCCACTCTTTGCAGGGCTGAACCCCAACAAGCACCCACATCAGTTGGTTCACAATTGTCTGTAATTCCAATTCAGGAAGGATCTGACACTCCCTTCTGGCCTCTGCATGCACTACAGACAAATGCACAAATACACATATGTAAACATAAACATCATTTTTTTAAAGAAAGAAACTCTGGTTATGGAGGCTGGAGCTTGCTCAGCCAGATGAATATTTGCAAGCCCGAGGACCCACGTCAGGAGAGTGAAGGCTTACTAGTTAAAAGCACTTGTTGCTACTGTGGAGGAGCACCCAGGTTGGCTCCCAGCCCCCATGTAGTGACCCATAACCACCTGTAACTCCAGTTCCAGAGGATCCGGCACCTTCTTCTGGCATCAATAGGCACTGCTCACGAGTGACACACAGATATACTATGCAAGCAAACATTCAAACACATAAAAATAAATCATTTTTAAAGGGTGGTGCGATGGCTTGGTATCCTAGCAACGGGTGGCTGAGACAAGAGGATCTGTAAGTCAGACAGAATAACAGGGGAGCCCCAGGTCCCACAGACAAGAACTAAGCTATGTATGCTGAGCAGGCCACTCTAATCATTCCATGACCTTGTCCAGGAGTTTCCGAGGGGGGTGCGAGCAGAAACCAGATCACAGCACACTCACTGAACGATCATGGTGGCCTCATTTAATGTGCACAATCAATACATATGACGAAAATATTCCTTTTTCTTTTTCCATTGCCATGTGTGTTGTATGTATGTTCTTTGAATGTGTGTGTGTTGTGTGTGTGTGAGTGTGTATCTGCATATATGTGGAGGCCTGGGATTGGTAATAGGCACCTTCAAGCACTCCTCCACCATTATTCATTGAGAGGCAAGGTCTCTCAGTCAGACTCAGCTCACCAATATGGCTGGTCCCAGTAGTGGGCCACCACGCCCACTTGGCTTCTAACAATTTGAACTTTGGTCCTCAGGCATATGCAAGTCCTTTAAGCCCTGGGCTCTCTCCTCAGCCTTGAAAAATAATTCTGTCTGTTAGTTTGCTTTTTGAGACAGGGTCTCTCTATGTAGTCCTAGCAGGCTGACCTCAAATTCTCAGATATCCTCCTGCCTCTGCCTCTCAAGTGCTGGGATTATTAAAGGCACGCACTACTATGATGCTAGCTCTCTAAAAATAATTCTTAAAAATATTTTGATGACAGTGGATTGAGGAACAAGGGGCCAGAACGGAAGCAGACGTTAAGTTGATTTTCTCCTTCCTGTAACTGGGACAGCAAGGAGGAGTCTAACGACCCCCACAGCTGAAGAGGATCTCATGTACAGAGAAGGGAGTGAAGTCCTGCGGTGTACATCATAAAGAGAAAAACCAGGAGAGGAAGGAGAAACAGCTCTTAATCCCTGAGTCCTACAGGGTTGAGATCGTGAGTTTAGGGGATGAGCTGGACTTTTACAGAGTCAGAAGGAAGGAAGGAAGGAAGGAGGGGAGGAAGGGAGGGAGAGGGGGAGGAAGGGAGGGAGAGGAGGAGGGAGAGGAGGAGGGAGAGAGGGGAGGAGAGAGTTCAAAGGAGTTTGTAGGTGGGAAAGCAAGAAGTCCCTTGACTTCTGCACAAAAGCTGTGGTATCTGTACAAGAGTGTACACACACACACACACACACAAGAGTGTACACACACACACACACACACACACGTGCAGTAAAAAAGTGCATTGAAAATAGTTTTTAAAATGCATAGTAAGAATGAAAGAACATGGGTAAATAAAAGTGCTGCCAATAATAAAATAAAAATTCAAGTCATCCCGACTCTGGGATGGTGCAGCCGAGTGAAGACAAGAAAAACTGCTCAAAAGCTGCACTCATGGCCCTCTTAATTATCAGGGAGGAAACATGGCCAATGCCCAGCTGGATTATGGGTAGTGCAAACAACTCCGCTGAACTGCTTGGCAGCTCACATGTGCATGAAAACATGACATGCCGGAGTTCACACATCTGCATGAAAACATGACATGCCAGAGTTTGTTCTATTAAAGTCCAGTCACTAGCCAAGAGGAAAGCAGGCGCTGTTTTCATGGGAAACAGACGTAAGATTAAGAACAAAGCACGTGGATAATGCTTTTTCATTCATAACTCTAGCAGAGGCATGGAACTTGTGATGGCTGTTCTTGGTTGTCAACTTGACCACATCTGGAATTAACTAAAACCCGAAATGGCCTGGCACACCTGTGAGGGATTTTTTTTTTCTTAATTAAATCATCTGAAGTGGAAAGACTCATTTCCAATCCTGATCTTTGAACTAGGAAGCTACACCTTTAATCCAGATCTTTTGAGATGCAAAGATCCACCTTTAATCTGGGCCTCACCTTCTGTTGGCAGTCCATAAAAAAGAAAGTAGAAGAGGAGGAAGCCTGCTCTCTCTGCCTGCTTGCTCTCACTCTTGCTGGCAAGTCCATTCCTTCACTGGCATTAGAGCCCACATCTTCAGGATCCCAGTGTATGCTGAAGACCCACTGAACTTCTACTGGATTCTTAGACCTTCTGTTGGTAGACAGCCACTAGTGGACTAGCTGGACGTCAGCCTGGAAATTCTAATAAATCCAATGGGTGGATGGATGGATGGACAGATGGACGGACAGACAGATGATAGCTTGATTTTGTTCCTCTAGAAATAAAACCATGACTAATTCACAACTATTGCTGAAAACAATGTCCCCTTCTTGCCCTCCCCCAAAGCCGAGCGAGCAATGTCTGGAAGATGGCTCTGTCTAAGCTCTTCTGTGTCTCAGTCCACAGGAGGCTGTTGCCACAGCAAAGCTGACATGTCACATGTCAGCTTCAAGCCACCTGCCTATAATCAGTCTCCCCACTCAGGTCCCAATTTAGTGCGGCATCCAAGTGTCACCCGACTGGCATCACCACAAGTGCCACCCAACTGCACTCTCAAAAATAACGATCCAAGACGGTCTGGATGTACATCCTTCCTTCTGTATGGGAGGGAGAAGGACTTGAAAAGGTGGTGGGAATGTGAATGAAATACCAGCTGGGAAAAAATTCCAACTGGAGCATCAGGAGATGTTTAACAGCCAGTGAATGAACAGGAAGGCGTTGTCAATCTGAGAACCGAGGGAGGCAGCCTTCCCTGCTGCAGCCTGGCCGCCCATGGGAAAGACAGCAGCACTTCAGGGCCATTGAGCCACTTCACAAGATCTCATTAAGACACAAGAGCTCAGGGTAAGAGCATGTGCTGTGCATGTGTGAAGCCCCCTTGGCTGCCACCCCCAGCGTACTCCACAGCCCCCAAAAGACGGCAGACAGAGTAATTCCAATTACATGCAGCTAGAACAGCAAAAAGACAAAACAAAGCCCCTTTGCCAGGGCTGGAGCTATGGCTCAGCAGGTAAGAGCACTCTTCTGGCCTCCTTTGGCACCATGCCCACATGCCCACATGCCCCCCCCACACTTAAAAATATAATAAAATATTTTTCAAAATCCATTTACAGCCAAGGCATGGTGGTGTACTCCTTCAATCCAGAACTCTGCAGATAGAGAGGCAGGTGGACCTTTGTGTGTTTGAAAGCCAGCCTGGTTTACACAGTGGGTTCTAGACCAGCCAGGGCTACAGCGCCTGTCAAAAATAAATAAGTAGCCGGGCGTTGTGGCGCATGCCTTTAATCCTGGCACTTGGGAGGCAGAGGCAGGCAGATTTCTGAGTTCGAGGCCAGCCTGGTCTACAGAGTGAGTTCCAGGATAGCCGGGGCTTTACAGAGAAACCCTGTCTCGAAAAACCAAAATAAATAAATAAATAAGTAAATAAATAAATAAATAAATACAATGGATTTTCTACTTTTGGGTGATTTGTTTTGGAGACCTGGTTTCTCTGTTTATAGCACTGTCCTGGAACTCACTCTGTAGACTAAACTGGCCTTGAACCTAGAGATCTGCCTGCCTCTGCCTCCTGAGTGCTGGGATTAAAGGCGTGTACCGCCACTACCCAGCTAGATTTTCTGCTTTTACTTGAGTAAATACTTTCCTTTCAACTCGCAGTGAATCACAATGTTATTATTGAAAAATATTCTACACGAGACCCAAAGTTAAAACAACCCACAGAATTCGGAGGTTGATGTAGCAGTGGCTGGAGGTGGATGGCTCAGCAGTTAAGAACGCTTGCTTGCTGCATTTCCAGACCTCACTTGGCTCCCCAGCACCCACCTCAGCAGCTCAGCGCAACCTTTATCCCAGCTCCAGAGATGCGATGAAGACCTCTTCTGGCCTCCATCAGCACCCAACCACACAAACACACTAATATAAACAAGACTTTAAAATTCTTAAAAAGTCGGCACAGTGAGGCAAACAGGCAGAAATAATTCTCAGAACTTCTAGAACACTGGTGGGCAGATGGCCCAGCAGGAAGGGCACTTGCCACGCAAGCCCTGGGACCCACATAAAGGTGGAAGAAGAAAGATGACCCTACAAAGTAGCCCTCCGACTGCCACCCATGGGCACAGCACACACAAGCCCCCTGCCCCATATCATACACATGATTTGAAAATCAAAATAAACAGACAAAAAAACCCTGGGGTTCAGAGGGGTTAGAGATTAAGACTGCTCGCTGCTTACGGGAGAGTTTGTTTCCCGCCTGACATGTTGGGCACTCACAACTGCCTATGACCCCAGCTCCCTCTATTATAGAGGGGTCACCCTCTATTGGTCTCCTCGGGCACCTGCGTGTGTGCTGCACACACCCACGAGTGTGTATTAGAAAACGTAGTCCCTTTTTAAAAAAAATAAAAATAAAGTTAGCGAGCATGTGACATCCACTTGGGAGCGAGAGCCCGGCAGGCGTGTGCGGGGGAGTATGCCACCAACAGAAGAGAAATCATTTTTAAAATAAAGCACGTGCGTGCATGGGGGAGGGGGGCGTGTCACAGGAGGACAACTCGCTCATGACTTCTTTTTCAAATAAAAAAGGGAGGAGGCCTGCTTCACACTACCGGCTTCTACTGCTGAGCAAGGCTAAAAAAATAATTACCATGAGCTAAATATACAAATAGCATTAAATATAAACTGTCATTAAATAAACATTAAATACATAGAGATGAGGCAGATACAGCCAGTTACATTCCCCGGGAAGACTTTTTTATATATATTTGTATACAAGCAACGAGCTAAATCTGGATCTAATTTCTTCATGACAAAACCCAGTTTTCTGCCTCATTCTGGCCGTGGAGCAGAACTAAGCTTCACTGAGAGGCTCTGAACACACCACCGAGACTCCGCCCTCCCCCTCTTTGCTTTTACATTTACTTAGGAAGTGGGCGGAGGGGTGGGGGTGGGGGGGATACGGGTGTCCTGGAAGGCAGAGGACAGCTTTTGGGAGACAGTTCTCTCTTTCCCCCATGTGGGTCCCAGGGATTGAAACCGGGTCATCATTGGGCTCGGCTCTAATTACCTTTACCCACCACGCAATCTCCTCTGCCCAGAGATCTCTTTATAACCATATGGCATGACTTTTAAAAACTTGTTTCACAGCAGTGAACCCAGACACCCCAGGAACACAGGCAGAGGAGGAAGGGGAGTGACAAGGCTGCCTTCTAACAAGCCAAATGCTGGCTCCCACAGATAACAGCCAAGTCAAACAATCCTTCCAGAAGGGGATTGAGAGTTATGGGCGTGGAGCTGGAAGGAAGGAGGCTCTAATCACACCTTCCGGGCACAAGCTGTAATTAGGAGGGACAAGGGCAGAAGTGTTCGGCACTCACCTGGGCTTTTATCAATCCCCTCCCATTCTCTCTCTCTCTCTCTCTCTCTCTCTGTTTATACACACACACACACACACACACACACACACACACACACACACCTACCTGTAAAATGCTAAACTTGAATTAATTTCCACAGTAACATGGTTACAGATGCACCACCAGGGAATGTGTCTAGATAAAGACCATGTCACTTGATCTGTGTGTAGGGCTGGGGACCAGCCCTGGGACTTGTGGCCTTTTCACTCAACAGTGTTGGAGGCTCCCAAGCCTTCTCAGAAAAAGAATAATGAAGCTGGGCCTCCATCAACCTGTTGCTGGTAGACTGGCAAGAAACCAAAGAGCCCCGTGCCCAGACTCGCAGGGCCTCAGTCTGCGAGGCTCAAGTGCGACCGTTCCCTTCCGGTCCGGGAAGATGGATCTGAGTGCAGCCCGCAGTGACACAAGTGTAATTATATTCTAAACAGCCAACGGTTCTAAGCCTTGAGGAGCTCTCCACGCCGTCTCTGGAGCTTGGAGCCCATTGCAATATGCACTTTATCCCTACTTTCTCCCAAGACAAATCACACTATTAAATTAAAAGGAGAGAATTCTTCTACCAAATTACACACTAATGGCTCTTAACCCATAATTGAAGAATCACTAACAGCAGTTTACAGCCACAGCCAATCGTGAGCATTTATTAGCATCTAAGTTTTCAGAACTTAGTAATTATGTAAATATGGCTGTCCGCCATCTTGAAACATCCCACACTCCTCTGCTTTCTCAAGGACTCGCTCTTGGGGAACTGGCCCCTAGCTAGGGCCTCTCCTTCCTCCTCTAACCCCATCCCACCCCCACTGTCTATAATGGCAGGGAGAGAAAGTTCTAGAAGGCTGGTCATCTGCTGCCAGAATCACTACTCTTCCTTGGACATCAAACACGCCTCGGAACCTGGACCAGCTGGCATCAGGACAATGCACTGCAGGATGTGTGTGGCCTGCCCCCACCCTCCAGCATGCTGTGTCCTGAGGATGTGAGCAGAGGAGAGACAGTAACTCTGGAAAGGTGGGATGGGAAGAAGAGGCCCAGAGACGGGTGAAATTCCCTGGGCTCCAACCTCAGCTCAGCCCTGCAACAAACTATAAATCCATCTGAACAGAGAGAAGCTCTGGCCCTCAGTTTCATTAGCAAAATGAGGTGAAGGTATGAAGTGATGTCTGAGGCCCTGCTTGGCCCGGTGGTGATGAGTTAATTAGAGAAATACAACAGTTTATAATTAAAGACTGCATTATACAGCAGTGACCACAGCCCGGGGGAAGGCCTGCAGACCTTTTACCACTTCCTGGAGCCCAAGAAGGCCCTGAGCTACAGCTTGGGGTTGTGCCAGTCACCAAGGCAGCAGCTCTGCCCTCATGAGGCTTCTGACCTTCCAGTGGGGTGGGTACACTCGCTCACTCGCTCGCTTGGGAGTTCAAAGGGGAAAGGAAAGGGAGGGCTGGCTGGGGCTGCCCTATGCCTCTTTTAGGGACACAGAGGCAAAAGTGAGCTTCTGTAGGTACCATGGGATCAACCGGAAGAGTAAGCAGGATGTGGTGGTTAACTGTGGGGCGTGGTGGTAAGAGGCCATGAGGTGCCTGAGCTTATTCACCAACACAAGCAAGTCTACTAAGTCACCCGTCGTTAGCGTAGAAACTGGTTCTCACGAGTTAGACAAATCTTCTGTTTCAATACCTCAGGCTCCCCAGAACCTGCACTGGGGTATCTGTTTCCCTTTATTGGCCTTTCAATCCTCCTCCGAGGTGACTATGAAGGCAGGCACCAGGATGGGGTTGCCATTCAGGGAAAAGCCCCAGCCATTTAGAACAGGTCTGGGTACATGGGAGAAAGTAGATTTAGCAGAAGATAATGTAGGCTCTGACCCAAGACCTCAAAGCAAGGCGGGCAACCCAGGGTGGATTCAAAAGTAAGATGCAGGGTCCTTGTGTGCTGCAGGGTAGGTGGCTGGCCCATCCTCGTGGTGGCCACTGAGAGAAGGAAGGCGGTGAGGACACAGCTCCGCTGACACAACCAGGGTTGCCGTTGCACCAGCCCGTGCAAGCAAAGCTCCCCACCTATACCTTCACTTCTAAAGCCAACAGGGCAAACGCTGAGTCTGTCCCCTGTTGTCAGGCAGGAGACTGGCCTGTGCCCCAGATGAAATCAAATGCCACCTACCCCCGCGTCCACGCGTGTTCCACACCACTGCCCTGGCATGCTGGAGGGCTGGCATGTTCAATGCAAACAAACATAATGCACCTCATTTAAACTGTACCAACTTCTCCTTTGCTTGGTTTGTTTGTTTGTTTGTTTGTTTGTTTGAGACACGCTGTCTATAGAGCCCTGACTGTCTTGGAACTCACTATAGACTAGCCTGGAGTGTAGACTGGCTGGCTTGGAACTCATAGAGATCCACCTGCCTCTGCCTCCTCTGCGCTGGGATTAAAGGCCTGTGCCTCCAGGCATAGCTGTGTTCGCACTGTTTATAGGAGAGAACACCATGTATGATTGGTACCCATCCTTCTACACGGCCCTGGCAGTGGAGACCAGATGTGTGTGGTGTTTACAGCTAGGAAACCAGAGGACATAAACAACTGGCTCTGAGCACTACTCAGGTTTTGCTGCGCTTTTCTTCATTTCCTGTGTATTTATTTTGGTGTTAGAATAATATTACCTTTCATAATAAGGAAAACAGGAGCAGATGTTTAAACTAAACAGATGATAGCCTGGGATCCCACGCATCCACTCAGCTCTCGGCTTCTAGGTCTGCTCTTCCAAACAGCAAAGGAGACAGGACAGCTAACTGTTGGCATTTGTGCTTTCTGTGGAACCACACACCCACCTGGGGGAGCTGCAGAACTTCCTCCCGGGACACAAGGAAGGAACCACTGTCCTAGCCGCCTCTGCGCCTCACCCGGGCCAGCCAGGCACTCTGTTTTGTTTTTTAAAGATTATTTGTTGACAAAGAAATCACATTAAAAGTTTTGAGCTTTCGATGTGTGTGTGTGTTTTTTTTTTTTTTTTTAAAGACAATACGTGAATCCCACTAGAAATCGCATCTGGGGACTTCTGGAGAATCCAACCTTTGAGATGAGACGGTTTGGAAGCTGAGATGCTCCTTATATGTAGAGGAAACTTGTCAAAGTAAAGTGGTATCTTATTTTTTAAAAAGTAAAACAACAACAACAAAACCCCTTTAAATGAGATTTTTTTTCCCCCACATAGTTAATTTTAAAGCAGGCTTGAAAGAGAAAGGGTATGTTTTCAACAATTTGAGAAGCAGATCTGAAACTTTTACATGAAAGTAAAACACAATCGACTCTGCTCCCTCTTTTAACTTCTGTTCAAGAAAAAGCAGACAACCCTCTAGGCTTACTAGGGGAGAAATCCACAGCAGGAAGATACCAGGAAAGACTCCCCGGCAGCCCCAGGTCTCCCCCTGCCCGGCCAGTACAACTCAGCCCCATTACCCTGGTCTCAAATCGCACGTAGGTAAGATTCCAAAAGATGGGATTGGGGTTTTCTCCAGAGAAGCTTAAAGTACTACAGGGAGTGCCCAGGGGAAGGGGAGGTGGTGGGCAAATCTAGGGGTGGGGGCATTTTCCACTTTCTTCAGCCTTCTGGCTGTTTGTGGTGTAATTGCCAGGGGCTGGGGTTGGAGGGAGCCGGTCTCACTGTCAGCTCTCTGCACAGGAAATGGGGCGGCAGACAAAGAGGCCGGCCTGGGCTCCCTGACACCAGGCCTTGCCAGTCCCACAAACCTCACAGGAAAAAAAAAAAAAAAAAAAAAAAAAAAAACCCTCGATGCCTGAGACAATGGCTCAGGAAAACAAGAACTTGCTGTGGCTTTCTGTTGTTATTCCTCTACCACATGAAATTCAGAGCAAGGGTCCACACAGAACACTGTACACGGTGATATGTTTAAAAATAAGTCCCAAGGCCCCTCCCCTCTACTCCAGCACCCACATGTTTAACTTCTCCTTACTTCTGTAAATTCCTACTTATGCATAAAGTGCCAACAAAATCAAAAGAGAAAAAATCACTTATAATGTAACGATCTTCTCAGACCTTGCTAGTACACCGCAGGTAAACTTTTAACAGCCTGTCTCCTCCAGCCCTACCCAGCTGCCACCCTCCTGCCAGGCAAAAGCAAACTGTCCTGAAATGGTACACAACTCTCTTTCCACTCGCTCCACCATCACAAGAAAAACAAGAAAATGTTCATAAGCCAGTCAGAGCCCCCCTCCAAAGGAGGAGTGGCCGTCACAAATGCAAAGAGTACATTCTAGAACATCTACCTTCATAGCACAGAACACCGATGTTGTTGTTCATCTTGTCCAAGTACTGGTAGTTCAACAGGTCCATCTTCATAAACAGCATTTATCTGTCCGGCTAGCAAAGAAAAACAGTTCTTTGCTTTCACCCCCAAAGAGAAAGTTTCAAAATTCAGTCTTAGCTGAGTAGCTCCAGGCTCTCCTAAAACTTCAGGAAGACAGAGGCCCAGCCTCACGAGATCAAAACAAAGTATGTAAAAGGTTTTTAAAAAATCATACACACACACACAAAATCAGACTCTAACAAAACCCGTCAAGGGCTTGTGGAAGGTGTCTGATTGTGTCTTCTATTTGGCTTTAAAAAATCATTTCATAAGTCTTCTCAAGCCGTCTTGGGGGTTTAAAAAGAAAGCAGTAAAAAAGAAAAAACACAAAGCACATTTCTCAGGACAAAGGCACTCTCCCTCACAGCCCGCTGCAAGCTGACTGCACTGACATGCGGGCTATGCTTGGTATGACTCGTATGTAAACCAGCTTCCTCTGCTTTTGGGAGGGGGGAGAGGGTTGCTGTGAGCATGCTCACTGGAGCCTCGGCCCGGGCTCCAGGCGCTGCAGAGTTAGCAGGAAGCAGAAAGAGGCGGGGGCAGTGAGGCGCAGGGGGTGAGGAGAGCCAAAGGCCGCCAGAGGCAGAGGCCGAAGAAGAAACCCCAGCAAGTTTGGGGGTGTTTTGTTTGTGGGGGAGGCTAAGCACAAAGTTTAAAAAAGAAAATCTGCTGTGGAAGCAAAGTACAGGGAATTTTAACTTTTTCGGTGACTTTGTTCCAAGGGCTGGGAATCCAGGGCTTCCACCGGGGTGTGCTCTGCTCTGTACAAGGTTTCTTTGTTTCTTTGTAAGATGGGTTTATTATGTCCAGGGACACAGCGAGTGTTTACATTTTCAAAGTCAATGTTACATGTTACTTCCTTCCTAAGCGCTGTAGCTGTACAGATGAACAGGACACCAGAGGCAAATCCATCCACGGAAGAGTAAACTGAGACCCGAGGACAAGTGAGTGACCTACAGATACCTCCCTCTCTCTCTCTCTCTCTCTCTCTCTCTCTGTCTCTGTCTCTCTCTCTCTCTAACACACACACACAAACACAAACGGGGGAGGGGGAGCTGGCTGGAGAGGTGGCTCGGAACGCTGGCTGCTTTTGCAGAACACTTGAGTTCAGTACCCAGCACTCATAAGCACCTGTAACTCTATTTCCATGGGACCTGATTCCCTCTTCTGGCCTCCATGGGTACTGCATGCAATGGCACACAGACATACATGCTGGAAAGAAAGAAAGAAAAAAAAACATGTACCAAAAATACTTTTTAAAAGTCTGTTTTCTAAACTCATCTGGAAGGTTGTGACCAATCATGGAAACTTAAAAAATGTCCCAAGTTCAAATCCAGAGCAGTGTTGAACTTCATGGGCATCATGGGAGAAAGGAAAAGACCTGCTCTAAGTGACTCTGCTGCAGCCGGGCAGTGTGGTTGGTACAAGCCTGTAATTCTAGCAGTCCGAGACCGAGGGAGAGGAACTGCCACAAGTTCCAAGACCCCTCTGGGCTACTGAGTAAGCTCCGTCACACCTTCCAAAGATTTCACTGCATTCACTTATTTTAAGATTGAAACAATCCCCTACAGATGTTGGGATCTGCACAAAACACTTAGCAACTTCTCTTCCATGATGCAACATCAAATATGATGGTTTGTAGGCAAGGAGACACCAAGCTCAATCCCAGGGACCTATGTGGTGAAAGGAAAGAACAAACTCCCCCAAAGTCAAACGCAGACACGCTCAGCTTCCATCCCCCTCTCCCAAAGATGGGGGTCTCACTTTAAAGCCCTGGCTGTCCTGGAACTCACTATGTAGATCTGACTGACCTCAGACTCAGAGATGCACCTGCCTCTGCCCATCCAGTGCAGGGATTAAAGCTGTGTGCCACTATGCCTGCTCCGACACGCTCGGCTTTAGATGGCTGGCTGTTTTCATATTTCTCCACAATGCTCACCAAGCCACGAGGGCTGTCTTCCTTATGTAATGAAGGTGAAGGAGGAAGCTCTCCACTTTAAAGTTAAAAGGCAAGACAATAATCCCTGGGAGGACATATGTCTTTTTTTTTTTTTTATAAAGAGCTATTTTTATTTTTAATTGTGTGTATGTGTATAGAGTGGGGGCTGTGCAGAGTTCTTGGATCCCATGAACTCTAGAGCTAGTTACAGTGACGAGCTGCTCAGTGTGGGGGCTGGGAACTGATCTAGGGTCCTCTGTAAGAGCAGTACGCGCTACCCATCACTCTGTTGTCCCTTCAGCTCCTATGCATCTAGTTGGTGATGATGATTTTGTTTTTGTTTTAAGACCAGGTCTCACTTTATAGTTAAGGTTGGCTTAAACTCACCATTCACTTGCCTCTGCATTGCTGATGCCGAGACTACAGCCGTGTGCTCCCACATCCAACTGCAGTGTCTCTAAAGCTTAGTAACTAAAGGCAGGACAATTCTAAGCAATTAATAAGACCTTCAAAGGACCAAGATCGAAGCTTCACATTTAAAACGCAAAGTTGACAGGGAGCTATGAACATTCAGAACTGCAGAGGTGAATGTCTTTATGGGATGTGTGTGTGTGTGTGTGTGTGTGTGTGTGTTCTTGCTAGTCACAGATTATGTCACATACTAGTTTCAGTTGTTATCAGATGACCAAAGTAAACTACTTGTGGAAAAGACGGAAAACCAAGGGCCAGCTGTAGCCAGTATAAGTCTCGCCACAGCATACAATAGGTACTCTACAAATATTGGTTATGGCTCAGCCTCCCGGTGGAACAAAGATGGCGCAGTCACCACAGACACAAGCCCAGGCTAACCACTCAATCACTCTGCCTGACAGAAAGCTGACTACAGAGTTAGTCTACATCAGACAAACTCACGGGCTGCTTAAGAAAAGCCCGGGGTCTGATAGCACTTTCAGATACTTATTAGAATCAAATGTTCCTACTTGAGCCTTTCAGAGAAGGGAACATTGTATCAAGTTCGGAGAAAACTAGGAACACACAGCCCCACTGAGCTATCAGGTCCTGCCTCCAGTCCAGTCGAAGGTTCTCTTTAAAATTCACAGTGGTTCCACATTTAGACAATGGTTTCTGTCTAAAGGTGGTTCCTCATCACCATTCATGCAGTTAAAACCAGTCTAAACTAATATGTGAACAACAACAAAATCCAAAAAATATTTTAGGAAATGAGCTGGTGTCCAGCATCAACTGAACAGCTGAATGTGTGAGAACTCAGGCTTACAGGCATCTCCAAATGTTCACATCCTCTGCACATTCCACAGCAGAGTACAAACAACCATCCAAGACACAGCACAGGCCAAGGTGCTTTCACCCTTGACCTATCTTAATACCCACAATGCCATTGTAAGAAGGAAATCATGTGGTGCCCAGGAAGGGACCAGGACCTCAAGAATGTCAGCCACAGCCACAGTGCTACATAGAGTTTTAAGTTAAAACCTGTGCCAGGCATGCGACACATACCTTTAATATCAGCACTCAGGAGGCAGAGGCAGGCTGATCTCTGAGTTTGAGAGCCAGCCTGATCTATACAGTGAGTTCCAGGACATACAGGGCTACACAGAGAAACCTCTCAAAATACACACACAGATACCAACAACCACAACAATACCCCTGTATTGATAACAAAGGAAAAACACTTAAGACTGACTTCTTTAGGATGCAAAGTTGAAGACCTGGTTGAAGCTCTCCTCTAGGAACCTTGACCAAGGAAGGACTAAGCAGGCAAGGCCATGCTCTTGAGATCCATCCTGTACTTAGCTCTAAGGCAAGACTTAGGAGCTTTATATAGCTCTCATCTGCCCGACTATACATAAAGTCCAATCAGCACACAATAGGTCTTCAGCCAAGTTGGTGATGACCTACTGTGTGAGTTGGAGTCTTTAAACAGGTGCACACTTGTTATCCAAATGTAGGCGAAAGAATCAAATTTCTATTTTTTTTTCTACTAGTGTGTGTCTGTCTAGAAGGGGGTGGAGGGCAAGGTGTCAAATAACAACTCTGCCATTTCTCCTTTCACTTTCCCGTGGCCTCTGGAGGGTGAATTTAGATTGGCAGGACACCTTGACCTGAGCCACAGGGAAAGGGATAGAATCAAGTTTCAAGTGGTCCTATGTATGGACCAGGTAAATGTAAATTATCTGTTAAGTTCCTTCTATAGCACTTTCTCCCAAGGAAAGACCCTAATGTGTCAGGCTATTTCTTCGATGTGGAATTGCTTAAACTGACATGTTTTAAAATGTACTGTGTCAAAAATGTTCCATGAAGTATATCATTAACCTATGTCTTAATTTTTTTCCCTGCAAAACAGTACCAGTTCTAAGTACTTCTTTTAACTAACACAGGATCATTTTTGTGCACCGTTGAAGGGGTTTACCACACATTTGTGAAATTTGGAAAAAACAACATAAAACAGTTCTTCAAACAGGATGTAAGCCGGGCATGGTGGCACACGCCTTTAATCCCAGCACTCGGGAGGCAGAGGCAGGTGGATTTCTGAGTTCGAGGCCAGCCTGGTCTACAAAGTGAGTTCCAGGACAGCCAGGGTTATACAGAGAAACCCTGTCTTGAAAAACCAAAAAACAAAAACAAAACAAAACAAAACAAAAACCAGGATGTAAAATTTCAATACAACATCTCCCTCTAGGGGCCAATTTTAAACCACACTGGCAATTTAGAAAAGTGAAGTCCCCAGTGTAAACTGTCTCTCAAACACAACAGCCTCTTGTTTTTACCTAGACAAGTCATAGAAAATGACTCTTAAAAATTTTTAAAGAGAAAATGCCTCTTACAAAATAGCTTCACCTCTATTAAACGTCTCAAAAATTAAAACAAAAATACTATTAAGAACAAATTCTATTGGTGACACGTGACTAAAGAGAAGCAGGTTTTTGGTTTTTTGGGGTTTTTTTTTTTTTTGGTTTTTTGAGACAGGGTTTCTCTGTATAGCCCTGGCTGTCCTGGAACTCACTCTGTAGACCAGGCTGGCCTCGAACTCAGAAATCTGCCTGCCTCTGCCTCCTGAGTGCTGGGATTAAAGGCGTGCGCCACCACGCCCAGCTGAGAAGCAGGTTTTAAGATGAATAAAGACATAAGCAAATTAATGAGTACAGACTCATAATAGTGGCGTTTTTTAAGCTTTGTTTTTATTTGACATGTATGGGTGTTTTGCCTGCATGTATGTCAGTGCACCATGTACATGCAGTACCCATGGAGGCCAGAAGAGGGCTCCAATCCACCAGAACAGTTACAAAGGCTGTGAGCCACCATGTGGATGCTGGGAATCAAAGGCCAGACCTCTCAAAAAGACACTAGTGCTCTTCACCGCTTAGCCATCACTCCAGCCTCCTGGTGTTTAAAATAACTAGAAAAGGCCAAGTATGGTGGGGCTAATGCCTATAATCCTAGCACCTGTGACTCTGACCGAGGAGGACTGATATGAGGTCCAGTCCAGAGTGGACTGTGCAGGAGAACCCTGTTTCAACCACCACCACCGCCACCGCCATCATAATGAATCAGTGCTGTGGGAATCGAATAAATTACCAACCCCAGAAAGAGCGGTCTCTAGTGAACCCTGTCACATCTACAGTTCTCCATGCCCAACAATGTGCACAGCTGAAAATGACTACTGTGATTTTTGTTTTTACACGTGTGCTGGCTAATTTTACGTCATTTTGACACAGGCTAAAGTTATGTAAGTGGAGAGAAGCCAAACTGAGAGAATGCCTCTGTAAGACTAGGGCTGTAGGTGAACCTATGGAGCGTTTTACAAATACTGACTGATGTCAGTTAGGGTCCCACCTACAGGTTGAAAAACATGTCTGTTAATTTCACAGAGCCCTTCTTGTCCCTGTCTTATTATTAACTAGGGGTGCTATCAACACATGCTAGATGAAGCCTGGGGTGCTACTAACAACCCACAATGTACTGGGAAGCCTTCACACACACACACATGCATGCATGCACACGTGCACACCTGTGCAGGAATGCGCGCGCGCGCACACACACACACACACACACACACACACACATACACACATGCACACATGCACGCGTGCGTGCTACTGCCATAAAGTCTAAGCAGATGTTTGTTTCTTGGGTTTTCCTTCTTGGACTGTCTGATGCAACTCCAAGGTCTGCTGCCTACTGCCTCAGGGTTGTCACCTCTCCTAAACCGGGGGACATAAGGCAAGGGCTTGGGGATGACACTGCATAGTGTGAAGGTCTTTGCAAGCAGAGCCCCATCCACATGAGGGAAGCACCCTGAGCGGCACCCCAGCCCAGTTCCAATTTTAACTCTCTCAGCGGTACTGTCAAGAGTCAGGTCAGGTCAGGTCAGGTCTCTTTTCTTTTTAAGATTTATTTATTTTTATTTTGTGTCTATGTGTGTGTGCCTGAGTGTACGCCTGTGTGCAACATGCATGCATGCATTGCCTTCAGAGGCCAGAAGAGGGCACCAGATCAGATACCTCCCCACCCCCACCCCCCCATCCTCCCCAGTTGTGAACAGCATGTGAACGCTGAGAACCAAGCCAAGGTCCTCTGCAAAAGAGCACTGTTAACCACTGAGCCATCTCTCTAGGCCCCATTTTTACTTTTCAACCTTGTCAACTGTATTCAGTACTGTAGAAGAGAAGTAAATATTTCTGTTGAAAATACCATTAAGCCAAATAGCAGCCAATAGTGTTCAAGTCTTCTCACAAAGTGAGCCCAGGTTTTCTGAGAGGGATGTGCCAGTCAGTGTCACCCTATAGCCACCCTTTCAGTGTTTTTACTGATGGTGTGTTTATATGGACACTAACATGGCCACCAGAATTCCATCTACAAGATTGGGGTAGTTTGGGACCTGGGAGGCCCCTCAGAGAGTAAAGGTGCTTACTGCCAAATCTGACAACCTGAGTTCAATCCCTGGGACCCCACATGGTGGAAGGACAGCACCAACTCTGGTGAGCTGTGCTGTGACCATGCACATGTTTGCAAAATAAATCAATGTAAATGTGACAGAAGTCACAGTTTTTAGAGTCGGTTGTTGTAATCCACAACTGTCACCCCAGCACATAAGAGCCTGAGATAGAAAGAGCAGATGTTTTAGGCTAGCCTGGGATACACTGTAACCCTGTCCCTAAAACACAAAGGAAGGAGAGGTGGTTTTCCCACCCACTGGAACCAGTCAGGAGCCTTCTAAGCCACGCACTGTCCAGTCCCCAGTTCTATAGCCAGGCCCAAGGAACCCCAGACAGATGAAGTTTGGATTTACAAGTACACACACACCACAGACAGTTTTAAAACACTTCTAGAGCAGTGGTTCTCAACCTTCCCAATGATGCAACCCTATTAAAGGTTTCTCATGCTGTGGTGACCCAAGCACAAAATGATTTTTGTTGCTACCTCATAACTGTTATTTTGCTACTGTGGTGAATATTAATGCAAATATTATCTGTGCTTGTGATGGTCTTGGGTAACTAGTGGGAAGTTTCTGGCTGCAGGCCCAGCCTTACAGGTGCAGTGCTCTTCACTACCACTAGGGGGCACTGTGAGCCAACCTAAGACACCGCACACCCCCATTTACACTTAAGCCTTCAGTATTCCTTTACATGGAAGGGCACCCACACCACCAGCCTGTCCTCTTAGGTAGGCTTTCTAGCTCAGAGGCATCTAGAACTGATGCAAAACACACACACACACACACACACACACACACACACTTCATCTGGGAACTGGGTTTAGCAGGCTCTCCTGTTGACCTGTCCCTCCCAGAAGCTGTTGGTCCCAAGGCAGCTGTTGAAGGATTTCTAGTCTTCTCTGGCTGCACTAAGTGGGGTCACTGTCTCTTTACAGCTGTACCCCTTAAGTATTGGCCTCCTATTCACACCTCTGGCCTCTCTTTACATCGCTTTCCCCACAACCTAACAACAACACCTGGCACTGCTTGGTGGTCCACAGATATTTTCTGAGAACAAATTGGAATGGAGACCTCTAAATCTAATCTGGGTACTGAGGGAAGCAGGAGAGGCCACCAGGCCCCAGAGGTAGCAAGTGTTTCTGATTGAGTCCAGGACTCTGAAAAGGAGCCCCGTCTTCTACACCCTACGGCTCCTGATGCTTTAAACAGTCAGAAAGCAGAGATGGTCACGCGGACATCATGAGTCTGTGGCTTATTTCTGGCATTAAAAAAAAAAAGTTTCCCTAGGTTCATAATATGTAAAGAAGGAGTTTAATAGAGCAGACTTCCCAAGGCCTATAGCAGACAGATGAGGTACATAAGCCACACAAAGTTGAGAAGGATTCGATGCCACCTGGGGTGGCAGTGCCCTGAAGTTTGAAGTGTATGGATGGTAGCTAGCACAGCCAGGTCACTGGAGAACAATGGGGTCCTCCCATCTTACAGGCAGACTCCGTCAGCTCCTGGCTTTCTGTGTTTGCTGCAGTGAGAACTATAGTCCTGTAGGGGTCAGAGAGAGTCCAGCTGTGTCCAGGTCTCAAGAAGTGGAGGATTTCACTCCAGATCTCACATGTGGGCTCCCAACACAGAGGAGCAAGCTCTTACCACAGTGGCCTCATACCAACCACAAGTCTAGAATCGTCTCACAGCTACGTGACACATGAGATACCCTTGGAAACATAGTAGGTCTCCCGTGTCCCCATAGCACTCTCAGTGCTGGAGATGTGGGTCAGGGCCTGCCTAGAGCATGCTAGGCAAACGCTCCCCACTGAGCCACACTCCCGAAGCTAGAGGTTCTGAGCAGGTTTTGAAAACCATAAAGGCCATAGCCCTGGTGAGGAAAGCCAACTCTCCAGAAAGAGCAATCAGGGTGTTGACATAGAAGACTGAGGACAAACAGAAGGAGAATGCAAAGGATACTGCAGGAGGCACCAGCGGCAGAAAGCAGCACACCCGGCCTGCTTTCTATCTCAGGGGACAGAGGCTTCCTGGTAAAGGAGCCCTAATCATAGAAAAGATTGGCCGGCCCCAACACTTGCCTCGATCAAGTAACTGCACAGCTGCTGACTTCCGGGCATGGCAGAACCCTGCCCCCAAACCATGCAGGGCTACCTAGGGCTCAGGTGGATTCAGACCTAGGGCTCTTCTTGCACAATGGTTTCCTCATGTTCCATAAAGGATGCCAAGTCTGTTAGGGTGATAGGCCTGCCCTGCCCCCAGCCCCAAAGAACTGCAAACAGAACCAGCCATAAAAAAAAGGGGAAGAAAAGAGCGGGAACAAAGGTCTCGCCACTGCCCGTTTAACGGCTTCCCTAACGCTCCCGTGGCGTTAACCCTCAGGTAGATTGCGCAGAAAAATGTAAGATGACTGCTCTGAAAAGCTGCCAGCTGTCCAGAACTCACACGGATCGCCCATCTGTCACTTAAGTAGTAATGGAGGATAGACCTCCCTTCATGACTTCCTTCTGGCCCAGCCTCTCCTCCTCTCTCTAGTCCTCTGAAAAGTCCCCTGTAGACTGCAGTACAGAACAGCAGGTTCCCTCCCACTGCTGCCCTACCTGCACCTGTCTAAAACCCGAGTTCTGGGAACTCCTCTTTCTCCTGAGCCTCTAGTCCCCACAGGCACCCAGCGGTGACCGCCACCTTCTGCAGGGTTACATAGTTTTTTTTACTACAGGAGCACATTAGCGCTCTGCTCTCCTTACAAACAAGAAAGACAGAGAGAAAAACAGACAGGCCAAGAGACAATGCCAAGAGAGTATTGATCAGACACAGACACAGAACGCGGGCTTGCACTCCTGGTAGGTTAGCTCTGCAGTCACAGTTTGCCGTTAGCTGCAAGTCCCACTCTGTCTGAAATGGTTTCTCAAGGCTCCCAGCTACAGTGTTCCTATATAAGCATTCCCATTGTACCCACTGCCCAGGAAAATGATGACCCCAACGCTTCCGATTCACATTACACCCATATAAAAGCTTCCTCCCACCTGCCCTTCTGGAAAGCACGTGGTAAGAGAGAAAGCTCAGCCTGTGTGGGCAAGCTGGGGCATCCCCTCCCTAAAGCAGTAACCAAGCCGCCAAATTTAGACACAGCTGCCACCAAAGCCCTAGGTAACCGTTTCTAGCTTGGCTCTAGAAACATCAAGTAGGGGGTTACCCTCCCCCACCCCGTGTCCTCCCAGGGAAGGCTGACACATACGGCAACCATTTCCCTCCAATCGCTGAGCCAGGAGCACCCCTCCACACCCTCGGCAGATCACGGCTGCATGCCTGCTTTCAGTAGCATGACTAATTAAGACGAAAATAAAAACAAAAACGGGCTGCCTGTTTAATATGCCAGGAAGGCCGCAGAGAAGGAGAAGGCGGGGATTTGGTCTGGGTCTTTCACTTTATTGGCCTGGCGTGTGGCCAAGGATTCCTCATCAAAGAGAAAACTCTCGTCCTCAGTTTCCCCCTTGTGAATGCACATTTAATGTTCAACAAGAAAGTGAGCTTGGGTGAGCAAGGTGGTCAAAGTACACTCATGAAACGTGCAACAGCCTGCTGTGTACATGAAAGTATCTTAAAGAGTTCAAAGTCGGGCAAACACCTAGACTCTCTTCTATTAGACAGAGGAGGTAGCCGAGTCCAGCAGCAAGATCACAGCCCGCAGCGTATCTGACCCTGCCTGCATGCCTTGGTCACAAACTCACCCTAAACATGTACATGAAAGTCTGGAATGTACTAAGCCCAGGGCACAGACAATTTTCACGGTTTCAAGGGCTGTGTGCCGACTTTGGTGCCCGGAAGCACTGCAGGGGAGACATCACAGAGTTAGGGCCTGTGGACAGAGAGGCGCTGCCTCCGCTCTGGCTCTGCAGAGGGGGAGAAGGAAATTCCCACCTCACTGGCCTGGAAGCTTTTATGGTCTGGACAGAAAGAATACGAAGCCCATGTTATGAGAACTACAAACACATACGAAAGGGCCAGGGAGGGAGAAGGCCTACTTTGTGCAGGGACTTGGGTGTGGATTTCATAAAAAAATGGCACTTGTCCAAGACCTTAACAGACTTGCAGAGCAAGGTTGAGGAGCAAGTTTTTTGGAGATGGAGAGCCTCATCAATGAAGTATGTATGCTAACTCACAGTCTTCTCCCAGGAAGCTGGGTGAGTGGGTTAGCAAGCTTTACTGAGAACCCAGGGGTGGCGGCAGACACACAGACAGCCTGAACTATGTATGGAAACCTCATCTCAATAAAAGCCACAAGAGGGGGCTGGAGAGATGGCTTGTGGTTAACTCTTTTTTTAAAAAATTAAATAAAAAAACCACAAGAAGTTACTGAAAACACAAAGGTAGCCCCAAAGGCCCAGTGTTGGAGATGAGGATGAATGGAGGCTATGAGGATACGGGCTCAGGTATGTAACCTCCTCCCTCCAGCTCTAGAAAATGAAGCTAACACCTGGCTGGCCATTCTCCCTTGATGCCACCAGTGTTTCATAGCATCTAAAACAACCTGCTGTAATCCTGCAGGTTTTAGCTCCCAGGGAGCAAGCTGGGGTCCCGGCCAGGCTGTTTGCCCCCATGTGCTGCCCGCCCAGGGCTGATGGCAGCAGACCCCACGAGGCCAGGCGCCCTGCTCTCTACTCCTGCCTCCTGTCACTCTCAGGCCACCTCCCTCAGCGCCTCAGTGTGCTCTCCTGCAACTATTCACACTAGTGTCAAATTCTGAGTTAACCATGCAGGTGTCTGCATGTCTCCATCTCAGACAGGTCCTTCTGTGTAACTGCTATTTTTAGTTATTTAGTCATTTATTTATTAAAGAGGAAGTGTAGGACTGAAGAGATGACTCAGTTAAGAGCAGTTGTTGCTCTTGGGAAGACCAGGGTTTGGTTCTCAGAACCCACATGGCAACTCACAACTGTGTGTAACTTCAGTTCTAAGGGATGTGACACTCTCTTCTGACCTCCTCAGACCCCAGACACACACGTGGTACACATACATACACGTAGGCAAAATACTCATAGACATAAAATTTCTTTTCAAATCTTAAAAAAAAAATCTTTAAAAGGGGGGAGAAGTTGACCAACATGATTATGTGCATGTTTGAAATATAACGAAACCTAGTCTGTACAATTAATACGTTAGTAAGAAACTGAATGGGGCTGGGTTGAAACCACAGCTGAGTGAATGTGTCTGCCTTCTTTTTGTGAAACTACACTTGTCTCCGATCCTCTCTATAATTTTTATTTTTATTTTGTAGCTTTGTATATGGGGAGGGTGGGATAGAAGTATCAGGTCCCCAGGAGCTGGAGTTATATACAATTGTGAGGCACCCGACATGGTACCAGGAACTGAACCATCTTTTGAAACTGGTGCATTATATCCAGAAGATATTCCATCTGGTAATAAGGACACATGTTCCACTATGTTCATAGCAGCCTTATTCATAATAGCCAGAAACTGGAAAGAACCCAGATGTCCCTCAACAGAGGAATGGATACAAAAAATTTGGTATATTTACACAATGGAGTACTACTCAGCTGTTAAAAACAATAAATATATGAAATTCCTAGGCAA
>LR753356.1:1281261-1330674 GCA_902729485.2 Mus minutoides | reverse complement strand
TTAGACTACCCAAGATACAATTTACTAAACACATGATACTCAAGAAGAAGGAAGAGCAAAATGTGGACACGTCACCCCTTCCTAGAATTAAGAACAAAGCACACATTGAAAGAGTTAATGAGATCATGTGTGAAGCTGAATCCAAAGGATGGACCCAATGACTGCAGCTGCCAGGGATCCATCCCACAATCAGCCACAAAACATAGACACTATAGCATATGCCAGCAAGATAGTGCTGAAAAGGCCCGGATATAGCTGTCTCGGGGGTAACTATACCAATGCCTGGCAAACAAGGAGGTGGAAGCTCACAGTCAACTATTAGATGGAACACAGGGTTCCCAAGGAAGGAGCTAGAGAAAGTACCCAAGGAGCTGAAGGGGTCTTCAACCCTCTAGGTGGAAGAATAACCATGAACTAACTAGTACCCCCTGAGCTCATGTCTCTAGCTGCATATATAGAAGAAGATGGCCTAGTTGGCCATCATTGGGAAGAGAGGCCCCTTGGTCATGCAGACTTTATATGCCCCAATACAGGGGAACTCCAGGGCCAAGATGTGGGAGCGGGTGGGTAGGGTAGCAGGGCCGGGAGGGGGGAGGGTATAGGGAACTTTCTGGATAACACTTGAAATGTGAATGAATTGAATATCTAATAAAAGTTGGAAGAAAAAAAAAAAAACTGGTGCATAAGTCAAACATGGTGTCTTAGAAGAAACTTCCCAGTACTGTGGGATGCCTGCTGGCTCTGACCTGGCATGTCTAAGCTATCCTTTCTCCCTCCTCCCTCCATTCCTTCCAGTGAGATTACGCCTCTCTGAGTCTCGCTCCTTGCTGCAGTAGTAACTGAGACCAAGGAGAGGAAGGCAGGAACAAAGCCAAGACCTCATGTAGCACCATGTGCCAGGTGAGCTGCAAACTCCACTGGAGAAAAATGTGATTCCAACAGGCAGGGCTTGTCTCAGCAGGGGAATCAGAGCCACCGGCGGAGGCGGCGGCTGCGGACATTCTAAAGGCCGTGGGAGTCTGCCAAGTACAACCAGGGTACAGTCACACTTGGAAGGAGACGCCTCAAAAATGGGTATCTCAACAATACAAACATTCTAACACCTTCCTAAAGTGATGTGAACATCTCAGTTCAATGACGTGGACATAACCGCTGAGAGCAGTTTTCCTATCAGAAACAGCTTCTGGGGCTAACTGGGTCGGCCAGTGGCTGAAATCTTCATTGCACAAGCGTAAGAACCTGAGTTCAGATCTCCAGCATGGACAGAAAGACCAGGAGGGTGTGGTGACCTGCCTGTAATTCCAATGCTCAGAGGAGCTGGGATCCCTAGGGCAGTCTGATTAGCTAAGCTAGCCAAATCCATGAGATCTAGGTTCAGTAAATAAAAGAGAAATTGATCAAAAAAGATACTGATCAATATCTGGCCTCTTCACATGCATGTGTGTACACACATACATATGAACACACATACATACACACACACACACACACCACACTAGCACACGAAGATCTTATTGCTACAAACTCTTATGTGTCTGAGCTTTTCTGGAACAGAATATTAATTAAACCTTCTTGTCAGCTCAAAGTTCCCATATAAAAATATTTCCAATTACTTAGCAGACAGCCACAAAACCAGTACTTTCACAAGGAGTTGCCACAGCACAGAAAAACATCACAGAATAAACAGCCTTCCTTGGACCTCCTTACCATTACCCACAACCCCAGCCATCACAAGGGGATCAGTTATCTCAGTCTAGGGCCAGGCAAGGGTGACTCATGGTCACTATGTCCCAAACTTTCCAAACCAGGTCTATCTTCATGCACCATTCCAAACACAGTGTGTCCAAGCACAGCTAAAAATGCTTGTATTGCTTTTTAAAATGTTTGCACTTACTATTATCTGTGTGGATGTGTGTGTGGATACGTGTGGCCAGGGATGCCACAGGTACACAGGTGAAGAAGTCAGAGGACTGCGGAGTCTGTTCTCTTCTTCCACCTTTAGGACCGAACCAAGTTGTCAGGAACTCACGTGTGATTTTACTCCCACCAGCCCTAAACCTGTATTTCTTTACGTTAGTCATAACATGAAGTTAAACAGTCAGACCCAGCCAAAGCAGCATTTACACAGCCATGGGGTCTCGATATTTTACTTGAAGATAAATCTTCATTATTTGTATCACACATCTAAGCAAAGTGGCTTTAAAAGCTCTCTCACAGGAGGCTGGATAAATGGCTCAACTGAAGAAACTGATTACCCACCTTGGGTGGCTCACAGCCACTTGTAAGTCCAGCTCCAGGAGAGCCAACATGGGTGTTGTGGGAAGTGGGCGTGGACACATGGGCCAAAGATGGCGCCCTGGCTCTTATGCTAAAGCCCCGTGACCTCCCTTGTTTACCTCAGTCTCAATCATGCACAGTAAAAGCAGCACGTGTACCTCATTGGAGAGGTTAGTGCAAAATCTCGCGAGACCATTCTATCAGCCAATCCTGCACGCTGCCTTGGATGTGTGCGTCTATGATTGGGTGGTGTGAGGTGACGTGAGTGAATGGAAGAGGATAAGTGTGGACAGTCCCAGGGACTGAATATATGACTGAATATATGATTGAGGATTGATGACTGACTGAAGCTGGGGAAGCTGCGAGAAACCTCCTAATAAAGAGAAGTGGCTGCAGCTGCTCTGAACCTGCTTTTGGAGTCGGTGTCATTTATTCCCACTCTCTGCTGGTCAGAGATTGGGGCTGCGACAGGGTGTGCCAACAAACATGTGGCACTCATTCACAGGCACACACATGAATAAAAATAAACCTAAAAATGTTTTTTGAAGCCAACCTGGGGTATGTGAGACCCTGACTCCAAGGGGAGTCAAAAAAATAACCACAGAAAGATACTATGTGAAATATTCATCACAGTATTCCTTTTTGGTTTCTGTGCATTTTCAGTCTTATATTTGTGACAGTTTCTAGTAGTCCAGGCTGGCTTTGAACTCCTGATCTTCCTGCTTCTAGCTCCTCCTAAGTGCTGAGATTACAAGTACGCTCTGCCACACAGTACTAGGAGAAGCCCTGCACCTGAAAAGAACAAACTATAGCAGGTGAGTAAGTACTATTTAAACACTGGACTATCTAGGCAGGGGCATTGCTCGGTGGGTAAAAGCTCTGGAGTGCAAGCCAGAAGACAGATTTAATTCCAGGACTCCTGTAAAACTTAGCATGCATCTGCAGTCCCAGCACTCCTGTGGAAAGATGGGAGATGGAGACAGGAGGACCGGTGCGAAGCTCATAGGCCTGGGGCACTCAGCTCCGAGGCAGAAGCCAGAGGACTCTGACTCAGTGAGGTGGAAGTAGAGAACAGACCTCTGAAAACTGTCCTCTGACCTCTGCAGGAGCTGTGGCGTGTGTCCCCTCCCCACCATACACAAAATAACCCTCACAAAGGAAAACCGATCTTAACTCTAATTCAACAGTTGTGTCTCAGTTCAGCAAGTGCTTCTCTACCTCTTCCTCACAGCTCGGCAGTCTCTCTGCCCTTGCTCGCTCTTTCCTTGTGTTCTTTTTTTTTTTTTTTTAAAGATTTATTTTATTTATTATATGTAAATACACTGTAGCTGTCTTCAGACACTCCAGAAGAGGGCGCCAGATCTCATTAAGGATGGTTGTGAGCCACCATGTGGATGCTGGGATTTGAACTTATCACCTTCAGAAGAGCAGTCGGGTGCTCTTACCCGCTGAGCCATCTCACCAGCCCCTCCTTGTGTTCTTTTAAGAGCAACCAGAGATTTTTTTTTTAGATGCTTCATAGTTACCTTTTTTTATAAATGACATTTCTGACAAAAACGGAGTTCTAACCATTGCTCGCCAAAATCAAAGAGATGCCCACATCCTCATCTGCTCAGATCCCAACACGCCTCACTCCCTCTCCACCCCTTCCCCACAGCCCTGCTGATGCCACCGGGCACCACGCAGCCTGCCCACACCCAGAGGTGAGAAAGCGCTACGTGGGCGAAACATCAGCTGAGCAGCCGGAAGTTGCAACCAACTCGGCTCCATCCCTGTGCATGTTACCTGAGGAATCCCAGACCAGACACCGCTCCAGCCGTGGGTCAGAGGGGGAGACGAGGAAGGCCCCTGTACGAGGGTGCACCTGAAGGGAGCACACGAAGACATCTGCACATGAAGTTACACGGATTTGTAAAGGCAGAACTTTCTGAGCTGTGAAAGGGCATCATCGGCAAAGGCCCCAAGGCCCTGGGGAAGATGCTTATCTGTGTGACAGAGAAGTCAGCTTAGCCCAGAGATCACCTGGGGCCTTCTGGCATTGCCTCTGCGTGGGACAGACAGCTAAGGGAAGCTTCTGAGCGTCCCATCCCATAGGAAGATTCTGAGCAGGAGCTACACAATCTGATCGACATTTCTAAAGTAGCGTGTGCTGAGACCCGAGGGAAAGGGCACAGGCTCAGAAGCAATGGGGGCATCAGTAAAGCTGCTGCAATCATGCAGGCAAGAGGTGGTTTATGAAAACACGGGTGCCGGCAAATGGGGGCAGGAAAAGGTGGCTAGGCTTGGGACATATACAAAGGCAGAGACAGCAAATTTACCAGTTGTCAGGGTGGACCTCTGTTAACAACAGCAATGAAACAAACAAACAAACAAACCCTTCAATTTATTTACATGTACTTAAATGGTGTTTACCTGAATGTGTATATGTGCACCGTGGGTACAGTGCCTAGAGAGGCCAGAAGAGGGTGTCACATGGGTGCTGGGAATTGAAGCTGTGCTCCCTGCCAGAGCTGCAAGTGCTCCTAACCACTGAGCTACCTCTGCAGCCCGATGGGTGGGTCAGCAACATTGTTAAATGTATACTTGAACATCACTGGTACTCACGCTGAAAGAAGGGCAGAAGCGCTGAAGCCCAGACACCTCTGCTGTACCAGGTCACCTTCAGGAAGTACAGAAAGGGTTGGGTACGTATTCAGTAGTAGGGCGCACACTGAAGTTGCCCTTGAATTTGAAATCCTCTGGCCTTAGCCTCCCTAGTGTTGGGATGACAGGTGGCTCCACCACCCCCAACCTCCCTACCCACCTCACTTCTTTCACTGAGCAACTCCCATTGCTCTAAGCAACAACCCCTGCAGAAAGGAGCAGCGGGCATCCCTACAGACTCTGGACCACTGCTACATACTGAGCCTGCATCCTGGATACATGTACTCATCCTACATCTCCAACCCACTTGGAGCTACTCCCAGCCACCCACCTCCACCAATATCTGCTGCGAAGGCCAGAGGTATGTGGCTGGAGACGGAAGCCATAGCTGGTGCCCCTTTCTGTAGCAACAAAGGGCAGGTGAGTTTTCTGATACCGTCCCTCCGTCTTGCATAAAGTTATCACATGTTTCATCTTCAGCATTCGTCACTTCAATCTGCTTAAAGCCGAGAGTGCTGCCTGTGCCTTGACAGAATCCTGCATACCTCTTATCTGTTGGCTTTATCTTCCCCCACTAGGCTGCACAATCAGGCAAATCATTTCCATTTGCTTTAATGTAACTCCTGTATACTGCCAGCAGACAGATGCAGCACACAGAAGGGCCACAGTGAATCCTCACACTGGACTAGGCTGTGTGGCTCAGGGGTGGAGCATCTATCTGCCTGACATGCACGATGTCCATGGAAACCAACAGAACAGAACAGATCAGGAGATGCCACGGCAGGAGATGCTAGGTAAGGCAACAGGAGGAGGCCCAGCATGGAAGCCAGGTGAGGAGGGTTAACTCTAGAGCTTAACACCTGTACTGGCTTGCCATCTGATTCCAGAACAAAGGTTCCCTGCAAACAGAACTCTCCTGACCTGTATCCTTGTGGTATCAAGTTCCTATCTTTTGGTTTTTTGTTTGTTTATTTGGTTGGTTGGGGTTTGTTTGTTTGTTTGTTTGTTTGTTTGGGTTTGGGAGGTTGTTTTGTTTTGTTTTGTTTGAGACAGGGTCTCACTCTATAGCCCTGGCTGTCCTGGAACTCACTATATAGACCTGGCTGGCTTCAAACTCAAGAGAGATCTACCCTGATGCCTCTTCTCCCCAAGTGCTGGGATTAAAAGTCCCATTACCGTCTTGATTTCCTGTCTTTAAACTTCCCTGTGCACTGTGAGAGGCCAAGGAAGGCCATTGGAGAAGGTGAAGCCTCAACTGTAGTTGATGGCCCAGGACTGAAGAGGTCATGCAAAAGATTTGAGGCTTGGCATCATGAAGAGAGCCTATTGGTGAAGCCTAGTTACAGTGGATCAACCTGAGCTTAGAGTGCTACAGAGGGCAGAGCTGGAGAAGTGATGCCAGCCCTTAGGAGGAGCTGAAAAGATCAAGTGGAATCCCAGACACTGAAACAAGAAGCTGTAACATTGAAATTACCTTGGAGACTCAAAAGATGTTAAAGATGCCAGAGCCATGGGATACATGCTGAGGAAAGTTGCTAACAGGGAGTGGAACCAGCCCAGGAGAAAGCAGTCTGTTGCAATCAACACAGATGAGAAAGGAGTGGAGATCTGAAGACCGCTTTGACATCAGCCTGGAGATGGAGATGCAGGGTTTGTAGTTTGCCCAGCTGGCTTCCTGTCTTGCTTTGGGGATTACAGCTAAGTGTTTGGATGACTCTCAGAAGAGGCCTTGATCTTTGGACTTTTAACATGGTTGAGACTGCTATAGACTATGAGGACTTTGAAAGTTGGACTAAATGCATTTTGCATTATGCTATGCTTAAGTATGGCCCCCATAGACTCATGTGTTTGAACAAGTTTATGGGGGCCAGGGAGTGGAAAGTGATGGTTTGTATATTCTTGGACCATTTGGAGGTGTGATCCGGTTGCAGTAGGTGTGTCACTGTGGGCGTGGTCTTAACACTCTCACCCTAGTTGCCTGGAAGTCAGTCTTCCACTAGCAACCTTTGGATGAAGATGTAGAACTCTCAGCTCTGCCTGTGCCATGCCTGACTGGTTGCTGCCATGCTCCCACCTTGATGATAAGGGACTGAACCTCTGAACCTGTAAGCCAGCCCCAATTAAATGTTGTTTTTTATAAGACTTGTCTTGGTCATGGTGTCTGTTCACAGCAGTAAACCCCTAACTAAGACAGGCAGCAAGAACGTTTACCTGCTGAGCCATCTTGCTGGCCCAATAAAAATTTCCCTCAAGTAAGAAGAGCAAACTCTAACCATAAAGAGTACAGTAAATGCAAAATCCTAATAACGGTCCTTAGTCATCATCACCAAATATCCTGTACTGCCAGTCAGTACATGTGTGATTTCATACAACTGTAGCATGGTTGGTTTGTTTAAACCAGTGTCACCACAAGGCCATGAGTCAAGAATTAGTCCATCAGTGACTGACTCCAACATCACCGGGTGACATGAATCTGTCTGCTTCATTAATAATCATTTGCTGCTGGGCTTGTGGTTCACACAGACAGATCCATCACGATGCACAACATACATTCGTCATTACATGGCTGTTTCTTTCCATCTCATCTTCCATGAAGCCACTTTCCAAACCTCTGCTGTCAACTCAATGCCAAGCAAGCACTTGAGCAGGTAAACTCTCCATCTTGTCTGTTTGGTTCTGCAGAACCCAGGGCCCTGCCCCTGCCAGATAAGGTCCCATCACAGATGCAGCCCATCAGCCCCAGACTCATTTCCTTTCTCTCTCCATCCTTCTCCATCCAACCTATAGAGTCCCATATTTAAGAGAAAGACACTTGCTATATTACCCAGGCTGGCTTTAAAAGTCCTGATCTCAAGCAATCCTCCTGTCTCAGCTTCCAAGAAGCCATGATAATGGGCGCAAGCCACAGTACCCAGGTGCATGGCAGTTTCTTTATATTTAAAATAAGACATGTTTCCGCTCCCTCCAGCATAACACGCTTATCCTTCCAAGTGTCTCCAGCTCTGGGTATGAAGGCGCTCACTCAGCTGGAGGCCCCTTCAGAATGTGTGCACGTGGGTGCTACTCAATGTGCTGTAACTGGAGACCCAGCATGAAGTGTCTGAACATCCATGCCCCAGACAGGTTTTCAATCTGTTATATACAAGTAAGACCATTATACTCCTATTAAACAGTAGTAAAAGTCACTTATTTTTTCTGAGATTAAAGTGGACACGAATACAACTTCTGTCAACTTCCTATACCATTTCCCCACATCCTTGGTGGCAGGAAAGTATGTAAAAGTGTGAATGTGAATTAAAGACAGTAAGTGAAACAGGACCCCAGACCTTAGCACATCTCACTCCATGGTGGAAGTACCATCCAGGACATAAAGGAAAATAAAGATCTAATCCATCAAAGTCAGTAATTCTGGGAAAATCTCTCACCTTGCTTTTTAGCTTCTGTAGTTCTATTTCTGGCTAACTGTTCTTATTAACTGAAGTATGTCAACCCAGACATGGCTTTTGTGTTTAAAAGCTCCTCCTGAGATGTAGTTGCCCACTGGCTAGGAAAGACTTTCTATTCCTAAACCCACATCGGAGCAGTCTTCTCTGGCGGATCCTACACACCAGTAACCAGGGTCCATTCTGTGCTTAGGAAGATTATGGTGTGGTCTCAAGCACAGATGAATGAAGTCTGTTGAAGAAGAGAGCACTTAGATAAACACCCCAGACCTCCAAAAGAAAACACCAAAATACCATCTCGCAATAATAGTCAATGGAAGAAATCAAAAAAGCAAAAGCATTCTTACCTTGGTAAAGCCCTGGGCTTCCCAAAGTTTCCAGCACATACTTTCAGATCTTGTCAAAACAGCCACTCTTGGGCCTCAGTGTCAAGCAGGCCACCACGCAGAGCCTAGAATCACTCCTGAGCACAGAGGCAGAGACCGCCCCTGAGAGGCAGTGAGCCCACTGAGGGCTTATGAGCCGAACCTTACTTTTGGTTTTGCTTTTTGTTTGTTTGTTTTGTTTTAAATCCAACTGGGTAAATTCCACAAAGCTAGACCCTGGATGGGAGCCCAGGATTCCAGCCACATGCCTCTCGAAACAGATTTCCAAAAATGCCTGGAATTTTTTTTTTTTTCTAAAATCACATCTGCCTAGAATTCTAGTAAAAACGCTTGACCCCCACCAACCCAAAGATCTCTCTGCCTATGAACCTCCCCCTCTCTTTGGCTCCCTTCGGGTTCTGCACTGTGTGGCTGTTGCTGGCTGTCCAAGTAGACAGAACCCATCACATAAAACAGCAAATCCACACACATCTGCCCTACCAAGATAGGTTTCTTGGCCAAACTGTGCTACTAAGTAAGAGGGAGAATTTTTTTACTTGTTTATTTATTTTACTAAGTACCATTATTTCAAGCAGAATGAAACAACAACAACAACAACAAGAGAATAGATGGGTTGGGGTTCTCGAGTGCACCCCTATAGCCTGAGAACAAAGATCCCACAGGGTAGAAGGAGAGAACCAGCTCCTGTAAGTTCTCTGACCTCTACACATGTGCAGTGTGGTATTTTGACATCTGTGTGGACATGTATGCATGCTTGTGTGCCTGAACACATACACATACACATACACATACACATACACAGACACACACACACACACACACACACACAAAAGGGCCGGGAAGTTCATTGGTAGAGTATGTGCTTCATGAACATGAGGCCTTGGGTTTGATCCCAACATCAAGCAAATAAACACTGACCCGCAGTCAAGATATTCAAAGATTGGAGACCACAGGGCATGGTGGTGTAAGCCTTTAATCCCAGCACTCAGAAGGCAGAGGCAAGTGGATGATCTCTTTGAGTTTGAGGCCACCCTGATCTATATAGTGAGTTCCAGGAAAGCCAGAGCTATTTAGTGAGACCCTGTCTCACCCACCCTCAAAATAATATTCTAATATTACTCAATTATATTTTTGTATTATATGTTGAATATAATGTGTACTCAAAACTGAGGAGAACTTAAAAGCCCCATGCACCCTATGAGGGTATCCCTCATGCGCACGGCCCCAACACCAAAGGATGTAGAGCCAGGAGGATCGCTGGGGCCTGATGGCTTCTAGTCTAGCCATCTTTTTTTCCTCTTCTCAGATTCACTGCCCACCTGGGCCTCAGGGTCAAACCTGTGTAAAAAGGGAGGGAAAGGGGTCTGAAGCTTCCCATTTCCTAACAGATACTCAAGGCCAGAAGACGCCATGTTCACATACATCCACAATCCTGAAGGAAAGCGGCCAACAACTCTCTGCTCAGTCAAGCTGTCAATCAATGGGAGCAGAGCATCTCAAAGGCCTCTGCCCTCCCTCTGCTCTTCCTCAGGGCAAAGAAATAGAGCAAACCTGAACCACCAACCCAGAAGATGATGAAGGACCTCTGGGAATGAGGGTGAAGAGAGACCCCAAGAGAGCCCACCTTGCATGCTAGTCACCCCAACACACCAGCCTAGCCCCACGTAGGTCCTTTCCGACTCTAGAAGCCACAGTCACCTGCACCGCCTCATTTAACTCCTTAACTACCTCTGACATAGCAGCCCCGTTCACTGCAATTGTGCCTTTTTCTCCTTCTTTTTGAGAATTTCATACATGAATCCTGATGGAGGGGGGGAATCATCCTTGAAGAAGACTCCCCTCTCTTAGCAGCCATTAATTTCCTATCGCTCCTTATCTAGAGGCGGCAGCTTGTGATATTCCCCCACCCTGAAATGTCTACTGGTATTTTCATTGTTGAGGTTTCTTGGGAGCAGCTCCCTGTCCGAGGCAGAAGATACCATCTTGCAGCAGACATGGCTTTTTACTTAATTGAGGCTTAGAAAGATTACTCTCCAGGGTCACATGGCCATCAGAGGCCACCCCAGGCAGTTGGTCTTTTGCCAAGTACAGTCACGACCTCAGCAGCGTGTTAAGAAGCAGCACAGACATCTGAAGGGTCAGGACAAAGAAACGGATAACAAGATGGAGGGACTACATCAGAAGACTGAGAAAGATGAACCCTGGGTGGGTGGCAGACAGTGTCCAAAGGGGACTGCATTCTGAACTCCTCAGAAATACCAAAACCCACAGGTGCTCAAGTCTACTAGGTATAATGGCAGGTCTTCTGGGCACCTGAGATGTCTCTAAATGGTTGGTAATACAACTTCAATCAATATAAACTGTGCACCAATCATTTCTTACTGTATTCTTTGTGAGTAAGAAAAAAAGTCTACACATGTTCAGCACAGATACAATTTTTTTGTTTTGGTATTTTCTTTAAAATATATAATACTTTTTTATTCTTTGAAAATAATCACATTTTTTAATTGTACACTTTAAAAATTATATTTATTCATTTTATATGTGTGTGGTGCCTGCATGTATGTATGTACACCATGTGCATAGTTTGGTGCTCTCTGGAGGTCAGAAAAGAAAGGACATCAGATCCCCTGGAGTCACCCATGGTTATAAACCACCCCATGGGTGCTGGGAATTGAACTTGGGTCCTCCACAAGAGCAACAGGTGCTCTTAACTGTGGAGCCATTTACCTAGCATAAACTTCTCATAAACATATACAATATACACAGGTCACATCCAATCCATCATGCCTTCCCTCCAGCCCCCCATCCTATCTCCCTCCCAACTTCCCTATCGCCCGTGTCCAATCAGCACAGCCCACATGTGCATGAGTGTACGGCCATCTGCTGGACTCAAGCCACCTATTCAATGTACCCACTACGAAAAGCCCAGAAAGGAAAGACCAGCAATACTTATTTCCTGACTTTATAAACATTTGTTGTCCCCCGTCCGTCTCCCAAATTTAAAAGGATAAAGTAAAACGTGGTAAGTAAAGAGGAAAGAATGAGAAAAATAAGAGGAAATAGTGAGGATGTAAAGGATATCCTGGGGCTGGGGCATTACTTAGTGGGGTGCACCCGCATAGCAAGCATGAGGACCTGGGTTCCATCCCCAAAAATGGCAGAGAGAAAAAAAGGCTGGAAATGCAGGCCTCAGAGTTTACAAGGTAGCTTCAGAGCATCCTACCACGGTAGCACTAGGCGAGAAGCCTCACTCCTTACTAAGTCACATGCCCTTCAAAGCATGTCTTCCAGCTTCATCACAGTACAAAGGAGCACACTGGCCACTGCCTCTCCGTAAGCAACATCCTGAGATGTTGCAGCTCAGCTCGTCTGACTCTGCTGGCTTGGTGAATCAGGAGCCAGCTCATGGCTTACTCAGGTACTTAGCTTCACTGAATCCTGGGGACTGAATTTAGATCTCAGACAAGCTAGGAAACATGCTGTGTTCCTGACTTATACCCCAGCTAGTTAGCTAAAAAGCAAATGGTTCATGGGAGGGTAAACCCCCGGATAGAAAGCAAAGCTATAAATGTAATATATGTTATCTGCTCCATAAACCTTTCAGAAGCTCACCGGAACAAGGGCCACTGGGTGTGGTAGCGCACGTGCAAGCCTAACAATGGGGAAGAGAAGAAAGGTCTAAGAACCCCTTTAAGACCCACCTGGGCCACAAAGCAAGCCAGCCCCAAAATAAGACAATGTCTGTCCTTACGAAAAGGAATCTGGCTAACATCTGACACCTGTTCTGACAGGATAGCCAATCGGAACTATTTTTAGATCTTTTCAGAGATGAGGCAATAAACACCATTTGGTTAATCATTTCCAATCAAAGCAGATACAGGGCATAAACTACCCTGGGAGGAGCTGAAGAAACTATTCAAAGTCTAATTTGTACCAATAGGTTAATGCTAGACTCAGTGTAAACGGCTCAGATTCTCTGTGTATACTCCCTACTTTTCTTTCCTGCACCGTAATAGACTCTTCCCACTTCCATTACATAAAAATACATTTTCCCATTGGGCACAAGCCTTTAATCCCAGCGCTGTGGAGGCAGAGGCAGGTGGATTTCTTTGAGTTCCAGGCCAGCCAGGGCTAGATAAAGAGACCATGTCTCAAAACAAAACAACAACAACAATAAAACCCCTTTCCTGTACACATACTGGCTGAGCTGTGAGGACTCAATGGCTTAAAAAGAAAATGAACTGAGATGAAAGGCAGCGGCAGGAGGGTGGGCAAAGGAGACAGAGCCAAGGGACTGGACGAGACTCAGTCAAAATATATTGTATGCGTGGATGAAATTCTCAAACACAAAGAAGAAAAACATATATTTCTGTTTCTGTTTGTTTTTTGGTTTTCGAGATAGGTTGTCTCTGTCTAGCCCTGGCTGTCCTGGAACTCGTTCTGTAGACCAGGCTAGACTTAAACTTGCAGATATCTACCTATCTCTGCCTGCTGAGTGCCAGGGATAAAAGGCGTGGCCCAGCCCTGCCTGCTTTCCTTTCCCGTTTTGTTGCAGTGTTTTCTGGAACAGAGTCTTGCTAGGTTGCTCAGGCTAACCTAGGCTTCACCGTGTAGCCAAGGATGACCTCACACGTACAGGCCTCCCGCTTTAGTCTTCCCAACTCATCGGACTGCCTTGGGTCCTCTTCATTCTTTCTCTTAGCCACACTTCTCCTGGGGCTCTGAACCCACAGACAATGAAAATGAACAACTCAAAACTTCTATAGCCTTATAGGTAAAGCCCTCTTTATAACACCCAAAGGCCATTCATTGCACGAACAAAGAACTAAAGAACAAGCGCACTCAAGTTAATGTTTTATCTACTGAGTCATAAATTCTAAGAAAGAAAGAAAGAAAGAAAGAAAGAAAGAAAGAAAGAAAGAAAGAAAGAAAGAAAGAGAGAAAGAAAGAGCCAATCAAATATCCAACACAGGGGCCATGAATAATATCTGTGACAGTAAATTGATACAAACCTTCATAAAAGTTCATAAAAGTATTGGGAGAGCTGGAGAGATAACTCAGCAAGTTAAGAATCTGGACTGCTTCTGCAGAGGACCTGAGTTCAGCTCCCAGCAGCCCATAGTAAGGCTCATAACTACCAGTACCTCCATCCATCTCCAGGAGAGCCAGCACCCCTGCACATGCCCCCACACAAATGCACACATACACATAAGTAACAATAAAAATAAACATTTTAATATAATACTAATAAGCATGTAGCTCCATTGGTGGACTGCTTGCCTGGCGTGCTGGATGCCCTGGACTGAATCTCCAGTGCTACAGAAAAACCAGGTGCAGAAAGAAGCCAGAGCTTGAAGAGTAGACTCGTGTTCTATTCCCAGCGCCTGCATGGTGGCTCACAACTATCTGTAAACTAAAGTTTCAGGAGACCCGATACCCTCTTCTGACTTCTGCAGGCACTGCCTGCCTGTGGTACACAGGAAAACACACAGACGAAACATTCATGCCTATAAAATAAATAAACCACATTTTCTTTTTTAAAAAGGTGTGCTTACTTAAAGCCAGGGTGGCTGAAAATTCCAGGTCATCCTTGGCTACATAGTGACTTCAAGGCCAGCCTGGGCTGGGCTACTGGAGATGTTTTCTCAATAATAACAATAATAACAAGGTACTCCTCCCTTAGAGCCCCTCCCATTCTCAGAAGTTCTTTCTTTTCCATAATCTGCATCTACACTTCTCAAATAATAATTAATAAGATTGTTACTTGAGAATTTTGTTTCTGAAAATATGAAACTAAAAGAACAGAAAGAGTCAGTAAGTGTAGACCAGGCTGGGCTTACACTCTGAGCTGGGCCTGCCTCTGCCTCCCGGTACACTGCAGGCAGCTCACACACAGTTTTGGTTTTGGGTGTTTGGGTGTTTGGGGGGGAGTCTTTCCATTTTTATCAGTTCTGCAATGAGTGATGGAAATACCAGACTATGCTATTAGGGCACAGTCCTAGAAACAGGGCTGAGGTAATTAGGCAGAAATGGGCTTTTGTTTTGTTGTTTTGTTTTGTGCTTTCCCTGGCCTGAGGCTTCTCAGGCCTCTGGGTTTCCAATAGCAGAGACCACAGGGATGCTGAACATGAAGGCTTTCCAGAGGAAAAATACGATTTGGGGGGGGCATCAGAAACTGAACCTGGGTTGTCACACATGTAAGGCAAGCGCTGTAGCAGTAAGCCATGGCCCTGGCCACACTGTTTTACAACCAAAATGAGCACATGAGAAATGAATGCGTAGCTCTGGGTTTACTTCTCAAGAATAGGGCTCATAGCTTTCAACCATCCAGGAAAACTCTGACTCAGACCTCAACTTTTCAGAACATCCCATTTTTCACTCTGAAGGAATGACTAGGAAGGAAAGAGGATGCTTTCATGTATAATTCTAGCATGTTCATTGTGCCCGTCAGTGCCACCCTGAGAGCCAGGGTTTAGGTTTTTAATGAAGGGGTGCTACAGAGTTCAAGGACAGCCTGGTCTACATAGAAAGTTCCAGGCAACCCAGGGCTCATGGTTAGACCCTATCTCAAAAGAAAGAAGTTGGGGGATGGGGCAGACACGGTCAAAGGCAAGGGGAACAAGGGCTGGCTCAGCAGAGTGGGGTGCTAGTCTGTCTCCCACAAGATGCTGGGTTCTAACTCCAGATACACACAGCACAAAGAACAGGACCATACTCCTGTTGCCACAGCTCACACCTCCGTCCCTGAACCTTCTCTCCAGTCACAGGAAGCCACACAGGGCCTTACGTGTTCACTCGGCTGCCCTCAGTCCCCGTGTTGTGTATTCTAGAGCTTCCCCTGTGAGTAGCTACAGGTCACTCAGTGCGAGCAGAGGCCTTAATGCCCTCTCCTTTAATCTGTGTTTTAAGTTGCTTTTTCTTTCTTAATTATTTTTTATTATTTAAATGCATTTTATACATCGAACATATTAATAATGTTGAGTATTTTGAGAATCAAATAATACATAAAAATTTGTTCAACTTTTATATTCATATCCTTTCATACCCTAAAAATATCATTAATGAACATTTAATACTATCTATAACTGAGGAGCCTATATCTAATGTTGAATACTAAATTGTTTCAAAACATGCAAAACATTGCATTTTCATTTTTTGATTTTGTTTTTTCATCTGAACCCACCTGCCTCCCCTCTGACAGAAAAGTAGCCCCCTTCCTAATTTTCCAGAACTGTCTCTTTTTTTTTTTTTTTTAAATCAATATCCATTTTGTTGTTGTTTTAAAGGACTTTTGACAACGGGATATCCATGGATTCAGAATTCGGTTTGTCTTTTAAAATTCCCAATGGAGATATTTATTTCAATTTCAAATTGTTAGGGACTGCACAGCCTTTCCTAGTGTCCCCCCCCTCCCCGCCCCTCCGGGTCACAGCCCCCTGCTCAGTGGAATGTATTCTAAAGGTCAATGCAAGCTAGGTACAGTACCGTGCATCTGCAAACCCACCAGAGGCGTGAAGACAGTAGCGTGACGAGTTCAAAGTCAGCCTGGCCTGGCTACGTGAGCCTTTGTGTAAAACATACGAATCACCTACAGAGTAGCATGGTTGTAGAGCCTGCTGAGCTGGAGCAGGAACAGTGAAGGCCAGCCTGGGCTACATTACGAGACTTTTGGCCTCTATGGGTTCTACACTCACGTACATATACCCTCAGATCAATTACACTCAACCATGCGTACACACAGAAGGAAACACACAAGAAATGTATCCTGTATTCAATTAATTCTTTAAAAATTAGACCAGTCTAATTAATGAAATATGTTCTCTGAAACAAGAGGCACTTAAGCAACATTTTACAAAGGGAAGAGAGAGACAAACACCCTGCACGCGGAGGGCTCGAAGAGACGGTGGTGTGAAACAAGCCGGGCCCTTTACCCAAGGTGAAGGGCGAAGATTTATTCATTTCATTTACAAGGAATCGTGAGTTCAATTCAGTGAAATGGCAGCTGTGGTAAATCTCAGCCCAAGAAGGATGCAGCAGTTCGATTGTTCAGACTTGATTCAATTTCTCTGCAAGTGGGAACGCTAAGGTAACAGTGTTACACATTACACCCTCATCAAACGCTCAGGCAACACGAATTCTGGGAGCCCGTGACATTCATCTCTAAGAAAAGCAAAAGACAAGAAGGGACACAGCGTTGGTCTTTTAGCAAGAGAAAAACCTGAATGGGAAGGAAAAATATGCAACAGCCAAATTAATTTCCGAGTCTGGGGAGCTAGTGACCGACTGCCTGGACTCCACGCGTTGGAGATGAGTGGAGGCTTGAGCTATATGGGTAGAAAGAAGGGCCTTTTAAAAAATGTAGTTATGCATGAAATTCTCAAATCAAAATAATCTTCTTTTTCTTTTTCTTTTTTTTTTAATTGAAGCCAGAAAGATGGCTCAGTGGGTAAAAGGTGTTTACTGCCAGGCCTGACAACCTGACAACCCCTGAGGCCACATGGTAGAGGACAGGATGGGAGGGCTGCAATGACAGGGCAGTAAGGCTGGGCATGACTTTTAGAACCAGCAGGGGCAGGGGGATCTGTGAGTTCAAGGCTATCCTTGTCTACACAGAGTCTTCCAGACCAGCCAGGGCTAAGTAATAACACCCTATGGCAGGGAGAAAATAAAAAGAGGGAGCTGTAAGAGAAATCCACTGGGACTGAGGGTTCCCTCAGGGGTGGCTCACTTGAGTCACATGGTCACATGTAAGGGCCGGGGTTGTCCCTAGCACTTCAAAGTGGAAAAAAACAAAACAAAACAAAAACCAAACCAAAAAAAAAAAAAAAGGAAAGAAAACAATCTACTGTTATCTTCTGTGACTAGAGCAGAAGCCAGTTTAGGAAGTCCAATCTGGCTAGAGAATTCACAGAATTCTAAAACTTACCAATTAGTATAATTTTTGCATAGAGCTCATTTGCATAGAAAGCAGGTTTTTCCTCAACAACTACACAATTTGACAATGCTAACCCCATAATCCATGAAAAATCAGTTGGCTGGAGCCACTGTGTGCTGGCAAATAAAACCTAAATAAATAAAAAAATAAACAGTCTCTATAAAAGGAAAGGAAATTAAGGCCCAGGCACTTGCCACACCCACCATGGCTGACCTGAGCTCTCTACAGCTTAACTGAAACACGGCCAGAAGGTTGCTCTCATTGCCGAGCTGAAGATGGCTGTCTCTCTGCAAGAACACCAGCCTGCCTGGAGCTTCTGCCCTCCTACTAGACCTCATGGGTGATTTAAGACAAGGTGGTCCTGGGCACAGCATGCTAACCAGAGAGCATATTAAAAACACTTCTAGCCGGGCGTGGTGGCACACGCCTTTAATCCCAACACTTGGGAGGCAAAGGCAGGCGGATTTCTGAGTTCGAGGCCAGCCTGGTCTACAAAGTGAGTTCCAGGACAGCCAGGGCTATACAGAGAAACCCTGTCTCGAAAAAACAACAACAACAAAAAAACACTTCCAGACCATGTACCACAGGGGGCACTGGCAGCCCAGGGCTGGTGGAGAAGATGCAGCTAATAAAGATAGCTGAGAGGGCAGATCTGATTAAGGCAGAGGATCCTCAAGATGAAGAAAAACCAAGGGGAGGGAGATCAGCCAACACAATGGCAAAAAAAAAAAAAAAAAGTCCTTCACCGGGGCCAGAGAGATGGCTAGGTGGTTAAGAGCGCTGGCTGCTCTTCCAGAGGACCCAGGTTCAGTTCCCAGCACCCACACAGTGGCTCACAGCCATCTGTAATTCCAGTTCCAGGGATCTTTCTGACTTCCATGGGCACTCTGCGTGTGCGTGGTTCATGAACAGACATGCAGGGATAACACTTATACATATAAAATAAAATGTTCTAAAAACAATTTTTTAATTAAGGCCTTCTTCCATGGATCCTTGGTCCTGACATTATCATTTGAATTGCAAATGACATGAAAATAGCCTGTAACTGCTTTATATGTAGTAAAGGAAAACATGGGTTTCCAAAAGGTTGAGAAATATTTGTCTAAAGGAAACATAACCCAGCCTCGAGTGTCTGAAGAGCCATTCAATGTTGTTCTCTACACCCATTATGCTAATTAACAAGCCACTCTATTTCTTCACAGCACAGATCCATTTCTAACACTCATTATGCTAATCAGATCTGATATGAAACTATAAAAACAGCAGATTTTAAACAGCTGCCTCTGGAGGAAAGCCCTTCTGATTAAATGCCTAGCCTGAGATGCAAATTTGATTAGGATAACTGCCCGCGCCCAGAAAGTGGCTTAAGGAAGCTCAGAGCACTACCTCATTTCTTGTGTTTACGTAAAAAAGCAAAAGGAAGCTTGGGAGGTAGAGGGTGTTCAGTGATGGGAGTGTGTGCCCACCTCCATAGCAAATGCTCCAGACACCATCAAAAATAAGAGACCAAGAGATGGATCCTTAACACCCTGTCACACCCAACCTGGAAGAGCTTTGCAATTCTCAGCAGTGGCTAACCTCAGCTATCAGTTGTTCTGTTCATTTGAGACCAGATCTCATGTAGCTCAGGCTGGCCTCCCACTTGCTATGTAGCCAAGAATGACCTTCAACTTCTGATCCTACTGCCTTCACCTCCAAAATACTGGGATTATCACTCCAAGCTAGTAGTTCCCCTTGTGGGGATGGCGGGCTAGGGAAAGAACATGTTGAGTTTTGCAGAGAGAGAAAGAGAGAGAGAGAGAGAGAGAGAGAGAGAGAGAGATTTTCTTTGTTTTAATCTTTAATTAGATATCTAGCTTCTACAAGCTTCATTTTCTCTGGTATTTCCAAGATAACCTGCTTGTGAGTTCTTGCTATATAAAAAAAAATGTTTCCTAAATTACAGTGTGCTGTGAAATACAATGAGATGAGGCTCAGAATAGCAATGGCTATTTTAAGTCTGTTTCACGGGTGTTAAATAAATCAATTCCACAGAGAGGAGTCACACTCCAGTGGCAATTTTATTGCCAATGAATGTTTCTTAAGTGCCTACCATATGCACCAAATGGTATATGCTTCTGCTTGGGACATAAGGCAGAAAGAAGGGAACTCACCCTCAGCAAGCAGAGATTCCAATCAATGGACTCTCAGGACCCAGGCCTTTTGTTACAAGGGACTATTTTGACATCTTACTTTTCTGAAGTACAAATTAATGAAACCGGGATTCTGGTAACTCAGAGACACAGACAGTTAGATAAATGGGCACACTCCAGCTTGGGGGTTCCTGATCAATTTGTTCCCCTCATTTCAGGGACTCAGAGTTCAGGCAGAGTTCAAGCTCCCAGGTGTGCCTATATATAATTCTCCTATACTCCATCTCAACCGAAACTGCCTCCTGGCTACCTGGCTATCTGCTCAGGTCCACTTCTGCAGGCTGCATGCCCCAGTTAGCTGCATTTCCACAGCTCATATGTTGGTCAGGCCTCCTAGTACGTAAGAGGACAAAGTCCTTAAAACAGAGACATGTCCCCAAGGTTGTCCAACTGTGGGTCTCGGTTCATTACCTTGGACTGTACTTTCATCACAATGGACTTTACTGGAACCACACTGTTCAGGAAGAGAGTGGGGCTCTCTTCAGAGTGTCCCAGATCAGATCCATGACGAGCGCATGGGCCAAGCATGACATGGACTGCTCTATCATGGGTACCATCTTCAAACTGCTCTAAAGCTACAAATTGAGAGTTTGAGAGAAAAAGCAAGATAATGAGCAGAAAGCAAAGAGGAAGAAGCAAATACCATCCCTGCATGGGCTGGTTTGACGTGGGGGCTAATATAAGTCATCACCATCGGCCAGGCTGAGAAAATGCTGAATGCATTTTCACTGGGGCACAATCTGTCATTTTGTCCCCTCTGCTTGGTGGTGGTGGTGGTGGTTGTGGTTGTTTTATTGTTTGAGACAGGGTCTCACTATGTAGCTCTGGCTGTCCTGGAACTCATGACATAGACCAGGCTGGCCTCAAACTCACAGAGAGCCACCTGCCTCTGCCTCTCATGTTGTTGGGATTAAAGGCATGTACCACCACTCCCTGGCAAGATCTTTAAAGTGAAGATGGATTTATTAAAATATTTTAATACATTCTTTAAGCATAGGAGTTAAGAGAAAGAGAGGTATTCAGAGAGAAAAGACACACCCTCGAACACAGGAGTAGAGTTCTCAGAAAAGAGTTACCTAAAAGATTTCAATCAAAGCCTGCAAACCAGTTATAAAATCTTACACTCTAAAATATACAAGAAAAAAAAAATAACACACACTTTCTAAGCATGCCAATCAGACGAGGCGCCGTATAAAACACACCAAAATAGGAACCTGCAAGATGGATGGTGGATGTACTGGTTTGAAAGAGAAATGTCCCCATGGTCCTGGGCATTTGAACACTTGGTCTCCAGTGGTGGCACTGTTTGGGAGGTTTAAGAGGTGTGGCCTTGTGGGAGGAAATGAGTCACTGGGGGCGGACTCTGAGCGTTCTGTCTTAGTCTTGCCCATTTCCAGCTCGTACTCTCTGCGTCTTGACTGCAGCTCCGCGTGAGAGCTCTCAACTTCCTATTCCTGCTGCCACGCTGTGCCTGCCTTTGAACTCTAACCCTCGGGGAACATAACCCCAAATACATTCTTCTACAAGTTACCTTGGTCGTGATATTTTATCACAGCAATATAGAGGAACTAATGCACTAGGCTGATGAATCAGGCTCAATCCCCAGAAGCCATATGGTAGAAGGAGAAAAACAAAGCCACAACACCGTCCTCTGACCTTCACACATGTGCCATGGCATGCACATACTCACACACAAATATCCACACAAATACAAAAATAAAGACACAAAGGTCCTATTATTCTGACAAGTGCCTGGTCCCTTTATTTTGATCACTTTTTTTAACTGCTAAATGAATAAGAATTAAAAAAAAAAAAAAAAAAAAAAAAGGTAAGACGACCCAGCCTCATCATGGACAGTCCTGAGAGGAGAGACTCTCCCAGACGAAGAGAACAAGACGAGCATTTTCGCTGAGTCCGTTCCAGGAGCGCCCTGGTTGCTCATTGGAATTAACCAAAGTCTCTTGAGTGGCGGGATGATTATTTTGGGTAAATTTATTCCTTCTAGGCTGCCCAGATAAGCTACTATTTATTGTGTTACTACAAAAACCTCTCTTTCTCTCTTTACTTTCGCTGGGGCCGTGGATATTGCCTTTGTTCTCTGCTGGATGACCTCACGAAGCCTTGAAGCTATCAGGTACCACAGGCCTTCCATTCGTTCCCAAACACTAGAGCAATCAGAGGCTCCAAAGGGCCCCACATTTTCGGTTCTCTGGGAGCCGAAGAAAAGCGGAGAGACTCATCTGGGTCACAGCGATGCTCCGGGAAGCTGATCTCAAGGAACAGCTCTGTGTTCGTAATAAGACACCCAAATCAGATTATACACACACACAAGGCTTTTCAAAAGTGTTGGGGAGAATGTTAACCACCCCTAAAGTGTAAGAGCAATTTATAACAAAAGCCAAAATAGAATTAATCTAGGGCAGAGTAAGCTGAGTCGGACTGGACTGGTCCAAATAAGTCTTAAGAAATCTAGTGAGAAAACTGGGTGTCAGGGTCAACTGTGTCTCTAAGCTGCGGAACTCTCAGGCACTCGTGTAAGGTTACACCACTACTGTACTGGATGGACGTAGAAAATGCAATGCTACATCTTGAGTCCTTTCAACCTGACTGTGTCGCACAGAACAAGACCACAAGAAAATCCTTGCAAATGTTGCCAGGGTCTAAGTGTGGCTTAGCAGCAAAGTGTGTGTTACCCGCAAGGTTTCCTGGGTCATTCCCTAAGACCACATACAAAAAGAAGTGTCTACATGTCGATGGCAACTACACACATCTCTGCATTTGCCCCCTCTTCTTTGCAAAACCAGATCCCAACAAGCTACAACCACATGGGGAACACGGAGGATTACAGAAGCAGCTCAGCCCATTCCCAAACCAACGGGAGTCACCAGAATGAAGGGATGTCCCTTAACGTTCCTAGGTCTACTCTCTGACCACCCTCCATGCGATGCACTCTTATTCGGGGGGGACCCCTCCAGGCCAGGACCTTGTGGGCAGAGAGCAAGATGTCCTCTCACCTTGGCAGTAATTCTTTCCTGAGAAGATGGCTCTGTCCTGTATACTCATCTCCCCTTCTACACATTTTGAGCTTCTATAAAAATACGTTCCTACATTCTTCAAGAGAAGGGACTGTCCCTTTATCATTATGTCCCCCAATACAATCATTGTTCATGAAATTAGAACCTAGTAGATAAGTTCCTGAATAAATGGATCCTAGAACAAAGATTCATGAATTTGGAGGAGGGAGACCTGAGAAGAGGTAGGGTAGGTTAGGGGTACAAAGAGAACAAGAAAACTCTTGAAGTCCACACTCGAAGGGTCACACTTATCATTGACTTAAATCAGCTGTTCTTAACCTGTGCCGGTAGAATGACCCTTTCATAGAGGCCACCTAACACCATCAGAAGACACAGAAATTTACATTATGATTTAGCACAGTAGCAAAATTACAGCTATGAAGTAGTAACAAAAGTAATTTTATGGTTGGGGGGGGGTCACCACATCATGAGGAACTGTATTAAAGGGCCACAGCATTAGGAAGATTGAGAACCACTGTCTTGAATGATCCCAGCCTAGGGTATTAGCATACAGAAAGTCAAATTTAACCTAGAGGGAACTTTCCCATCAGCCATTGCCAGCATGCAACACATCCCAGACAGCTATTCAAGTCAGCCCGGTGTGCTGCCATCTTAGGCCACCAAGGAGTTTTCTGACATTCTGATAAAATCCTGTCACCAGAGCTGCCTCTCCCTGTGGCCTTGGAAATGACACTTGGCATCCCAAAGCTTCCTTTCCCCTGGGGAGGGGTAATTACACCTCCTCACAATTCATTCAGTCACAGCCCCCAGTAATCAAACGCTCAATACTGGAGAACTGTGTAAGCGGCTGGATGGGGACTCGATGGCTATCTTGTTCAATCACTTCTCTAAATGATGACCTTGGGTGACTGGGGAGATGGGGGGGGGGGGCGGGCAGAGGACCCCTTAATGACATTGAAGACTAAAAGCAAAGGCTGGCACCAACACATCCCAGAGCACTTGGTGGGCGGGCATCACTTTCCGTCCTTGATTATAGAACCAGGCTTGGAAAAGTTGGCCCAACAGCTAAGAGCAAGCACTGTGCACCACGAGGACATGGAACTCAATGAATAGCAGGCACGGAGGGTGCACACCTTTCTTCCCAGCACTATGACTTCAGGGCTAGACTGGTCTACAAAGTGTGACACTGTCTCAAAAACGAAATATCTGCAGAGAGCAAGTTACATTTCAAGCCCTAGCACCCAAAGAAAGAGTTAAACCGTGTGTTCTGGGATGAGGCTGGGCGGTAGGTAGGGCACTTGTCTGGTATGAACAGGGCTCTGGATTCCATCCTCCAAACTGCCACAGATACAAATAAGCCATCTCTGGCTTATTTGTAAATCATCCAGGAATAAGGGCAACACGCCACCAAAATCACCAGCACAGTCACAAAACTGGGCAGAGAAGTGGGCGGTTTTAACTCAGCACAGGAAACAAGTGACCTGACTCACGTTTTTCATCATCTGCATGCACCAGAGAGGCTGCCCTGGACAACACATCCAACGGTGTCTCCATTCCTGGGTGAGCCTGCAGAGCAAAAGAATAGGTTAGGAAAACAAAAACAAAACAAAACAAATGTAAGCAGAACTTGCAAGAATTCTGGTAGCTAACAGCGCTCCGGGGTTACAGTCTGAAGTGTGTGCCGAGCACACGCAATGGCCAGGGTTCAAGCCCAGCACTGAAAAGAGAACTGAAAATAATTCTAGCAGTCAGCAAAGGAACTCCTCCATCAATGAGCAAGCGCCTCCTCCCCCCAAGCGCAAACCTCTCTTCTAGAGTAAAGTTGCTCCAGCTTAGACAGACAGCAGGGCCCTGGTCAGTTTAACTGGGGTTAAACTGCCAAGCCCAGAAGCCCTGTCGGGGCTCGGAGGAGAGAGAGTGAGAATGTTCACCCCTGTGTCACCAGTGTTTATAAATGTTTATGTGCATTCATAGCGAGCCTGTGTAGACACACCCCATAAAAATAAGTCTGGGGAACAAAAGCTGTCTGTGATGGCAGCATTGCCACCAGTCTGAGAGTCTGGAGGTGGCGCTCATCGCTGCCATTTATGAGTCTTTGCAGAAACAGCTACAACTGGACTATTCTGTCCTTTTGCTTTCCTAGCTGAGGGACACTGAGCAACTACAAGGGTCTCAGGATGGCCCGAGAGCTGCAGCTTCATTCGAATCTGCAGTCTGTGCCCAAAACGCTGAACCTTCTGGTGGCTTAAAGCAAATTTTGAGTCCAATAGGATTCCTCCAGGTGTTATGTCATATAATATACCTTGTGACAACTGGCACTAATTTCTGCGGCACGGTGTTTTATGAGCCTGCTTGCTTTGCAGCCCTGTGCAGTGAAGCCCAGCCCAGCATGTTACACAGACCTTACCCTAGCCCAGACTGTCATGCTTTTATGACACTGGACCTCCAGTGGAACTGTTCCCATAGATGATGACACCGCTGTAAAAGCAGAGGCTGTAAGAGGTTTAAAGGGAGAAGAAATCCCTAAAGAACGAGGCTGGTTCTGACCAGTTTCCCTTTCTGAATAAAAGGACCCCACCAAATAAACACATTCAATTATCATGGGAGCACACACTATTAATTCAGGAACTAAGGGGAGAAAGCTTGAAACTGCACCTTTTAAAGACACCCAGCAATTATTCAGTTCTTGTCAATGTTTACTACGACCTACTATGAAGGTCACACAGCGCCTGGTACTCAGACTTTGCTTTCTAATACAAATACTTCAGGCTTTCAAGGAGGCCTCAGTCCCTGACCTTGCAGTGTGACTTCACTGGGTAAACTCGGAATATGTACTTGGTGTTAAATAAAGGACCGAGACAAACTGCTGCCTCCACAGAGTCTGTGGTCTGTGTGGCACATTGCACTCCATGAACTCAAGCTAAGGAATGGGTTCCAAAGCACTGCTTTGAGATGGTTCAGTGGTTAAAAACACGTGCTGCTCCTGCAGAGGACCCAGGTTTGATTCCTAGCGCCTACATTCATTTATCTCCTTCCTTCCCCCTCCTCCCACCCCATGGCATACATGAGGAAGTCAGAAAACTCACAGTTGGTTCTCCCCTTCCATAGGAATAGGTCCTAGGAATAGCACTCGGGTCATCATGTTTGGTGGCAAGTGCCTTTACCTGCTGAGCCATCTTGCTGGCCCACAGCAGGGAGTTGGGGAGGGGGAAGGAGGGTGTTCTAGAATAAATTCATTTGGAGAATCTTGAAGCAAACTGGCAAGGAGCAGATTTTTTTGCTTGTGTTGTCTCAGGGCTGCTGGACCCTCCGCAGGGTACAGAGGGCTGCACACGAGTCTCTGCCCAACCTCCACCAGCCACCCTGCTAACCTGAAGATTGCCCAGGGTGATGGTGGATTACAAACAGCTGTGTGACATTCCAAACAGTTCATGAGCCAAGCCCTGGAGAGACTCAGGTGGGTTCTGAAAGGCTGCTGGAGAAAGCCACTGAGCAGCCTAATAAAAGGACATCTGTGGGAACCCAGAGAAAAGAGCAAATAGGGAGGGGGCTTTCAAAGCTTGCCTACAAGAGAATGCAGACTGCCATCCCAGCCCTGGGGAGGCCAAGGCATGAGACTGGGAGTTCAGGACTGCAGAGATGCTTCCAAGGTTGAGTTTGTACTACATCTGCAGAGGACCTGAGTTTGGTTCCCAGCACCCACAGCTCTGTAACCTGAGCTTCTGGAGATCCTAACACCTCCAATGTCTGTGGGCATCCACACTCACGTGCACGTACCCACAGCAGCCACACACACCTGGAGATAATTTAGCATCTTCTTAAAAAAAGAGAGCTCAAGGCCAACCCGAGTCACCCAAGATCCTATCCCAAAACAAGAACCAAAAGGAAATAAAATATTTGTCGATACATGTACAAGTATATTAAATGAACTCTGGATACCAGCATATGTTCCTGTAGATGACCAGGACTGGGTGTGGAGATCAGCAGATGAGCAAAGTTCTGTCCCAGCGCTCAGTAAAAACAAAACGAGAAAATAATTCCCTACCAGAGAAAAATTACCAAATCAGGCCAAGTATCAGTGACTGCTTCTCATGGGGTGAGCTAGTGTTTTCCCCCTAAACATGGGAGTTGAGGCAGAGACCTGACAGATGGGAGAAATCAGGGCAGGGGAGGCACAACCTGGAGGACTCTTCATCAGCCCAACGGCTTCAAGAGCAGAGTGGCTACCTGGCTCATCTCCATCCTTCTCAAAACACAATGGAATTCAGCCCACAGGAGTCTCAAGAACTAACTGTAACGCAGCCTACAGTCTAAGTGCAGCCTCATTACGCTGTCTCCTGCTCTTACACTACAGTGTAGTAATAACCAAATACAGCATCGTTTGCTGTGCTGACACCTGGACTAGCAGTGAAGTGAGAAAACACAGGGAACACTAATAAAAGCCCATTCTGGCGGGCGTGGTGGCGCACGCCTTTAATCCCAGCACTTGGGAGGCAGAGGCAGGCGGATTTCTGAGTTCCAGGCCAGCCTGGTCTACAAAGTGAGTTCCAGGACAGCCAGGGCTACACAGAGAAACCCAGTCTCGAACCCCGCTCCCCCACAAAAGAAGCCCATCTGGACAGTCCTGTAGCCTTTCTCAGGGCTACTCTCAAAAGCAAGCATAATTCATGATGAATGGAGCATACATGTATGGCGTTATACTGTGTCTGTCCGTCCATCTGTCTGTCTGTCATAGCCAATGCTCATCCACCAGCCCAACTCATTGTCTAAGACTGTCTTATCCCCAGTCAGCTTACTGTGAGGGAGGAAGAGGTCTCCAACTCCAAAGCGACCGATTAAAACTCAGCAGTACTCATTGCTACCGTGAAGTTCAATTACAAAACCTGAAAGCTATTTTCCCCTTCCACACCAAAATAAGAATGTGTGCCTTTTCATCCACCAAAGGGGACAGCAGCATCTGCCTTGGGAACAGAATTATGACAGATATTTGACTTTTTTTTTTCTTCAAGTAAAGGAATGGAATTCAAGGTATGTGTCATGGAAGGTTTCCATAATGGAAGGTAGAAAGCTGGCTAGCTCTGTCCAAGGAGCACCAGTGACGATGTCCACCTTCCATGTAGACTTGTCAGCCTGGAACAACCTTCTTTAGCCACCATGGTCACTGGTAGAGGTGGGAATGGCAGAAGTTACAGTCAGGCTGTCTTGAATTTTCTGCCACACATTAGAAACCGTCCCGGGGATACTTGATGGCTTCCCCCAATCTCCAGCTGCATATGGCTAAATACCCCGCAGATTCTGCTGGCCCTGTTGCATCAGCAGTCCAAGCCATTCCTTTGCCAGGACTACTGCCAGCTCACCCTCGTCCAGTCAGAAGCAGTGGCACAAGGCAGAATGGGAGCGTTGCCTGGGCCCCTGGCCTTCTAGGCCATCAAGAGCTTAGAGGGCTTCCCCAGACCTCTTCTCTTTCTATCCAATAGCAGATTTAGACAGCACAGAAACCAAAAGGTGAGCTCCCTCTCTCGGTGTGGCTTATACTCAGAGTGGACCACATTGTGGCTAACAAGTAAGCCGAGATGAAGAGACGGCCAAACTGTCACCAAATACTAGAGACCACAGACAACTGCGGCTCCCACAGTCCTCGCAACACGCACTCTCCCTGTTCACAGCCGTTCTCAGACCACCCCTCTCTATTCTTCTTGCTAAAAATATATGTCCTGTTTGTGTCCCCTTTCCTGTCTTCTCATCATTTACCCTTTGTTAAGTCAACACAGCCTTGTATCTGAAAATCAGTTTAATCGCAGAAAGGCCAGTGTGTGCTAGGCTTTGCTGCAGATATCCAAAGCCAATGGGATGGCCAGCCCCTCACCTTCTCTCCAGGCCCCCTGTCCCTGTGAACGTCTGAACAAGAAATGCGCATACATACCCCATGCATTTGGACACTTGCTCCCTGACTGTAGCACTGGTTGGGGGAGATTCTAGAAGCCTTGAGAGGTCAAGCTTTGCCAGATCACTGAGCAGTGGGCTCCTAGGATCTGTGGCCTTAACTTACTGTCCTCTCTGCTTCCTGTTTGTGGATAAAAACATGATCATTGCCAGGCAGTGGTGGCGCATGCCCTTAATCCCAGCACTTGGGAGGCAGAGGCAGGCAGATTTCCGAGTTCAAGGCCAGCCTGGTCTACAGAGTGAATTCTAGGACAGCCAGGACTGCACAGAGAAACCCTGTCTCAACAAAACAAAACAAAACAAAACAAAAACCAACCCCCCCCCAAAAAAAACATGATCACGTCATCTGGCTTCCTGCTCCCACATACCATGTCTTCCTTGCAACAAGGTCTCTAGCCCCCTGATCCTATAAGCCAAAATAAAGTTTTTCATCCTCAAGTTGCTTCTAGCCATGATATGTTATCGCAGCAACAGGAAAGTAACTAAGACAGCCCCTTAAAAGCAAGGATGCCCAGCATGGTGGGACTCGCCTTTAATCTCAGACTTCAGGACACCAGAATGACTTCCCCTCTGTAACTTGGTACTCATAAGCCATTCTCTCCCCATCCACCCCTTCCTCTTTTTACTATTTTTTTTTTTAGATATGTGTGTGTTGTGTGTGGTGACCATGCAATACACATGGCAGAAGTCAGCACCAGGTATCTACTGCAATCACTCTCTACCCTACCTGTCGAAACAGGGTTTGCCACTAACCTGGACCTTGCTGATTTGGCTAAACTTGGCTAGCCAGATATCTTCCTGTCTCCATCTCTGCAGTGGAATTACAGCCTATTAAAAATCACTCTTTCTGCAGGCATGCCACTGAAGAAAATCCACAGGGGAACCCAGCTTTGGTACCCAGCTTTCCATCCCTGGGCATGTCCAAGCACAGCAACTGACCCACATAGCTATTCTTTGAAGCATCCGGGATGCCAGGGAGTTGGTCAGCTTTGACTTATACCTATCTCCTTATGTCTATACATCATCATGTTTGAAAATCCATCAGGGCAGATGCCTGGAATACAGGAATTATCCCCACATGGCCTATGAATTAAAAATATACACGCATACTTAAAGTCCTCATGAGGGTTCTCCCAGGTACTTATTAACCTCCATAATGAGCTGCAAAGCAAGAGCCAGTCTTGTTGGCAATGGGCCCCATGGTCCTATAATGTGGACCAGCTGCTCCAGGTATGTCCCCTTTCCTGCAAGGGCTCAAGGCCCCTCCCATGACACCTCTGCAGGAGATGAGTATCCTCTAGGTTGCTTCTCCCTCCTACCCTTCTAGTTGGGTTCGCTGGGCTTCGGGGAGAAGTAGCAAGAGTGTGCATCAATTCATCTCTAGCCATAGTTGTCTCTGCCTCCGACTGCCTAGCTACAGAAGACCTCAGTGCGCTTGAGCTGAACAAAGGGGCACTGTTCTGGGCCAGAATCCTAAAGGAATGTCCTGCTTAAGTGTGTAGTGTTTCCTCATGCTACAGTGGCCCAGGGCTTGACTGTACTGCATTCCTCAGCCCCACAGAAAGGGAGGGGATGTGTCTCACCTTCTCACTGATCTCAGATTGTAGACAGTGCTGCCATGCAATGTCTAACAACCTCATTCACTGCAATGCCATTAGCACTGAAAAAAAAAAAAAAACCAACAACAAACCACTACTTTTTCAAAGTGCTGAACATAGAAGCCAGGGCCTTGAGCACACTGGGAAACCATTCCACCCTGAGCTACGTGCTCAGCCCTGACTACACAGTTCATTTTCGGCCTCCACAGTACAAATGCATAGACTGTGAGCCACCTGAACCATCAAGGCCATAGCTGCAAAGCCAAACTCAGTACATTCCATGACCCTTGTGCAGTGCTACCTGCTGCCAACACACATTCTTTCTGCTGCCTGGAGCTCATTCATCTCCCTCGGGGAACCCATGGAGAGTACACCATGTGACAGGCACACACTGACATACTGTGTCTAAAAGCTGAAGACTTCCTGAGCAGACTCCCAATTCTTGGCATTTTTCAACACTGTCGTCAGCCTACACAAAAGTGAACTGTATGACTCACAATCACCTGTAACTCCAGCTCCAGGGGAATCCCACACCCTCTTCTGGCCTCCATTCTCAGCCTGTCAAAACCTAGATAAGTCTTCTAACTCAGGATCTGCAACAGCTAATTAGGCCACACTGGCCACGGCCACTAGTAACTGTAGTTGGCTCTCTTAACTTACTACAATGAAGTTCTGTGAAGCCACCATGCACTGGGGCTGGAGAGCTGAGTAGGCAGTTAACTCCACACTCTTAGAGAACCTGGCTTCAGTTCACAGCACCCACATGGCAGCTCACATGATCTATACGTCTAGTTCTGTGGGCTTTAGCACTCTCTTCTAGCCTCAGTGGGCTCTGTACACATGTGGTACACACACCGACAAGCACACACTTGCACATAAATAAAAATAACAAATAAAAAATTTCAAACTCCATAAATATTCAATGGTGTTCCTTTCAGCCTCTAGACATATTTTTCCAACCGACTAATAAGCAGCCTTGCTTCAAAGTGTGGATATGCTTAAACACATCTTACTGGACAGCTGCAGGCTCATTAACATGGAATTCACAGCTTTCAGCCCTACCACACATCCTTCAACCTCATCTTTCTCACAAGACACATTGTCCACACAGGGGACACCAGTCTTCCTAGCTGAAGGACCTGATGTACCCTCACCATCATGCTCAGAGGCTGTTTGAAACAAGTCACCCAGAAAAAGCAGGAAAGTGAAGAAAACATGGTACTCATACCAGCCCCCACCCCCACCCCAGCACAGGCCAGAACGTGGCATGCTCACCCACAGTGCCAGCTCTAGAACAAGACAGAGCATCACCCTGTTAAACCTCCTTTGAGAAGTGTGGAGAGACTCAAACCTGCCTGACCTCCACTTACCCACAGTGCAGGCTCTGCCCGTCACAAACTGCGGTCGAGCTGGCAAATGTGTGAGTGTGGATGGTGGCAGTCGGCTATATCTCATTACCAGACAGGAGGCATAAAAGACACACAAAGGAGATTCTGAAAGGTTTCCCTCCTTTGCCAAAGAACCATTAAACTGTATCCCACACAGATTTCCGCCCTCTCCCTCTGGTGTCAACACTTCCTTACGTTCCTTGGCAATATCTGCCATCCTTTGCCCTAAGTCTCTTCTCATTGCTACTTGTTTGTTAGGTGGACAAACCCCTGCCAACCAGCTGGCACCACTCACCCGAACTTACCTCGTCGTCGTCTATCAGATTCCAACCAGCAGCCTGCATTAACCCCAAAGGTTCCCTCTTAGAGCCATGACCGACCCTCAGCTGACTATGTCCTTTTGGAGGTAGCTGTTTGCTTGTTTGTTTTACTTTTTAAAATAGGATCTCCCTTACCCAGGTTGCTTACAACTTGACCTGCAGCCCAGGGGACAGGCTGTCTTTCTGCCTCAGCCTGACAAGTGCTGGGACCACAGGCATGTGTTGCTACACCAAGTCTCAGAAAGTTACCCACACTTTCCTCTTTATCCAGGTTCTCCTATCTGCAATGCCTTATCTCAGGCACTAAACAAGACATTACCAGTGTCCCTAATTCCCTTACATTTTCCAGACATTTGGCTTGTTATCAGAACTTTCAATTGCCATTATTTTATAAAATCATATTCAAAGTTCCAAGGAAACTTTTCATGTTTGGGAACCTTCCTATTTCCTAATTGAATTTGTTTGTTTGTTTGTTTGTTTGTTATGAAGATAGAGTCAGCCCCCCCCCAATATAGAACTCCTTCTTTGGCTAGACTCTCAGAAGCCAAGAGAGCATCTGTCCATGTAGAACTTGAGTGACATATGGTTGAAGGTTGCCATGGAGCTATGGAGAACCACACCCCAGTCCTCTACAAGAGCAGCAATGCTTGTAACTGCTGAGCCATCTCTCCAGCCCCTATGCCCAGCTTTTAAATGGGTACTGGGGATCTGAACTTGGATCCTCATGCTTCTTCAGTGAAGACTTTACCTACCTGGCCATCCCCAAACCCATGTGACCCAGCTTTTATTATCATTATTTGTTTCTCTGTTTTTTTTTTTTTTCTTCTTCTTCTTAAAGTTGTACATATAATCTATAGAAGGCAACCTTAGGAGACACAAAGGAGGACTCTGCTGCTGGGTTAGTTGTCTGGGCAACCACCAGAGGAAAGTTACAAGGCTGACTTCCAGAAGGACGCAGAAAGGAACTTTCCCTTACAGAATATTTAACGGTGAAAGTTTTACTCTCAAAGCCATGTCTGCAAGAGGTATTGAAACCTTCAAGTCACTGGGAAGTCAGCTGGGGAACCAGCATCCAGGACCAAGTTTATGAAGCACTTTAAACCCCTCAGAGGCCTTTCTGAGCCTGACACAAAGTCTGAGCAAAGCACATTGTTCTTCTGGAATAATTCTGGAAATTCTGGTGTATTGGAATAACGTATCAGGCTCTCACAGGAAAATAAATAAATAAAACGCATTGGAGATGGCTCAACAGTTAAAAGCATTGGCTGCTCTTGCAGAGGTCCTGGTTTCATTCCCAGCACCCACATGGTGGCTCACAATGACCTGTGACCCTAGTCTCAGGGAAGTGAAGCTATCTTCTGGCCTTCCCAGTACTGCATGCACATGGTATACAGTTATATATGCAGGTAAAACACCCAGACATATAAAATAAATCTCCAAAAACTTTTTTTTTTTTTTTTTTTTTTTTGGTTTTTTTCGAGACAGGGTTTCTCTCTGTATAGCCCTGGCTGTCCTGGAACTCACTTTGTAGACCAGGCTGGCCTCGAACTCAGAAATCCGCCTGCCTCTGCCTCCCAAGTGCTGGGATTAAAGGCGTGCGCCACCACACCCGGCTCCAAAAACTTTAATTAAAAGAGAATACAGACTGTTAAATATCTGGGATATTTAGATTTATCTAGGGCGGAACCAGCAAGTTGGCAGGGCAAGAAATCAAGTCTCCAGAAACAATGAGCTGGAGCTGTTTTTACTACAGCATTCACAGTTCTGGAATGCAGACACAGTTATTTACAGCAGGATTGTCTTCGTAACTGTGCTTGGGTCAACACACACTCTTCAAAATTGAAAGCAAAGGCAGACTGTCCAGAAATGTTAAGCATGTGTGTGTGTATGTGTGAGTGAGAGAGAGAGAGAGAGAGAGAGCGTGAGTGTACACGCATGTGTACACACACACACACACACACACACAAACACACACACACAGAGGTGGCAAGGCAAATCTGCCTGAAATGAATTTTGTCAACACAAAGCATTCCAGGTGTGGTGGTACATCTTTAGTCCCAGCATCTGGGAGGCAGAGGCAGATGGATCTCTTAGTTTTGAGGCCAGCCTGGTCTACAAAAAGAGTTCCAGGGTAGCCAGCGCTAAACAGAAAAACACTGTCTCGAAAAGCCAAATAAGCAACTGAAAAAATTAAAATAAAACAACTTGTCAGCCAAATGTAACTGAAAGAAGGAGGAAAGAGATTTACAAACCATTTTGGGTGCAGAATCTTCAGAGGAAAGTACCCATAGATCCATCATTTCCTTGCTAGAACGCACTATCAACTTGGTCTCTGCGGCGCCAAGCCCTAAGGTTTTAGTCCCACTCTTTTGGCCTCCTGGGCATGCGCGGACTCCTAATTAGCTTCTGCGGGGAACAATGACCGCAGAGACTGAAGAGGAGTTAAAGTTTGGCATGCCAGAATGGCATGCAAAACTGACCTTCAAATCATAAATCGCAAATGGACCTGTATTGTTTTATTACTTTGTTCTCAGAAATAACAAACAAACAAACAAACAAACAAACTGGTGCCTACCTTCTTGGGTTTAGAAAAAAAATGTCAAAACTCCACAACCTGGGTGGAAGCTTTCAAAGAGAGGGTTCTGATGGACGTGGTGGCTCAGGCCTTTAACCCCAGCACTCCAGAGGCATAGGCAGGTGGATCTCTTTGGATCTGAGGCCAGTCTGGTCTACAAAGCGAGTTCCAGACCAGCCAAAGCTACAAAGAGAGATCCTGTCTCAAAAAAAAAAAAAAAAATTAAAGCGGGTTCTGATAAACACTCCAAGACCGCCCACCTCCCCCACATCAGGCTGCTGGTTCTTATTAACCAGAGAAGGAAACAAGAGGAACAGACAAACGGGACCAACGATCAAAGTGAAACCGACTTTTTAATCATCTCCTTTAGAACTGCGAACGCAGAACCAGGAAAGCGCTAACGACAAGGCTGCCCCAGCAAGTCCTGTCAACCTTGCCTAAGACCTCAATGTCTCTGTGTGATGAATTCAAGACTCTTGAGCAAAGCAAAGCAGACCCCCCCACCCCACCCCCCCCAAAAAAGGCAAAGCCCGGAGCTTTCCGGGGAGGCCTCACACAGTGTAGGAAGATCGCGCAGCCCTATTTTGAGCAGGGGTAGGGAATGTACGGAAAGGGCCGGGTCCCTCAGCCCCCGCGCAGCCAGAAGCTCCGCGGCCCGGACCCAACGGATGCCTTGCTCCGGGTCCTGAGCTCGTGCCCGGGACCGGGGTCAGCTGGAGCTGGACCGTCCTGAGAGCACGAGCAACCGCCCTAGGTCCGCGTCGGTTCCCTGTCTCCTAAAGTCACCGGACCTGGGCTAGGGTTTCCTGGCACTCACCGCTTGAGCGCCTCGGGCCGGCCGGGCCCCGCCGGGGGCGCGAAGGACGGAGGCGGAGCACGCTCAGGGGCGCGCAGACTCGGGAACGCGCTCCCTCTCTCTCCCTCTCTGGGTTCTCCAACACGCGCGCACACTCGGGAGCGCGAGGAATCCCTGGAATGAGGCGCAGCCGGCCCGCGCCTGGTCTCCTCCAGGCAGGCAGCCACGCCCAAGGCACGCCCCGGACACGCCCCTCAGGGCTGGCAGGTGGAGCCGCGCCCAGGTAAGCCCGCGGGGCCGCGCTGCACGGTCACGAGCGGCGCGTACCTTCCGGCGCCCTGCGCTCGGAATCCAAAGCTCCGACCCGGAACGTCGCTGAAGACGCGCTGCTCCCGGAGAGGAGCTCCAGCGGCGTAGGGCACGTGGACACGGCGTTTCTCAGCATTCCCCACCCCACTCGCCACGCCCCCGAGCCCCACGGACGCATCTTCCCGACACATGGGTGAACACTGGCGGCCACTCTGATGCGTGTCCAGGTGCCCGCCGCCGCCGCCAGCCACGCGCATCCCCACGCGCTCACACCAGGCTTCCGCGCCACTGTCCTCCCCACGCTTCGTGCCCCTGACTCCCGTAATCATTCCGCTTAGTCAGCCACGCAAGGCACCGAATCACCTTCGCAGACCCCCACACGGATCCGCCTCTCTGCAGCCCGAGGGCAGGCGCGGCGGTAACCGCCCAGGAGTCTAGCCTCCGCGTTTGCACCTACACGGCGGCAGCTCCGTGGGGCGCCACATGGGGCCACACGCAGCCTCACTTTATGGTCACCAAACCCCACGCCCAAAGCCGTTGAGACACGACAGGCAGTCAGCCACACGTACCTGAAGGCACAGTGCGGTCGCACAGGCTTGGGACGTAGGGAGCCGGGGTGCCACTTAGAATCAGAAGGACAGCCTGGGATAAGAACACTCCGAGCCGGCTGGGTTCCCTCCCATTCCAGTACTTCACGCGCGCGCGCGCCCGTTCACACTCACGCGAGGCCTCCCCACCCCCTAGCTGCGAAGAGGAAACGCTGGAAAATCCGAGTCGTGGAGAAGGCGCTCTGGGCGCGCGCTGCACTTTGCTGCGCTGGGCAAACTCACGCTGCCACCAGCCAGCTCTGCAGTGGGACGGGGGGGGGGGGGGGGGGGGAGGAAAATGCTTCCAATTGGTGCAGGTTCTGGCTAGGGCACGTGACCCGGAGAAGGCCAGGCCTGGTTTTAATTTTTAGCTGTCATTCTCTGAAGATGTTTGGGGTGGGGGAAGCGGTCACGCCCCCCGCCCGGCAACCCTGGGCTCTCCATTGTTTTTTCTCTTACTGCCACAATTAAGGAAAACATTGGCTTAACATAACCAGCCACTAACTTCATAAAACAGACGGAAGCTGGACTTCTGGCTGGTTTTACCAAAGCTCCACCTGCATGCCTTCTGGCTGTCCTCGAACTTTTGTCTCTAGAAAGCACACACACACACACACACACACACACACAGAGAGAGAGAGAGAGAGAGAGAGAGAGAAAGAGACAGAGAGAGACAGAGAGAGACAGAGACAAAAGTTTTGGTTAGGTGTTTGTTTTGTCCACTTGACACACTCTAGAGTCTTTGAGAAAGAACCTCAATTGAGAAAAAGGCCTGTGGGCAAGACTACGGGGCATTTTCTTTATTAGTGATTGATGTGGAGTGCCAGCTGCCCCCCGCTGTGGGTGGGAACACCCCCCACCCCCACCCACGGCAGTCAGGCTGAGCAAGCCTTGAGGAGCTCTCAGATCAGTCTCTGCTCTGACTTCCCTACAAGCTGTAAGCTGAAACGAACCCCTTCTTTCCCAGCTGCTTTGGGCCGAGTGTTGACGGCCCAGAAAGCACACTATAGACAATGTCAGCCTAAACCACAAGGGCTTTCCCTGAGAAAGGACTGTAAGACGCCATAAAAACAATCAGTAGCTTACTTCAGTGTTGGGAAAAAAAATTGTTTTCCAGGTCCCAAGCTATTTCCCCTTCTGCTATTGGTTCATAAGGCATCCCCAGCATGGTTCCATCCGTGGTTCCTCCTGTATGGAGTAACAATAGAGGCAAGGCAGTTCATTTTGCTGGGGACTTGTGCCCCCTCATGAGGTACAACAGGCAGTAGGTGGGAAGATTCCAGTGTGGCCACACTCGGGTTTCCTAGTTCCTCCTTTGAAACTCATGGTTCAGGATCTCAAAAAGAAGATTGGCTGCTCTTCCAGAAGACTCTAATTCTATACCTAACACCAAAGTCAGGGGCTCACAATTGTCTGCAACTCTAGCGCCAGGATATCTGGCGCCCTCTTCTGGATTCTGCAGGCACCTGCACTCACATGTGCAAAACCTACAAGACAGACAACACATGCACATAATTTAAAAATAAAAATAAATCTTGAAGAGAAAATCATAGATCAATGCTAGGAAGGCTCCCAGACTTTCTGATGAGTGGTGTGTGTGTGTGTGTGTGTGTGTAAAGACAACTTGAAAGAGTTGGTTCTCTCCTTTTAACTATGTTGGACGTAGGATAGTACTTAGGTCTCAGACTTCACTATAAGCATCCTTACTCCCTGACCCTCTCAAAGATGTTCTTAAACTAAGACTCTAGTTCAAGTCTTAAGAGTGGATAAAGAGCCAGGCAGTGATGCTACACGCCTTTAATCCTAGCACCAGAGAGGCAGATGGATGCAGATCTCTGAGTTTGAGGTCTCCAGAGCAAGTTCCAAAGTGACAGCCAAAGCTACACAGAGAAACCTTGTCTCAACCCCCCTCCTCATGCCCCCCTCTTCAAAAAGAGTGGATAAAGAAAGTCTGCAAAATGCACCAATAGGGGTTGAGGGCAGCAAGGAACAGTTTGGACAGGCGCCAAGAAGGCAGCAATAGCCTGGACCGCAAAGGACCCTGGCTTGTTACTTTCTTTCTCAGGAGGGACTAAGGAAGAGGCAGAGGGATGCAGCTAAGATCCATCTCCCTGCTTCTCTCTGCTTGGCTCCCTTTAGACTCTGGCCTCTGGTGGGCAAAGGACCCTATACATCATTATCTCATTTGATCTTCATGACAGCCTTGGTGTTGGTTGGCTACTGACTGATTTCCCTCTGGGGTCGGTGCAGAGGTCTAAAGGGCATCTTTAATTTCCATCACTGGCTAGACGGAGGCTTGCTCTGCAAATAAATCATGGGGACCGAGGGCTTTTCTCATGGATGTGACCAGCTTTGACCTTGGCAGGGTTTAATTTCCTTCCTCGCCTTACATCAGCAGGGGAGAACTTAAGTCTGGCAGACTCCAGACTGGGTTAAGTCTGGCTGTTTTCATTGTGTTGGTGAAAGCAGGTGCATGGAAAATACAGGGTGGGGGAATCTGTAAGGAACAGGAGAAATAGAACCAAATTCAAGTCCTGTGTGAAGTGCACCAGGCTGACAGCGCACAGTGCCCAGAAATAGTTATTAAATGGCAAACCCAGGCATGTGGCAAATTGCCTTACAGGTAATGCTACAAATGGAATGAAAAATAACTTGGCAAGGATATATAAAATGCATGTATGAATAATATGTATATATATGTATATATGTGCAATAAAAACACCATTTAAAGCTATAACCTGAGAGTGGTGGTAGACACCTGTAATCTGAGCTATTCCGGAGACTAAAGCAGGAAGATGCCTTAAGCAAAAACCTTAAATGCCAGCCTGGGTGACCCCTTAATGTATGGCTGTGTATCAGCTGCCTATGGTGCCTGAAGAGGTCAGAAGAGGCCTAGGCTCACTGAAGCTGGAGCTACAGGTGCTTGTGAACCATCTTGTGGGTGCTAAGAACACTTGTGCATGGGGCTGGTGAGATAGCTCAGCGGGTAAGAGCACCCGACTGCTCTTCTGAAGGTAATAAGTTCAAATCCCAGCATCCACATGGTGGCTCACAACCATCCGTAATGAGATCTGGCGCCCTCTTCTGGAGTGTCTGAAGACAGCTACAGTGTACTTACATATAATAAATAAATCTTTAAAAAAAAAAGAACACTTGTGCAAGAGTGGCTAGTATGCTTAACAGCTGAGCCGTCTTTCCAACCCCCTTCCCTCCTCCCAGTCCCTTTTTTGAGACAAGGTAGCCTGGGCTGGCCTGAAACTCAGATATCCTACCTGCCTCTACCACCTGAATTAACAGGGTATATATTGCCACACCCTGTCCTTACTACATTTTTAATGTCTAAGAAACTCAAGAAAAATATTGGGAAAAATTTAAAAGTACATGACTATTACTTACATAGCCCACTGAATAAGCGAAGGTTGGCTTGGACATACATCAAAAATAGGTATACGTAATTTAGGAGATGAGTATCTAGAGGCGGGGAAGAGAAGCAGGCCTGGCTTGGTCCTCTTCAGAGCTCTGGGAAAGGCACCGGGAGGAGGGTGTAAGGAGGCGGGCAGGACAGGGTGTCCTGTCTACTTTTAACCTCTGCTTAAACTTTTCCACTTAACCATTAAAACATTAAAATAGAGGCTGGAGATATGGTTCAGTGGTTAAGAGCACTGGCTGCTCTTGAGGAGGTCCTGGGTTCCCCCACCCCAGCACCCACATGGTGGCTCACAACCATCTTTAACTCCAGTTCTAGGGGATCTGATAGCCTCTTCTGGTCTATGTGGGTGCTGTGTACACAAGTACACAGACAGGGAAAATATTCATGTTCCTGAAATAAAAAGGTGTAAATCATTTCTAACTAAATAAAAGGAACAGGAACACACACAGGGTCTGAGCACAGTGTGTAGACCAGTGCTGTGCCTCTCCCCTGTGCCACAAAGGAGTTTTCTGGTTCACTTTTCTCTCTGTGCCTCTCACTGCCCTGGCAGCACTTGAGGGCCAATAGGGTGGGGGCCTGGAAGTTCAAGGTCATTCTCGGGTACAAAGCCAATTAGAGGCTATCTTGGGCTACATGAGACCCTGTCAGAAAGAAAGAAAGAAAGAAAGAAAGAAAGAAAGAAAGAAAGAAAGAAAGAAAGAAAGAAAGAAAGAAAGAAAGGGGGAGGGAGGGAGGGAGGAAGGAAGGAAGGAAGGAAGGAAGGAAGGAAGGAAGGAAGGAAGGAAGGAAGGAGAAAAACAGGTGACATCACATCAGACAGAGCAGGGAAGAGGGCAGATCCTGCAGGATCCTCAGCGGAGGGTTTTTCCCAACGCCTTTATGTAACTTGGTCCGAAAAGGTGGGGAGACTTGCTTCCAGGTGCAGATCTTACAAAGAAAGAGGTGCACAAAGGGAGCTTCCTGCTCCCAGATGCCACACCTTCAGTAGAGGATCACAACCAAAGCCAGAGTAAGAAGAGAGCCTGGGATCTCCTGGGGCTGGAGTTACAGACCGCAGTATGGGACTTGGAACTGAACCTGGGCCCTCAGGAACAGCAGGAGTAAGCACGCTTAACTGTTGAGCCTTCTCTCTAGCCTGTCATACTATTTGTTTTCCTGCCACTCAAATATGTACAGCATAAAACTCAGAGAAAACTCCAGAGACTTTCAGCTTTTAAATGCCTATAAAACATAAACATAGTTACAGTTGAGACACAAATTACCAGACTTTGGTGGTCACTGGGCATGGCAGGTGCCCTTGCTGTGTGGAACTGTGAAGGAGTGACTCAGCTGGACTCCTGTGGGTTTCTTTAGGAGCAAGGGGTAGTGTTTGTTGTTGTTTGAGACAAGGTCTCTCAGTGTAGCTCTGGCTGTCCAGGAACTCTGTGTAGACCAGGCTAGCCTCAAACTCACAGAGGTCAGCCTGCCTCTGCCTCCCAAATTCAGGTATTAAAGGCATGCGCCACCACACCCTGGCTAGGTTCCTTTTATTACTGTGAGCCCTCACTGACTTAACTCTTCCATCTCCCTTTCTCAGGCTCCCTTAAACATTTTATGCATTCCTGTGCAAACTTGACCTTAGGGTGATTGTTCTCCACCCAGTGTCATCCTCTAAGAAGCGGGTTGTGGTCTTTGATAGTTTAGCTGGAATACTTAACATTGTTCAGCATTGGTCTGTGATTGGCTCAGTGGGGAACAGGCCTTGTGAGGAGTCTGGTTCGATCCCCTGGAACCCATGTAATGGTGGACGGAGAGTGCTGACTCAAGGTTGTGCTCTGACCTCTACACATATGCTATGGTAGGCCCAAACCCATTCCACAATAATAACCAAATAAAACCCATTTGATAACTGCCCAGCCTGTGCCAATGCAACCCAGGCCTCAAATCAGCCAGAGGAGTTATTTGCATGACCTGGCACTTGCCTATATCAAATCTTTAAAGATGAATATAAGAGTTATGAAAGTGAGAGGCTGGGGAGATGACTTAGCAGTCAAGAACACTGGCTACCTTTCCCGGGGACCCAGGATTCCATTTCCCGCACCCACATGATGGGTCACAACTGTCTGCAGCTCACTCAAGCTTCGGGGGTAATGCATGGTGCACAGACGAATACCAATACCTATAAAGTAAACATAAATAAATTTAAAAAGGTAAAAAGAAATGCTAAATTGGAAGGCTTCCCTAGGCAGCTCGTAAATTCCTATGAATGTATTTATAAGCCCCATTTTCATAACTCCTGACACAGAAGTTAGGCAGCTAAGCTTTGGAGTTTTGAATAAAAACCCTGGTTCCCTGGTTTTGAGGCCTAGTACCACAATTAAATCATAATGTCCATTTTGGGGGGGAAATCATATTAAGTATTAAGGAAATCATATTAAGAAGGAGTTATTAGGCATGTTTGCACACACCTTTATTCCCAGCACTTGGGAGGCAGAGACAGGAGGATCTCTGTGAGTCTGAAGCCAGCCTGATCTACAGAGTAAGATCCAGGCCTACACAGTGAAACCCTGTCAATCAATATTACTGATTATTATTGTTCATGCCCTTGTTTATAGAGCCAGTTGGCCACAGAGACTGAACAGAAACCAAGACCTCTAACTTCCAGCCAAATGCTAAGGTTTGGACATGTCCCCTCACCAAAAACTCATTCTCTAAAACTTAATCTGAAAAGTCATACATTAGCAGCATCTTGGAAGGTAATAGGAGCTAGATGAAGTCAGGAGGGTGAGCCCTCGGTGATGGCATCAGGGCTTTACAGAAGAACCCTGAGCCAGCATGCCAGCCAGCTTGTGGCCATACTGAGGGACAACAGGGAAACTCAAACCAGGGGCAAGCTGTATGCCACTGCCCTGCTCTTGGATGTTCCAGCCTCGGTGACTTCTATAAACCTCTGTTCTTCACTAGTTCCCTAGACTCGGGTGTTCAGTTATAGCAAAGGCAAACAGACCAGAACACCCTATGTGGAGCAGTACGTTGCTCTCAGTGGCTGCTGTCTGCTTTTCAGACCTGTGCCCACAGGGGCTGAGTTAGGAAGCCACTCTACTTCTGAGTTAATTGTATGGATGACCCCTCCCAAAAAGTCCAAATTCCTTTATTCCTTATACGCAAGAATCTCAAATCAGGAAGCATGTTGTTTGTTGGCAATCATTGTAATGATCCTGTCTCAGGTCCTCAGTAGAACTCATGAGGTACATCCAGACTCCAGAGCTGTGAGCTAAGAGAGGCTCTTACTTCTCTTTTTTCTAGTCTTTAGTCTTTATTTTTCATAGTGCTAGGGCCAAAGCTCAGGGCTTTTCAAGAAGTAAACTATGTTCCTACAATTGGGCTACAACCCCAGCCTTTGGTGCTTTTTTTGTTTTTGTTTTTTTGGTTTTTTTTTTTTTTTTTTTTTTTTTTTTTTTTTTTTTTTTTTTTTTTTTTTTTTTTTTTTTTTTTTTTTTTTTTTTTTTTTTTTGGTTTTTCTTTTGAGACAGGGTTTCTCTGTATAGCCCTGGCCGTCCTGGCATTCACTCTGTAGACCAGGCTGGCCAGCCTGGCCTCAAACTCAGAAATCCACCTGCTCTGCCTCCCAAGTGCTGGGATTAAAGGCATGTGCCACCACGCCCAGCAGCCTTTGGCTTTTTGAGGCAGGATTTCCTATATTGTTCAGGAGACCATGTAGTCCAGACTACCCTGAAACTTAAGATTCCTCCTGTCTCCCTCTCTAAGTGTTGGGATTACAGGTGTGTACACCATGCACAGCACCCTCTTTTCTTTATGAAATATTCAGCCCCAGCCAGGCACGGTGGCACACGCCTTTAATCCAAGCACTCAGGAGGCAGAAGCAGGCAGATCTCTGAGTTCACGGCCAGGCTGGTCTCAAGACAAATTCCAGGACAGCCAGGGCTACAGTACAGAGAAATCCTTATCCTGTCTTGAAAAATCAACATATCAGCCTCAAGTACTCCATTATAGTATCAGAAAATATATTAATGCACCCATAATCATGTTAAGATGCCCACATGGCAAGCTAAGGCACGAAGATTACCATGAATTCAAGACCAGACTAGGCTAGATCTTTAAGGAGAGAACCTGTCTGGAAGAAACATATGGGGAATGGAAAACATATTAGAGATGCTGGGACCTGGGACCTGGGACATTGATGACCTTGTAAGGCCTTAACTCTGCTCCTTTGTCCCTAGACTTTAGAATGTAGGAGGCCCAGGTCCATCCATTTCTTTCTGGGGCCTGTTTTGTTTTCCAGCTGCTAACAAGGCAGCCTCTGAACTGTAGGAAGGGCTGTCTTATTTCTTCTGCAATCTCTGGTGGCTGGCACGGAGCCTGGCTTCTTGCAGATGCTTACGAAATATCTGTGGAAGGAATGAGAGGAAGAAACCCTTCCTGGTTATTTCTGCCGCAGAAAGAATCCAAGCTCGTACATGGAGCCTGAAACCTCTTTCCTAGAAAATCTGGGAAAGTACACGGGGCACGGGGGTGGGGGGGAGTGTTATATTTTAAATTTAAATGTCACAGTCGTAAGTCAGGCCAGGATAATATTATCCTAGTGTTGGACAGAAAATAGATGCTAAATGAAGACATGTGTCATGCCTGAGAAAAATTCCTCAACAGTTGCCCACAGCCCTTAAAATAAACCCCCAGATTCCTAGTGTTTTTGGCTCCCTGCTGCTACACACACACACACACACTCACACACACACACACACACACACACACACACACACACACACTCACACACACACACACACACACACACACACACACACTCACAATGCTTTTTACAAAATGGAGACAATTTTAGATTTACAGATTCTTGTGATAATCAATGTTGCAGTACGAGTCTATAAACCCACCCCCAGTGCCCACGGGTACCAGTTTCTAACAACTAAGACTTGAACATTGAATTGACACAGTTCACAAGAGCCTGGGGAGTCCAATGTCAAGGCTCGTTGGCCTTGGTAGGCCAATAGGGTAGGGCCTGTTTTCTGCTTTCAAGATGATGCCTGTTCACTTTGTGTTCACCTGGTGTCAGGCAGGAGGGCAGGAGAGCTGAACCCAGAACCCACTCTGTTACTTAAGTAACTTAGTTATTTTGCTGTAATAAAACACTCTGACTAAACAGCTTAAGAGAAACAGTTTCTTCCGGTTCCTGGTCTCAAGCTGCAATCCATTCATTGTGGGGAAATCAACACAATTGGAAGCATCTGGTCCTGTCTTATCCACAATCAAGGAGAAGAGAAGGATGGGATGAATGCTGCTGCTCCCTTTCTCTACTTTTGCAGTCCAAGATTGCAGCCAGGGGAATGGTATCACCCACAGTGAGCCATTCTTCCCAGCTCAACTAATGTAATCAAGATAATTCCGCACAGGCATACCCAGAGGCCTATCTCCCAGGTCATACCAGATTATTTTAAGTGGACGATTAACACTCATTATATCACAGTACCTAATTTCACAGAAGAAGGTTCTAAATTACTGCAGAAAGCCTCCACCTTCTGATTCCATCACTGTGGTGGGTAAGTTTCAATGAGTGCACACATATGCCAACCACAGCAGTGTATATGTATATGTGAATGTGTATATATATGTGTATATGTATATATGTATATATGTATATAATGTGTTCAGTTCTACAGCATCACAACATATATAGGTCTACATGTGTATCTTACCACTTAAGACATAGGATGGTTCATTGTTCAAGAATTCCTGATATGCCTTTATGTTGTTTGTTTTGATTCTTTGTCTTTGTGATAGGGTTTCGTTATGTAGATCAGGCTGACCTGGAACTCACAGAGATGCACCTGCCTGCCTCCTGAGTGCTGTGATTGAAGGCATGTGCCACCATAAACAGTACCCTAATGTAACCACACTCTTTTCCTACCGTCACTGACCCTTGGAAAACACTAATATATTCTGCATTTCTAAAATGTTGTATTTTCAAAATGTTATATATACGGAGTTATAAAGGATGGGGACCGTCTTTAGGGGGATTTTCCTCTTTGTCTCTGTGTAATCGGTTGGCAAATTCATCCATGCCAACATCAATAGTCCATCCCCTTGCTGAGCAAGCCTCTGTTGTGTCGACAGTCTGTGCAGTCGCTCAGCTGTGGACAGACCTCTGGGACTCATCTGGATTTTAATCTATGCACACAAAGCTAGTGATGGACATTCACACATGTAAATGTTCATCTTCATTATAAACTTGACATTCAGAATCACCATGGAAACACACAGTGGGTGCATCTATGGGTGGTGCCATCCCATAGGCTGGGGTCCCAGGCTGAGTAAAAAGAGGAACATGAGCTGAGTGCCAGCATTCTGTGCCCTCCACTTCCTGGCTGGGGATGAAATGTGACCTGCTGCCCCAGGACCCTGTTGTCATGCCCTCCCTACTCTGATGGACTGTACCCACAAATTGTGAGCCAAAAGAACCCTCCCTTCCTTAAGTTGCTCTTGTTAGAGTAAAATGAGGAAGGGGGCTAGAGAAAGTGATCAGTGGTTAAGAGTGCTTGCCACGCTTGCAGGGATCCAACCAAGTTCAGTTCATCGTACCCACAGTATATGGGTCACGGCTACTTGTAACTCCAGCTCCAGGGGATCCAGTGCCTTCTTCTGGCTTCCCAAGAGCATGCACACTCATGTGTAAAATCCCTCAAACAGATAGACACATACAACTAATTAGAAATAAAAAATTAAATAGTTTAAAGAAACACAAGAAAAATTACTAATACCTTGTGCATGTCATATATACATATATAAGATATGGGAACCTAGACATATATACATGTATACACTCAACATACACACGGTGACTTATTCTCTCTTGCTTTTTGAGCATTGCATTAGCTAGCTTTTAATGCTGTGGTGAACACATGCAATGACTTACAAAAGGAAACATTTATTTTGACTTGCAGATTCAGAGATTTTAGCACATGGTCACTTGGCCTTGTTGCCTTAAGCTCATGGCAGTGTAATTATCATGGCAGGAATACATAGTGGCAGAGGCTATCACCTCATGACAGACCACAATGAGGGAAAGGAAGGGCTGGGGTCCCAACATCCCCTTCAAGGGCATATACCATATGTTGGGGAGATGACTCAATGGGTAAGGTGCTTGCTGTGCAACTAAAAGAATCTGAATTCAAATCCTCAGGGCCCACCTAAAGCCAGGCACAGTCGCATATGTCTGTAACCCTAGTGTACTGGCTAGTTTTGTGTGTCAACTTGACACAGGCTGGAGTTATCACAAAGAAAGGAGCTTCAGTTGGGAAGTGCCTCCATGAGATCTAGCTGTGGGGTATTTTCTCAGTTAGTGATCAAGGGGAAAAGGCCCCTTGTGGGTGGTGCCATCTCTGGGCTGGTAGTCTTGGTTCTATAAGAGAGCAGGCTGAGCAATCCAGGGGAAGCAAGCCAGTAAGGAACATCCCTCCATGGCTTCTGCATCAGCTCCTGCTTCCTGACCTGCTTGAGTTCCAGTCCTGACTTCTTTCAGTGATGAACAGCAGTGTGGAAGTGTAAGCCGAATAGACCCTTTCCTCCCCAACTTGCTTCTTGGTTGTGATGTTTGTGCAGAAATAGAAACCCTGCCTAAGACACCTAGTAACCAACCACAGCAAGATGGAAGGTGGAGATGGGAGAATTCTAAAAGCTTGGGGTCTGGCTAGCCTGATGTTCACAGGATCGAACAATAAAGTGACTCTGTCTCAAACTGGGTAGGAGACAAGAACTGATACCTGAGGTCTTCCTCTGATCTCTACATGTGTGCTGTGGTACATACACAACCCCTGCCCCAACATGCACACACACACACACACACACCACACACACAAGCAAATGCTCTAGCTTCTTCTGGCTAGGCTCTACCTCCTAAAGGTTCTTCAATTTCCCAGCACCACCACAGAGCAGTAGCAAAGCCTTCAAAACATGGGCTGCCAGGCAGAATTCAGGACCTAGACTATAACCTGGGCGTGGTGGTGGAGGCTTGCAAAGCACTCAGAGAGAGGAGAAATGACTTCAAGGCCAGCCTAGGCTATATTCCTATCCCCCAAAGATCCAAACTATGAAACCCCACCACCACAACCATTCGCTGGGCCCTACTACTGAGGCAGGATGCCAGACACACTCACATTCCCACCTGTACTTTCTGGAAACTTGGTTCTCACAGATGCAGGGCTCAGGGTTTTATTCAGAAGGGAGCAATGAACGTGGGGGGATAAAAGCATTTCCCAGGAGACAGCAATCCTGCCCTCTCTCCTCCTCCTCCCTTTCCTTCTCTGCCTTCCTTCCTCTCTCTTTCTCAACTACATATTTAAGTTTATTTATATTTCTCTTCAATATAAATCAATCTCATAATGTAAGAAATGTCTACGGATCCAAACATGACCAGGCCAACACAATGAGCCATTAGGAGCAGCAGGAATGACTCCTTCACACCCACAGCAGCTTGAAACCCCTCACTTTTGCTCATTTGCATGTTGGCCTTAAAGATGGCAAGAGTTGGTTCTGCTCAGCATCAGTTAGGGTACGGGAACATCTCAGCTTGTGTGCACAGAGCCAAAGACATCCTAGACATCCATCTCAACGAAGCATCCTCTGTATTGAGTTAGCTGTAAAATACTTCCCAGGATATAGCCCGAGTTAGCCTTAGGATTAGCCCTGTAAAACAACCCCTAGGCTGGAATGTTCATAAACATCGACCTCTGCAAACAGCTCCATGACACACACATGGTGAATGAGGCCTTGGGGCTTAGATTCACATTCTAGCTCAGTAAAGTCTCAGAGAGTGCTAAGAGTGGGAAGAGAAGTGAGAATGTGAACATCTGGAAGCAGAGAGAGTGGTGGTGTACATCTGTAATCTTACCACTGGAAAGGTAGAGGCAGGAGAATCAGACACTCAAGGCCATCCTCAGCAGTGTGGGAAGTTTAAGGCTAGCCTGGGCTACAGGAGAACATGACAATAAAGCAAAGGAAAAGATAAAGATATGAGAGGAGAGGAGGGAAGGGCAGGGGAGGAGAAGAGAGGAGAGGAGAGGAGAGGAGAGGAGAGGAGAGGAGAGGAGAGAAGAGAAGAGAAGAGAAGAGAAGAGAAGAGAAGAGAAGAGAAGAGAAGAGAAGAGAAGAGTACATCGTCTTAGGAATTGGTTGCTTTCAGGAGGAAAAGACCTAAACCAAGTGTCTTAGTCAGTTTTCTGTTGTTATACCCAAATGTCAGAAGCATGGCAATTTTATAAAGAAATAAGGTTTGGGTGTGTTGGGTAAAGGTGCTTACCACCAAGACTAATAACTTGAGTTTGATCCACAGAACTCACACTGTAGAAGGGGAGAACCAACTGTACAAGTAGTCCTCTGGCCTACACACACACACACACACACACACACACACACACACACACACACACACACACACACACACACACACACACACACACACACACACACACACACACACACACACACACACACACACACACACACACACACACACACACACACACACACACACACACACACACAC
>LR753356.1:1242727-1281161 GCA_902729485.2 Mus minutoides | reverse complement strand
ACACACAAATGAATAAATAAGTGTAGTTTTTTAATGTTTAAGAAGAGTTAAGGTTTCTTCAATTCATAATTTAGGAGGTGGGAAGTTCAAGCACATGGCCCCAGGTGTCTGGCAAGGGACTGTTTGCTGGCCAAGTCTCAGATGGTACAGCAGTCATGGTGACAGATAGGGAGAGGCACACGAGTCCTGCTTCCTCTTCTTTATAAGTCTGATAGTTGTTTTGGTAGTTCTGGAGACTGAACCCAGGATGCTTGCATGCAAACAAGCACTCACCTGCCGGAAGGTGGTGGCACACGCCTTTAATCCCAGCACTTGGGAGGCAGAGGCAGGCGGATTTCTGAGTTCGAGGCCAGCCTGGTCTACAAAGTGAGTTCCAGGACAGCCAGGGCTATACAGAGAAACCCTGTCTCGAAAAACCAACCAACCAACCAAACAACCAAACAAACAAAAATGTAGGAATGGCATTCACAGTTAGTTAGAGAGACCAGACAACACAATATCTAGGGATCTGTCAAAGAGTGGCATAGCTACATCTTGTCAGAAGTCTGGGCCTTGCAGACATCATCCCCAAATGACCCAAAGAACAAGCCCACCAGGCAGCTTTCTATTGCTGTGGTAAGTGCCATGGCCCAAAGTGGCTTAGGGAGGAAAGGGTTGATTTCAGCTCACACTTCCCAGATCATACATAGTTCATCACTAGCTGAAGCCAGGGCAGGAGCTCATGGTGGGAACCAGCAGACCGGAACTGAAGCAGAGCCATGGAAGAGCGTTGCTTACTGGCTTGCTTTTCATGGCTTGATTTGATTACATTTCTATATATCCCAGAGCCACCTGCGCAGGGGTGGCACCAGTCTCAGTAGGCTGGACCCTCCTACACCAATCATTAATCAAAAACAAACAAACAAACTTGCCCATAAGCCTCAAATAGAAACTTTTTCTCAACTGAGGCCCTTTCTTCCCAGATGGCCCTCGCTTGAACCACCTTGACAAAAACTTACCAGCACAGAATCTTTTTCAGGTGATGGGGAGGGACTTGGACAAGCAGACCAGCCTTGCAGTGTTACGGACACTTGATTCTGTCCAGCCACGATGCTCAGCTTGCCCCTGAAGAGAAGGACATTGTCACCTTTGCTAAACTGTATTCAACACTTACTGCCAAGGCAGCTTGGTAAAGTACCCATCCTCTCTTGGTAAAGTACCAAGAGGCCCCAGAGCCACAGAGAAACCTTTAAGGAGCTCTGCCCTGCTGGCCACACCACTGAACAGCGCAGAGCTAACTGACTCATTCACTCTGTGGGGGCTGCTGGCTATAGGGTCCAGATTTGCTGCTGGCTATAGGGTCCAGATTTGCTGCTGGCTATAGGGTCCAGATTTGCCAGACTGTTTGCACAACCCATCGTGATTTCATTCATAAAGCATCTATCCTCCCCAAGGTAGATCCTTCTTCATGCCTGTTCATCCTCATGAGTGATATAACATGGTCCAGCATCATATAATGACTGGTCATCAGGTAATCTTGGAGTCAAATTCTAGCTTTCCTGTTAAAAACAAGTTCTTTCAGGTCTTTATAGTACCTGGAATATAGTAGATGCTAAGTGTTGTTGCCTTTTGAGGTGCTCAATACATATTGGTTTTCAATGTCATAGTTATTGAACAGCTACTGCATGTTAGATTCTGCCAACAGGATCTGAGAGTATGGCTTGTCCTCCCTTTACTGGTAACTGAATGCCATTCCCATTTAATAGACATTTGAAGAATTTTTGCGATGTAGTAGTGTGTGTGTGTGTGTGTGTGTGTGTGTGTGTCTGTGTCTGTGTCTGTGTGTCTGTGTTGTGCATACACTGCTTGCAGAGCCTAGTCAAGGACATTGGATCTTCTGGAACTGGAGTTGCAGGCAGTTGGGTGGGCGCTGGTAACCTAACTTGGATCCCCTGAGGGAGCAGCCAGTGCCCCTAACCATGGGTCCATCTCTCCAGTGCCCTCTGTATACATTGGAAGTAATGTCTTTTCCATGCAGAACAGTCAGGAGCCATCATTTCCTTTGGGTCCACTCTCTTCCTGACCCTCATCAGGGGTGTGCGGAGTAGATTCTGAGCTGATATTCACAGTGACGAATCCTTCAAGTCAGTAAGTAGTCCTCTGCCCTCTATATGAGCAGAATGTGGGTCCAAGATGCTCAGGAAGTTTCCTGGGGTTGCACAGCTAGGACTCTGGCTGGACTGTGGAGACAATCAGGCTAAGTACAGAGGCCATGAGGAGGCCGAAGGGACCGAAAGACGGCAGTTTGTCACCCATCCCTTGAGAGCCACAGGACTATGAGCTGTAGCGATGACAAACATCCCCAGAGACCACTGCCAGCCTCTCCTAACCAGCAAACAGCAGGCTAACTCCAACAGTCCCTTGAGATCACGGCACCATGATGTCACCCTGTTTATTCACTGAGTGGGAATCAGACCCATACAGTGGCTTGAGGAAACACTGGCCCCAGACATCAAAATGACAATGCCTTGTGACATGCTCTCTGTGCCACCAGCGGCTCCTCAGCTGAAGGTCACCTAGAAGTAAATCACAGGGCTGTTTAATCTTTGCTCCCATTCCACAATTTAGAAGCAATTCTGTGCGACTTCCTTCCATCACTGGTCATGTCACTACGTAAGGACAGGGTGACAACAGTGCATTTGGAGACCGCACACACACTCAGGGTCTCTTTCAAGCCTGGTTATGTGCTAGCTGACCAAGAACACAGTGCAACCTTAGTTGATTTCTTTAAATTTTAATTAAAAATTAATTTTCCATTATATATATATATTGTATATGTTGTATATATTTGTGTATATGTATGTGTGAGTGTATGTATGTATGAGTATGTGTATATTGTGTATGTATATATGTGTATGTATGTGTGTGAGAGTGTATGTATGTATGAGTATATGTGTATATGTATGTATATGTATGTGTGTGAGAGTGTGTGTGTGTATGAGTGTATGTACAAGTTGTGTTGAGCAACTCCCCCCCAGGCCTTATCCCCTTCCTTTCTCCCACAGTCCCATTAGTCCCCTTTCCCAGCTCTATTGTTTTGTAGACTGTGACAGAAGAAATGGCTCTGCTCATGGCAGCTGGGAAGAAAAGAGAAAAGAGGGGCCAGGGTCCCAGTAACCTCCAACTGGGCCTACCTCTTCAGAACTTCACCAGCTCCCAACACTATAATAGACAGGACCAAGCTGTCACTACATGTACCTTCAGGAGAGACGAAATGTCAGGTGCACCCTGAAGTTATTTATTTATTCTGTGTACATACATTCTAAACTGTGTTTTCTTCTGGACACCACAGATGCACACACACACACATGTACCCCCCACATGCATGCACGCACACACACACACACACACACACACCTTTAAAAACCCTGTGCTGTTGACCCTGGTAGTGGTGGCACATGCCTTTAATCCCAGCACTCGAGCAGGTGAATCTCTGAGTTTGAAGCCAGGACTGTTACACAGTGCAAGGCCTAGGACAGCCAGGGTGAGACAGAGAAAACCTGTCTTAATCTCCCACCCACCCCCCAAACAAAAGAAAAATCCAGTACTGCTGAGTGCTAGCAAAGAAAACTCAGTCCTGGGATGTGCTCTGACTCGGTGGGACCTGCCGGCCTGCTGCAGAATCGCCCCGCTTGCCACTCCTGCCCCTCTGCTGCTCTGGCCATTCCAATATCATTTAAAATCCTATGTGCTGGATGGAATGGAACCAGGCTTTGTTCTTTTCCCATTGTTTCTCTGCAGAATTGACAACAAAACATAAGCCTTTTGTGTGGTTCTCCTTAGGGACAATCTCATTATTACGTGGACTGAGTACCCACTGTGCTCCCAGCCTTTATACCCTTAACCATCATGCACAAACATACATGGATGCAGCTGTGCATATGTCACCATCCTACACAGTTGCCATGTCAAGCCCTAACCAAGGGGCAGATCCTATCCAGCCTTTGACACGTGTTAGTCATTCATTAAATTCTAGGCATTAAGTCTGTGGTAGACACGCCATAATTTCCTTTTCAATACATAGTTGAATTGAGATTCCAAAAGATTAAGAAACTTGGAGTAACAAATCTACAAGAGATAAAGACAAGATTCCAAACCAAGCCACTTCTAGTTTCAAATCCTTAGAATATTCCACATTAAATACACATATGCATGCAACACACACACACACACACGCATGAACATACACATGCATGCACACACATATTACAGGAGTTGCTCTAGCTATCCTATAAGATCATATTTGATAGATTTAATATTGACATTATAACTCCTTCCTTCCTTTCTTCCCTCCCTCTTTCCCTCCCACCTACCTCACTAACTTTGAAGGCTAGAGGAGCTCAATGGTGGAAACATGCTTAGAATCTATGAGCACCAGATAAATATATAAATAACTTAAGCAGTGCATCTAGCATTTTGGTTTACTGTGAACATTTTTATAGGCTCTATGGGCTCAACCTAACAGGTATAAAAACGCCATCCAATGGGGGCACCATTTACGAATCTTGGCTGTTGGGGCCAGTGAGACGGTTCAGCAAGTATAGGAGCTTGCTGCTAAGTCTGACAACCTGAGTTTGATTCCCAGAATCACATGGTAGAAGAATCCACTTCTGTAAGCTGTCTTCTGACTTCTATATGTGGTGCCATGGCATTTGAACACGCATCGGCATGTGCATGCACACACAAATATACACACATTATGTATGTATGTATGTATGTATGTATGCGTGTGTGTGTGTGTGTGTGTGTGTGTGTGTGTGTGTGTGTGTGTGTATACATACTAGAGAGATACAGTGGTGCCTGCCTGTCATCCTGGCTTCTCAAGGCCGAAGCAGCAGGATTACTGGAGTCCTGGTAGCCGTGCGAAGCCACCCCATGGTCACCTACAGCAGCCTTACTGTGTGACACAGCTCCGCCAGCACTGTGCCAGGACTCTGCCTTTTACTTCGGGAGCCATACTGGAACTTGTGAAACGATGATTATGCCCTGGTGACTTGGCTTTGCACTGCCCTAATGAGCATCCTCATGTGTCCTTGGCCGCTGGCACTCCTTCCGTGGTAGGTCCCGAATGTACCTGAGGACGAAAGGACTAGGACTTTTTGCATCTTGATGTTAGAGGGAAAATGGCCCGTATGTCTCAAGTTACACAGCCATTCGGCCGGCTTCTGAGCACTGCTGATGCTCCGGCTAGCAGAAGACACAGAGAGGAAAGAAGAAGCAAGTCAGACAAAATGCTACAGCCGGGTTCCTAGCACTTTAATGAAAGTCTGAAGCTAACTTGGCCGTGGTCCAGACAGTTTGTTCCTGGCGGGGATAGACAGACAGGGAAACAAGATCCCTGATCTCAGGACACTCAACTCCAGGACTGACGGAAATGGCGGAGACCATGGCCTTACGTGTCCCAGACTCACTGTGAAGCTGATGGTGACCCTCAACTCCTTTTTTTCTTTTCTTTTTTTTTTTAATTTTAAAGACTGAGTCTCTCTACATAGCCCTGGCTCTCTTGGGTCTTGCTATGTAGACCAGGCTAGCTTCAAACTCCCATAGATCTGTCTGCCTTTGCCTCTCAAGTGCAGGGATCAAGGTGTGCACCATCATACCAGCTTGGATTAGGATTGGGTCTGGTCTTAAAGGATGCTTGTAAACTTGACAGTGGAAGACAGAGCATGACCCGGAGCTTCTTATTTGGCTGTCTCCATTTTCTAGGTGATGGAGTTGTAGTATGTACCATGGTATCTGATTGATACAGCGCTGAAGACTGAGTCCGTGCTGAGCCATATGGCTAGCCCTGGACTCTGCAGAGGACACTGGAGGAGGCTGAATGGGCCTGTGATCTGCTCTTAACTCTCGGGAAGCCCCATCCACTCACTGAGCCTAAGAATGGGTCTGAGCTCCATATTGGCTCTCAACAGAGATTTCCCCAAGGCAGTAAGGAGGCCCCCTCCTGCAAGCACTTGTAAGCTCTCAAAAACCCAGTAAAAAGACTCTCGGCTAGCTGAGGAAAGCTGTCAAGTTTCTTTGCTTTTAGGATTATGTCTACCCAGGTAGAAACACAGGTTAGGCCAAGTTGATCAGAAGCTCTGATTGGCTGTTGATGACCTCATGGGGATTTCAGGAGAGCCATTGGGCAGGCAGCCACTCCTAACCAGCAGAGCCACAAAGCAGGAAGGCGGTGTGCAAACCGATAGTGTGCTGGGGGTGGGGGGCAGTATATTTGAGAAGCTTATGGGGGAGGCGGAGGGGGGAGAGCCAACCAGGAGTTTTAAAGCACATGGCGTGTTGTAAACAATAAAAGAGAGCCTCACATTGGAGAAACAATGCCACCCCCAAGGTCCTCCTGGGTTCCTTGTGTACTTCAGCTTTTGGCATATGCCAGGTGTCTCCTTCTCCCCAGAGAGCAGGCTGAGCACACAGACAAGAGCTGACAAGTCCCTCCCTCCCTCCCTCTTACCGCCCAAACCTGCTCCTCGATGCCCTGAGGCTGCCATCAGCCCCTACCTTGAACTCATGCCAACCTGCCTACCCAGTCTTTTTCTCTTCCAGGTGGCCACAAGGTTAGCATGTCAGGCTGCAGTCTTGTGTTAGGGCATGTACCTCCTGCTCCTTGCCCCCCCACCCCACAACACACACATACACATTTTATGGATTCTCCAAACAGAAGGGACGAATAAAAGTAACAGGGAATACAAACTGTGGGCACAGTCAGAGAGGAGTGTTTGGTGTAACAGGAAGAGTCGCTGGGGACTGGCTCACCTGGTGAGTCACTACAAGCTTGTTCCTCTTGGCTGACTACCAAAAGAGAAGAGAGCACAAGCACTAGCCTATGGCCTCCAGGGAGGCATGTGGGGCATTTTAGAGAGGCCAGGGTTTGCAGAAGAGGACAGCAGAGCCAGTGGAGAGCCACCAGGGCTGGGATTCTGTGGGACCTTGCTGTCTCCATATGGCCCTGGGTCCCCCTCTCTGCATGACCTCAGCTGCCTCTTCTGCTAATGGGGGAATTCTAGGCAGGATACCCCGACCTTTTCTAGCCCAGCCTAGCCCTCCCGGTGTTTCGTGAGCTGGACAGAGCGTTCTGATGTTGATACTACTAAGAGCATCCCAGGCCAAGGCCAAGGCCAAGGGCCTTGCTATGGGTTTCACATGCACGGAGCTAATCCTGAGGGTTCTGCCAAGTGCAGAGATCTCCCAGGGGAGAATGTGGCTTCCTAGGACTAAGAGCCTCACTCAGTGTCACAAAGCTAAGGCTTTTGACTCAAACCTCTGGCTTAGTGACTCCGAAGTTTCCTAAATATGATTTGCTTAAAAAAAAAAAAATCAGGGGCTGGTGAGATGGCTCAGTGGTTAAGAGCGCCTACTGCTCTTCTGAAGGTCCTGAGTTCAAATCCCAGCAAGCACATGGTAGCTCACAACCATCTGTAACGAAATCTGATGCCCCCTTCTGGAGTGTCTGAAGACAGCTACAGTGTACTTACATATAATAAATGAAAAAAAAAATCAACAAATACCAGGACAAACAGAAGGCTGGGGAGGTGAGCTGGCTCAGCAGGGAAGAGTGCCTGCCTTGCAAGCCTGTGAGAGAGCCTGGGTGACCGGCCAGTGCCCGTGTAAAGGGTAGACATGTCTCTGCATGGACGTGTAACCCCAGGGCTGTAGAGGACAAAGATGGGAGAACCACTGTGGCTTGCTGGCTGCCAGCCTAGCTCTAGGTTCAGTGAGAGACCCTGGCTTGAAGGAATATGGTGGACAGCGAAAGAGCAGGACCCCCTACCTTCCTCTGGCTCACTCAGGGCTCACACGTATGTACATATGCTACACACATACTCACATAAAAATAAACAAAATACGTAAACAACAACAAAACCCACATAGAAAAGCAAACAGCTAGTGTGGATTTGATGCTTTCTTTGATGGCCCAAACCACTGGTTGATAGAGAGACTCGAAGACATGGTCCCAGCCAGCTCGCCAGCTTGTTTTCTCCAGAGCCTGTGTGCTTATGGCTGTAATTTTTCTCAATTTACAACAGCATACATATTTAATTAAGCAGAAACACAAAACCCACTGATGTGTTCACGGCTAAGTAGACACTTAAAACAGGTTGGGGCACCTTATGCTTTGATTAGATGGGTGCTCTGTGCACATGCAGGGAACTTCCTGGAAAAAACAGGGCCAGGGAGAGCTCTCTTAGCAGCTTGGAAGGCACAGAGAGCCAGTGGGCACAACAGCCCTTTTGTCTGAGGAGAGTGCTCACCTCAGAACCTGTCCAACAGACCAGGCCCACCAGCTTCCTCCTTCCAACAGCAACAACGAAGGATGAGCAGCTGTTAACTGGAAGGTAAAGCTGGCACAAAACTTGCCAGCTGTACCAAGAGCAGAGAGGGAGTGTTTTCCATTGAATAGCCACATGCCACTGTCCCACAGCTAGAACCTACAGGCCCCAGACAGAAAGTGTGCCCTGAGCCTGACCTTACCACTCTCCCTTTGAAGTTTTATCTTCATCCATTTGGCTGTTTTAGGAAAATGATGTAACACAATGTCTTATAACAATAAAAACACATTTTTTTCCCCACAGTTCTGGAAGCCTTGGTGTCTGGTGAGGCTCACCTCCTCACGGTGGCATAAGTGGGTCAGTCCTATAAAGGATCTCTGCAGAGACCCTCTTTTTATAAAGACTTATTTTTTAAACGTGTGTGTGTGTGCCTGTGAGTGTGTGTGTGTGTGTGTGTGTGTGTACGGGTAAGTGTGAGTGCAGTACTCACAGAGGTCAAAGGGGTCATCAGATCCCCTGCAGCCAGAGTTACAAGCAATTGTTAACTGATCATGTGGGTGTTGGGACAGAACTTGGGTTCTCTGGAAAAGCAGAGCATGCTCTAACAGCTGAGCCATCTCTCTAGTCCATAGCCCATCTCCATATGCTGTCATCTCAAGGGCAAGGATTTCAACATGGGAGTTTGTGGGAGCACAAACATAGCAAGGTTCAAGCTATGAATGTCACTGAATAATCATTGTTCACACATTATACTGGCCCCAGGCTTTGAGCTCCCAGCATCCTCTTCATCTCTGTCACATTCCTGACTCCATCCCAGTGCTTTTCAATTCCCATGTGACCAACCGGCTCTGCAGCTGTGTCTCTCAGGACAGAGTTACACTTTTATCAAGAAGGGGCAAGCCTGGCCATTCAGTTCCAACAGCTGTATACAAGCCATTCAGTTCCAACAGCTGTATACAAGCGCACATTTTTTTGTCTGTCTATATGTGTATATGTTCTTATTGTGTGTGTGATTTTTGGGGGGGGGTCTGGGTATATGTTCACATACCTGCACATGTATGTGTGTGTGCCTGCATATGTGTGTGTGTGTGCACTTGTGGGTCTGTGTACATGTGTGTGCTTGTATGCATGCATGTGGAGGTCAGGGTCCATGTTGGGTGTCTTCCTCGATTTCTCTTCCTCTTTTTTTGTTGAGACATAGGTTCCCACTGAACCTGGAGCTGGCGATTCAACTCGACCGGCTGGCCAGAGAGCCTAGGGATCCCCAGATTACAGCTACATGCTGCAGGGTCTGGCTTTTTGTTTTGTTTTAAGACAGGGTCTCACTATGTAGCTCTGGATGGCCTAGAACTTACTATATAGATCAGGCTAGCCCAATCTCAGAGAGTGATTCATCTGCCTGGGCCTCCCAAGTGCTAGGACTATAGGGGTGTGTTATCATGCCCAGCCACAACTTTGTTGTTGTTGTTGTTGTTGTTGTTTAAACCATGGGTTCTGGGATCAGGCCTCACTCAGTGCCTATGCTATACAAGAGCCTTTAAGGCTGAACCAGTTCCTGTTCTGTAAACGAGAGTTCTGAGAGGTTTGGGGTTGAGAGGTTTTGCAGAAAGTCACACTAATAAGGTGGAGGTGACTTGTCTCAGGTTTGGTTTACTAATGACTTACTATGATCCAATTGTGAGCAAGACATGATAGGGCGATGTCTGACTGGATAAGATGGGGCATGAAACAGAGACATTCAAAGCATCGGTGACTTAATCTCTCTCCCTTCCCTATCTCCCTCTTCCTCTCTCTCTCTCTCTCTGTGTGTGTGTGTGTGTGTGTGTGTGTGAAGGACTACTTGAGCTTGCTTTCTTTCTTTCTTTCTTTCTTTCTTTCTTTCTTTCTTTCTTTTTTTTTTTTTTTTTTTCCAGAGTCAGTGCAGCTCTAAGGTGTTTGAGGGCTCCTAGGTCGTGTCAGGCTTAATGAGACTACAGCTTCACAGAGAAAACTGAGCATAGTAATTAGGATAAATGAAATCCCCAAGGCCACACAGTGAGTGGTGAGTGGAAACTTGAACTTGAGCCTGTGAGGTACCAAGAGGCGACTACAGAATGGAAACATCACAACCTCCCCCGGGGCTGCTGTGAGGAGCGGGTTGTGACTTCCATGAGGTACCACTGTGGTAAGTCTCCCATGTCCAGCATTCTCCTCATTGCAAGACACAAGCTCATGATCACCTGGCATCATCAAACACAAGACAACATCGACACTCTTTAGGATGGATAAAGTACTATGGCACTTACTTGAGACTCAAGCCAACCCTGGAGCTAGATGTCATCCTCATTTTCCAGAGGAAGAAAGGCAACTTCCTGGAGGATGAAGGCCTCCTATGGGCCATTCCACTCAAGGGCAATAGGCTGGGATTTGAACTGAGATCTGGGTACCCACTGGGGCCTGTGGAAACCACTGTCATTTTCTGAGGTGGAGAGTGAGAAGTGCAGTCGAGTAGGATGCATCTGGCTTTGCTTTGGGAAGGGAAGGGCTGCATTTAGATGCTATTTTGAACTCTATGGTAGAAATGTGCTTTCCTGTTAATAAGGAGGAAGAAGAAACTGAAGGCGAGGCTGCAGGATCCTGTGTACCTATGTAACCATCTGCCAAAGAGCCACATGTTCCAGCCCAGTGAGACCATCTGCTTCCAGAGTCACCCGACCAGGCACTGTCACATGTACACGGGGAAGCCTAAGATGGTTGTCTCTGGACTGAGGATCTGTGACCCTTTTCCTTCTATTTACTCCCTAAGTAATATGTATGGCCTAGCCATTTACACAGCCTGCACACTGAATTAGGCATATGAGAAACCTAGAAGAGATGAAGCGTGTCGGAGGATGCTCACAGGATCTATGCGACGGGAGCACCTTCAGGGTTTGGTATCTTCGAGGCCCTAGAAGCAATTGTTTGTAGATAGTGAGAGACAGATGTGCTTGTTTACAAGGATGGTGTAACTGAAGCACAGCTGAAGTGGCCTGTCAGAGGTGAGACAACCAGCAATCAGGGTCCCAGGGCAAACCCAGAACCCAGAGGGAGGAGAAAGGNTTTTTTGACAGCTGTTTCTCTGTGTAGACTAGGCTGGCCTTGAACTAACTTTGTAGGCCAGGCTGGCCTTGAACTCAAGAGCTGGGATTAAAAGTGTGCACCACTATGCTCTGTCTGAAAACCCGTTTTAAGCTCTCATAAAAAGCCACAGGTTTCATGATGGCATTTTCATATAGATGTCATCTATCCCTCCCCTAGGGTGACTATATTTTTTTAAGAGCATTTCACACTTAGAAACAAGTTAAGCTTTCACGTTATTGGGGAAAGGCCAGATGCTTTTTTTGTCTTGAATAAAAATATCTGCAAAACATATGCTTGTTGCTCTAGTTAAATTAAAGCACTGCTGTGGTCGCTGCACGTGTGAGCTCTAGCTTTGCTTCCAACAAAAACAAGGCCAACCTAAGCTCCCGCCCCTTTCCTACCTGCTGAACTGGCCTGGCCCACCTCTCAACAGATTCGGGTGTCTGCTTCCAACAGTTTCATATTTGGAAATAGTTCCAAAATTTGAAACACACAGCTGTTACTCCCACAAAGGAAACTTTAAAATAATCTTTGAATTGAGAAAGATACCTCCCACAGTCAGGGAAACAACTAGAACACGTGTTATAGCTCATTTCTCTGTTGTCACGGGTTACAGCAAAGCCAAGGCAGGCATTCATGGCAGGAGCTCCAAGCAGAGAACGCACTGAACACCGCTTACTGGCTTGCCTCGATGCTGTACTGTCTTAGGACATCTAGGAAAGGTCTGTTGGAAAAGGGCTCTTTGGATGATTCTCCTGCATTACAGAGGCATCAAGGTTTTCCAGCCATTAAACAAACAAACAAACAAACAAACAAACAAATGTCCAGAGAGCTTTCTGACCTCAGCACCATTGAGATTTCCTCTCTAGAAAAAGGCAGGCATTCCCGTTCCTGCAGCTGCCAAGACTCTCCACTCTGATGGCTCACAGCTGGGTCCTACTGCGAAAATGATGAAAATGATAGCGGAAGGAAGTCACCTGCCAAGCTTAAGCCTTCAGCTCCGATAATCTGGATAGTGTCATGTAAAGGCTCCTACCTTGCCTCAAGGTGGGACCAACTTCTCAAAGGCTGTCTGCGTTTGTAAGCTCTCAAGAACTATGGCAACACCATTGAGAGAATCAATTAACGTGACTATGAAAGGGCCTATCTTGGCTCTCTGTTTTGGAGGCGTCAATTCATACTCAATCAGCCCCACTGCTTTTGACCCCGTGATGAGGTGGCATGCTCTGAGCCTGTGGTACAATATCATGTTATGGGTGAACAAAGATGCTCACCTCATGGTGAAGCAAAAAGAGATGAGGGACTGGGCTCCCCTAAATCCCTTTACTTTCTGTTCCCAATGACCCTTCGCTAGGCTCCTCCTCCTAAGTCCTACCCCCAACGAACCTCCCAGACTGATAACCAAGTCTTTAACACAGACACATGTGAGGACACTTCACCACTGCAGCCCGCTCTCCCTCGTGTGGCTCAAGAGGACTCCCCTGCCGCCCTCATCTTCTCCCAGGTGTTGTCTTAATGTGCCTGCCTCCCCAGTAAGTGTCTTCAAGTGAATCCCACCCTCAGAGTCTGTTTCCTCAGGAACCTCCCAGTGCCCAGGGCCTCAGCACACCACTCTGGTCCACCCGCCTCCAAGGAAGGAGCTTCAAGAACAGTCAGGGACTTGCTAGTCCCCCTGAGGATGCCCAGGTCTTGGGGTCTCTTGTCAAACGGCTGTTACGCATTTGCAGCAAGGGAGGAGCACGTGCGATCATGTTAGATTGTCTCTTAAACCCGAAGCTTCAGAAATCCTACCATTTCTATAAAGTATGCAGATGAGAGGAGGCTAGCCGTCACACATTTCTGCCTTGTCTCTCTACCCACTACACGAGGTCCATAGACACACAGTTCTCAGCAATGGCTTCCTAACCCACCTTCCATCCCCCAGTGCACTGCCAGCTCTGGGGATGGCCGATGGCTATCTTCTGGCAGAGTGCTGGAGACAGTGGGTGGGCACAGGAATTTTTGCACATGTGCCCAGCTCTTGTCTGTGTCTTAAAATTCAGTTTTGGAGCCAAGTGGTGGTGGCACATGCCTTTTAATCCCAGCACTTGGGAGGCAGAGGTGGGTGGATCTCTGAGTTCAAAGCCAGCCTGGTGTACAGGACAGCCAAGGCTGTCAGAGAAACCCTGTCTCAAAATGCCAAAAAAGAAAATAAAGACTTACAAAAAAATCTTAAAAAAAAAAATAAATTCGGTCCTCAGCAGGTATCACTAGCCACAGAGTCCAGATGACTGAAATTTGTTCTCTGGGACCTACATGGTGGAAGAAAATGGAGTGTTCCAAATTGTCCTCTGATCTGGGAGCATGCTTGCACACATACAGACACTAAGTAAATAAGATGCTATTTTAAAGATTTTAATTATGCATATGCGTCTGTCTGAATAGATGTATATGTGTGTGTGTGTGCTTCCAAATCTAAAACAAAACCCTGAACTAAGGAGAAGTTCCCTGACTGGCTTGCCCAGTGAGCTCTGGGGTCTTTGCACTAGCCCTCATGCTTCCTGTGCTGGGGTTACAGATGACACCATGCCCTGCTTGTATGTGGGTTCTGAGATAGAAGCTAAGGCCCCCCCCCCGCCCCCACAGTGCTAAGATCATAGGCACACACTGTTGGGCCCAGCTTTTTTACTCCAGTGCTGAGGATTGAACTCAGGTCCACAGGCTTGTGTGTGGCAAGCGCATCCCTGGCTTCCTGGCTGAGCCATCTCCTCAGTTTATTCTTTTTGGTTGTTGCTGACTAATATCCCAAATATATGACATTTGTTAATTTATTTATTTGCCAGATGCGATACATGGGATTGTTTTAGTTTAACTATTGTGGATGAGAGTACTATGAACAGCCATGGTTGGCGTTAAGTCAGGAGGCCAGGCCTGAGAGCAGTCAAGGAGGAAACTCACTTCTCTCACAGGGATGAAACCATGGCAAGAGGCAACAGGCTGTCCAGGGAAAGCACCAGACACAAACACACCCTCCCCACACAGTGCTCTTGTGACCTCTGGGTACCACGCTGAGGACTTTGCCTGTTCCCTTCCTGGTGCATTTGATAAATGTGACCTTGGCTATCTTCTCTGCGTGCTGGAGCCTTTCACTGCCCTGGGGATCAGGATCAACCTCCTCCCAGGCCCCATAAGGCCTTTCCTGACTGGGCCTGTCACAGCCCTGCTCTTGAACAGAATCCACCTGCTACTTTATTCATCTTTGGTCTACCCATTCCTAAATCCCTCCCTCTCCACACACAGCTTCCGATTACCCTCACCCTATGTCTGGAACGCTTTTGCTCTCCTCTGGGCAACTTCTTGTTCTTACGGCAATGGGCAGGCATCGCTGATTTTACCCTCCTGACTAAGACAGTAAGTGATTAAAAGTGCTTTAACCGAGAGGGTGAAAGAGAAAGGTCCTGGAACAGGATGGCCCGGTTTGGAATCCTAGCTGCCGAGTACTGCCTGCAACACCGTACACAAGATCTTACATCTCTGGGCCTCTGTTGCCTCATGCAGCAAAGAGATAAAAAGTCTTATTACACAAGGCTGTGGTGAGGATGGAGGGAGGAGTATGTGGAAGGTCCCGAGGACAGTACCTGACGTACAGTAATGGCTCAGCCAATGTTTGCCATTGCTTTGATGAAACTCCACAGCGCCCTATAATTACTCCTTCAATTAAGCACTTAGAGAGAAGCAGAATCCATAAATTACCCACGTGACCACTTTCCATACGGTAAGATCACTACAGTGGGACCAATGCTCCAGGCCGCCAGACCCCAGCACACCATAAATTTTTTACATACATACATACATACATACATACATACATACATACATACATTTATTTATTTATTTATTTATGGAAGACAGGGTTTCACTGTGCAGCTCTAGCTGGCCTGGAATACTCCATGTAGAACAGGCTACTCTTGAACTCTCAGAGATTTGCCTGCCTGCCTCTGGAGATGAAAGGCCTGTGCCTCCACACCTGGTTGAATGTGTCGCTTTTGTTCCTTGCTTGACTAAATGAAAGACTGATCCCCACGATTCCTTGCAGTGTCTTGTGAGGGCAGATCTTACACCCTTTTCCCCAAGCCAATACTGATTAGTGGCTTTTTTATTAACAGGCACTTAACTGAAACCAGGTGGTGCACTGTCTCCTTTCTGGTGGCTCTCAGCCTGTGTGTTGCGACCTCCTCTGGTGTCACATTCCAGATATTTACATTGCGATTCATAAGACCCACTGCTTCAGACTCTCCTCCCGACTTCTACACAACCACTGTAGCCTATGATGTTGGGTTCCTTGTAGCTGTAGCTCACTCATAGATTGGTTCCACAATCTATGGAACTGGTTGAGGATGGTGAGATGCTAGCAAAAGGGGGGAGTTACATTTATGGTTTATGTCTAAACCTACTGAGCCCACAGATAGACTCAGATGTAGAGGCCCTGGACTCTAACAACCTACCTGTGTGCTGAGGGGGTAAAACCAAGGGGAGGGGAGTGGGAGGGGAATAAAGGAAGAAGAGACATGGGTTTGGTACAGGCTGTCAACAGCCGAGGCCTGCCTGCCTGCAAAGGGAAGGGGTTCCACTGGTTTCAAAATCTCTTATTAATTGCGACATGTCACACATGATCTCCTCAAAGAGGCCCATTCTGGAAGATTTTGTGGGAGGGGTGATGCTGGGGATGGAACCTAAGGCATCTCCACACTACTAAGTGGTACTGGCTGGCCCCTCAGCCCCCAGGGAGGTTGTTTTAGAGTCCAGGGTCTCCACATCTGTGAGTCTGAGAGACAATCTATGGGCTCAGTAGTTTTAAACATAACAGGACATCCATAAATGGCCCCTGACCTGCATCCCGGGCAGCCTTTGGAGGGGACTTTCTTTCTACAGCTTTGATGTCAGACGGAAATAGCAAACGGAAGGAAACACACCCAGTGTCCTTATATCAGGGACTCCGGCAGGAGGCAGCTGCAGAAGACTGCATCTGGGTGAACTCGGAGAGAAGGGACCACACCTTGAAGGCAAGGCCCAAAGGCTCCATGTGGTGGGAGAGTAGGACGTTTAAGTCAGACACAACTGAATTCAGAGCCTTGCTATGAGACTGCTGCCTGTTCCTTTTGCAGTCCTGCAGAAAACTGATTTCCTTGATGGACGAAGGAAAAGAGGTCTTATGTTCCTTGTAGAATTAGTGAGGCCAGTTATGCATCGTGTTACCAGCTTCCCATGATTGATAGGTCATTGTCGCTATTTAAAAATGTAAGAAGTATCTATCTACTGCCTATGCCTGGTGTATAACTATGAAACACATGCGCGCAGTGCCTGGAGAGCCTACAAGGTCTCTGGGTCCCCTGGAGCTGGAATGACAGGGGCTGTGGGTCATAGCACGTGAGTGCTGGGGGACAAACCCAGGTCCTCTGCATGAGCAGCAAGTGCTCTTAACTGCTGAGCCATCGCTCCAGCCCCTATTTAAAACCTTCAAATTAGTGTGTATGTATAGATGTGCTATGCCATGTATGTACACATGTGGGGAGGCCAGAGGTCCATGCCAGGTGTCTTCCTCAATTGCTAATTTATCCTTTTCTCTCTTTTTGCATTTACTTTTGATGGTCTGGAGAGATAGTTCAGTGGTTAAGAGTATGGGGAGACAAGTTCAGTTCCCAGCGCCCATGTGAAGTGACTCATAGTTCTAGAGGATCCAACAACTCTGGCCTCCCCAGGAATCCACACACTATACACACACATTTAAAAATAAATCTTTGGGGGCTGGAGAGATGGCTCAGTGGTTAAGAGCACCAACTGCTCTTCTGAAGGTCCTGAGTTCAAATCCCAGCAATCACATGGTGGCTCACAACCATCTGTAATGAGATCTGATGCCCTCTTCTGGGGTATGTGAAAACAACTACAGTGTACCATATAATAAATAAACAAATCTTTAAAAAAATAATTTAAAAAAAATCTTTGGGTTGGAGAGATGGCTCAGCGGTTAAGAGCATTGACTGCTCTTCCAGAGGTCCTGAGTTCAATTCCTAGCAACCACATGGTGTCTCATAACCATCTGTAATGAGATCCGATGCCCTCTTCTGGTATGTCTGAGGACAGCTACAGTGTACTCATATGCATAAAATAAGTTATTAAAAAATAAAAATAAATCTAAATATTACTTTCCTGAGCGTGTATATACACGTGTGTAGTGGGTGTTGGATCCCCTGAAACTGGGGTTACAGATGGTTGTGAGGTACCTTGTTAGCCCTGGGAACCAAACCCAGGCCAGTGTGTCCTAAGCAGAGCTGATCCATCCACAGGACCAACCTGAAAAGACATGACCTTCTGGGACTACTTGCAACGGCAGTTGCGACTTCTGAAGCAGTGTTTTAGGGAATTCTACCAGAAATTAGGGCAACAGCTTCTTTAGTGGAGGGAAGTAAAGGATCTGTAACTGTAAGAAGCAGGTACCTTGTAGAAGTTAACACCAAGAGTTCCACTGTTCGGGGCCCTTCTCCTTGCTCAGCCAAGGTACATACACGGCAGCTAAAGCACCAGCTGGAATCACAGCATGCAATGGCATTGGCTCTGAGGCCAGTCCGTCATGTGACCGAGTGGCTCTGAGTGCGAATTACTCAACAGCTGAGTATTAGTTCCACAGTTGTCATTAAGATAAAACAGCACTTGCCTTAGAGGAACATGAGCAATGCTTTGAATCTACAGCACTCATCAGACCCACTCCTCAACAGCCGTCCCTGATGGCACGTCTAGTGGCAAGACTACAAAGGACAGCTCTTGGGTCCTAAGGGTTCAGGTCCCTCCCGCAGGCCAGGGACTTTGTCCCCGCTGAAGCACAGGCTGAGGATGACAGGCACTTAGATGCAGAATGAAGAAATGTGCTCATGGTAGCGTCTCTTTTCACCCGCTTCTCTACAGTGAGTACGGACACTGGCCACCAGAAGTAGTATCCATGAGGGTCACCGTCGGCACAGGGGGGTGGGATAGCTTTAAGGACTACATGGCTGCTCATTTTGGCCAGCTTGGGTACATTTTCCTTGCAGTTGTTTCTTGTTTGAAGCTGTTGGCTGCAGCTGTTGCTGGAATAGATGTGTCCACACGGAATGCAGGGCACAGTAGATTCTGAGTCAAGCCAGGAGGAGACTGGGCTAGGTGTTTTCTGGCGAGCCTGCTTCATACCCATCCTTCCTACTCTATTCTAGCCTGCAATCAACGCTCCTCAGGCTCTCAGCAGCCAGCTTCCCATTAGGTTTTGCTCACTGGGGATGCAGTGTGGGAGATGAGGTAGGAGGAAGGAGGGGTGCTTGGCGTGACTCCCACCACAGCAGCAGCTACCGTGGTGGTTGCCAAGTGGCATCTGGCAGTGGAAGGACATTGTCCCCTTTGTCTAACCTGGCACACAGGTCTCGAATAACATTCATTTGTTTACTTAGCCATAGACCAAGGAGTTGACTGGGCCTAGCTAGGCAGAGAGACCAGGCTGGAGTATCACAAAGCTTTGCTCACTCAGTTACCTGCCATATCAAACAAATGTGGCCCTTTAAATGGTGCTGGGTGGCAGTTCTGTTCTAGGAGTAAGAGCAGAGTGGAAGCCATACTGCCCATTAGGACCTGGCCTCTGAAATCACGTTAACATCTTGTTTGCTGTGTTCTGTTAGAAGTAAGTCACTAAAGCCAGCTCATATTAAAGGAAGAATTGGACTCTGCCCACTGGTCAGTTTTTTGTTTTTTTTTTTTTTTAACAAACATTTTGAAATCATTACAGGCAGTAACTTTAGCACCATAGCAGCAGGCCTGGGCCTGCAGGTTCGAGCCTAGGGGTACCAGCAGCTCCCTGGCCTTCTGCAGGTCATCTCTTTTCTTCTTTAAAGTACCCTCTCTTTTGTTTACTAGCCTTTTCAGCATTTGGGAACTAGTATTAAACTCTATTTGATACACCTAAGAAAATTTTCCTTTCTTGACAGGATTCTGACAGATACATCTGGTTTTATCTGTGGTTATATTGTGGAAAATCACCATCTAAATACACTGACAGACACCTGTAGATCTACTGTGTGCTATGAGGCATGCTAGGTGCTTTATGGATGCCATCACATTTAATTCTGACACCAACCTGGGCAGACTGATATGCCGACAACAATATTATGGACACACAAACTGGGGCGTCCCAGATTGAACACCTGGGGCACAGCTGTGAAGGGCAAAGCTGGGCCTGTCTCAGGTAGAGAAGGAACTTCCTGCCCGGACATTTTCCTCACACTATGCCTCAGTTGTCTGCTGTTAGGAATGCACAGGAGGAAAGGAAGGCGCCCGTGCTCGTGACTTGTAAGGGCTGCAGGTTGCATGAGACAAGGCAGGGGACAGAGACCGGAGGCGAGGAGTGTTGACATGCAAGCTGTTACTCAGCTGTGTCATGACCCTAGGCTGCATCTTCCTCTCAGGAGACCTGATTCCACATCTGAGAAATGAACCTGGCGTCCCAAGCTCTACCGAGTAGCTGCTGTGCACAGGACTGACCATGGAACAGAAAGGCTTTATTGGTTATGGGGGAGAAGACGCAACCGAGCTCAACTGGAGGATGCTGACTATCCTGAGGGGAGGTTCTGTCTTATAAGCATCGGGGGTCATATTAGATCTGTGGGGGGAGATGAGGGGGGATGTCTGATGATATGATACAAGATGATGGCAGTGACCACCACTGAACTAAAGAAAATTCTGGGTTTATAGTATAAACATGAGTGCCAGAGATCACTTGAAGGAACAATAACACCATCCCTATTCCACAGAGGGAAACACTATTCATAGAGACTAAACAACTTGCCTAAAGTCTTACAGCATGCTAGATAATTCTTTCAACTTGACACAAGCCAAGGTCTCTGGGAAGAGAAAACCTCAATTGAGAAAATGCCTCCATCAGATTGGCCTGCAGGCAAGTCTGCAGGATATTTTCTTGATGGACAATATGGGAGAGCCTATCCTTCTATGGGTAGTGCCACCTTTGAGCACAGGGTGCTGGGTGCTGTAAGAATTCAGGCTGCGTAAGCCACGGGAGCAACACAGGAAGCAGCAATTCTCCAGGGCCTCTGCTTCAGTTCCTGCCTCCAGTTCCTGTTCTGGCTTCCCTGGATGATAGGCTACAAGCTGCAGTAAACCTTTTCCTCCCCACACTGGCTTTGGTCATGGTCTTCTATCTCAGTAATAGAAAGCCAGCCTAGAGCACTAAGTATATGCCACAAGGCTGCTAATTTAGGGCACAATGAGATGAATTCTAAGGCAGAAAACCTATGTTGTCAGACTACACATCAGAACCAAGGGTCAGCCCTGAAGTACTGAGCAGTGGAATAGTGCTGAGGTGGACAGAGGACACAGGGCTACAAAGCCCCTGAGGTTTGATGGAACTGTTGAGGGTGATGTAGGAGGCTCCTTCTGTTTTGCCAGCTGAGCCTGGGAGGAAGCTGCCTCCTGTGGAAGGTCTGCGGCTCAGGTACGAGCTGATCAAGCTGGCTTCATCCTTTGGCCAGTACTCATAGCGGTACCAACAGAGAGGGTTGCAGGAACTCGAGGAAAGCCAGCCCTCTCTCTTCCAGACTTCCTGCCTGGACATTTTCCTCACTCTATGCCTCAGTTGTCATCCTATAGACCTGCTCTATACCTGATGAATCCCAACTTAGATATAAATCTGCTGTTAGGAATGCACAAGAGAATAGGCAAGAATCCAGGACAGGAGGAAAGGAAGGCGCCCGTGCTCGTGACTTGTAAGGGCTGCAGGTTGCATGAGACAAGGCAGGGGACAGAGACCAGAGGCGAGGAGTGTTGACATGCAAGCTGTTACTCAGCTGTGTCATGACCCTAGGCTGCATCTTCCTCTCAGGAGACCTGATTCCACATCTGAGAAATGAACCTGGCGTCCCAAGCTCTACCGAGTAGCTGCTGTGCACAGAGCTCAACTGGAGGATGCTGACTAGCTTGGGGGGAGGCTCTCTCTGTGTCTTATAAACATCAGGGGTCATATTAGATCTGTGGGGGGTGGGAGGGGGGATCTCTGATGACATGATACAAGAAGACGATGACAGTGACTGGAGCCAGCCTTAGAGGAGTCAGCATAACAAAGGGCAGAGAGGAAAGCAGGGTGGATCAGTGTCCTGGGCTGCTGGGTTCTCGGTATGCACACACGTCTCAGTACAGCTGGGCAGAACCTGCAAAGGGTCATCTTGGGCTCTGCACCTAAAAGTCAGTCTGCTACACACCTTCATACAAAACAGGCCCAAACCAAACCAAACCAAACCAAAACTCCAAAACCAAACAAAAAAACAAAAAAAAAACAAACTGAAAAGACAAAAACAAAAACCAAAACCCCGCCGGGCGTGGTGGCGCACGCCTTTAATCCCAGCACTCAGGAGGCAGAGGCAGGCGGATTTCTGAGTTCAAGGCCAGCCTGGTCTACAGAGTGAGTTCCAGGACAGCCAGAACTATACAGAGAAACCCTGTCTCGAAAAACCAAAAAAAAAACCCAAAACAAAACAAAAACAAAACCCCACCAAGTAGATGGGGATTGGGGCACTAGAAGAGAGCCCAGCTTATGTATCTTATAGACTTTCCAGGCTACAAGTTCAAAAGCACAGTAGCAGCACCTGTCATGCCCAACTCAGTGTGTCCTCAAAGTCAGAACGTCTTGTTCAGCATGGATCACAAAGTGCACTCACAACTCTGTATCTAGAAGACATTTCTGTGATGCAAAGTCCTCTTATGTGCTTGGGTGGCATCTGAGTTAGTGTCTGACAGGAATTAAAAAACAAAAATCAAAAATCAACCATAGCCAAGCATCGTGGCACACACCTTTTAATCCCAGATTCAGGAGGCAGAGGCAGAAGGATCTCTGTGAATTTGAGGCCAGCTGGGCTACAAAGTGAGACTCTGTCTAATAAAGACTGAAAAACCAAACCAAACCAAACCTTACCAAGCACGACTCAAACCTTGGTCTCCTCAATTTCAAGCAGCCAGCCAGAGTGACAAGCAACTCTTAAAAAGCATGGAGCCATTTATTCATAATCTACACGTAAGACAACATCAGTCAAGTTAGGACGCTTTTCTCATCCACCCTTTCCACATTTTGTTCAGTTTCCGTGAACTATAAATCACAGACTTCTTCACACCTGCAAGAAAAAAAAAAGAAGTGTGGATGAGGAGTGAGTTCTGTTCAGTGAGCACGTAGCTACGTCCCAGTCTGACCAGAGGCTTGTCTGTGGGTTGGGGCTACAGTGGGCTGACTGGGGTATTAGAGAGGACCCGGGAGCTGAAGGCCATCTGAGGCTGCAGAGACTCTGAGCTGGGCCCCTGCTGTGCAGTGCCATTCTGCATCTGACCAAGATTCCTGGGATTGAAACGTCTTGAGTTGTAGAGGTTCTGGCAGCCACCGAGATTCCCAGGTCTTTTAGAAGGGAGGAGCCTTCTGGTGCTCCCTCTCTACAGCACGGGCACCCCAGTCACTGCTGCTCTGTGTCCCACGCATGCCACCTGTCTGCCTAGAGCAGATGCAATTCTAACTACACATGCCAGGCTGCTCCCTGCCTGGTGCTCGCCTCTCAATAGCATTTGCCCCTCTGTTTTGCACTTGGAGCTAATTCTCCTGTCTCTGCCTAGACTGACAGCTCCCCAGGACAGGGCCCTTGTTCTATTCACCCAGCATTCCTTTCACCAGTACCTGGTACCCAGCAGCACACAGGAGGTGCTTAGCTGAGACTTCTGAAGTGGAAGAGTGAAGGCTCTTACAGGCCACTGACTTTATCCCAACTACAAAATCCCAGAGAAAAAGCTTTCGGAGGCTTATGGGAAACACATACCAAGGGATAAATGGGGTGCTAGTATTCTCAGTTGGTGCTTTAGGGTATGGCCTGAGGAGTTGAAGCCTTTTTCTCTTTGTGCTCTAGGTTGGAAGTGCATGCTCCTGGCTGTGGCTTGGTGACCATGTTGACAAGGTGGGAGGATTCACTGGGTAGTGATCTTTTAAACTACCGGGCCCTGTTAATTGGAAGCTGCCTCACCTGCTTGGAGTCTGTGGCTACTGCAGGCAGTGACAGGGAGAAAGGCAGGGTTCCCAAAATCATTAGCAGATGTGTCTGGATTCGTGTTCTCAGCTTGACATGATCTCGTTGAGAAACTCCAAGTTTTCACTGCCTCCACCCTTTTAATGTGCTCCCTGAAGCAATGACTCTGGTCAGACTCACCCACCTGAGCACTAAGGCTGGAAGATCATTACATAAGGTGCTGTTTCAAATTCCAGTGGAACCAACCAGAAGGCTGAGCAGAAGCCAGGCAGTCACACATGCAGGACTCAGTACAGCAAGCCCAGGCTGCCGAGTCATGGCTGGAGGCGGAATGACTCCTCTTCCCATAGCTTATAGACAAGCTCCTCTGAGATTGTCATGTAAATACTGAACATGGCCGAGTGGCCCTGGGAGCTATCTTCAGCTGCTTAGAGCGCTAGAGGCCTCCCTTGACTGAACACATCCGTCCTTCAGTGGTCAGAAAGCCTGCAGCAGGGGACTGTACCACAAAGAACACTAGGAAATGACTGCTTATGTGCGCTTCCACATGCGGAGGGGCCCGGGGTTAGATTTCAATGGGCTCCGTCCATAGCCACACCACTCTGAACATGCTCCATCCCACCAGGTTTGCTCAAGAGCTGAGGTTTGCTCAAGGTTAAGAACAATTGATTTCACCAAAGGCTTAAAATATTTCAGCCAACAATTTTATAAAATTGAGACAGTGTTCTTCAAAGGACAGCAAAGCCTGCGAAGCGCCAGGGACAGGTGGGAAAGCCCCCTCGGAGGCTCTGTGGAGGAGCCAGAGCAGCACCCCAGGGCAGGAGCTGTTTACACTGCCATATCAAACAGGACTGGGGTGGAGACTCGGCTGGAGCTCCGAGGATGGAAGGGGGAAGGCAGGAGAAAGGAGGAAGAGAAACCCGTCTAAAGCACGTATTCAATTCAGGAAGAAAAAGCATCAGGAAGAAGGGGCCATCAGTGGGCCAACTTCTCCAGCACACACTCTAAGGTGGGGCCTGATGCAATTCTATATCCACACCTATGAGGACAAAGTTGGTGAGCCTCCAACTGACCTGTGCACAGGGAAAGGCTCATCCGAGGCAGAGCTACAACTTGACAGGTTACAATTTGACAAGTTAGACATAGCTGGGTGTGTACACCTACAACCCTAGAACCCAGAGAGCAAAAACAGACAACTAAGATCACAGCAGCCTCAGCTACAGACACCCAATCAGAATAGAGGGGGAAGCAGGGAGGGGGAGAGAGAGAGAGGGAAGATGTTCAACCTTAGTGATAAACACATCATCAGAAAGATGATGTAAGATGAAAATAACGATTGGCTCCACTGTGTTTCAGGAATGGGATGAGAAGCAGTGAGGCATGCTGGGATATTTCTTAGGGACAAGACTAAACGTGTCTTGTTAATTCAGCGGAATCTTTTGAAGTTGGGAGAGTTAACTCTGATTGACCATAAAGACAGGAGGGAGAATTAGACTCATCAGCACCCCAGCCTCCCGCACCTCAGAGGGTGGCACCCCAGCCTCTGGGACTTGCGTCTGCCTCCCTCTTCTCCTGTGTCCCAGGCGCTCCATTCCAGGCTCTCTTCCCTTGCCTGTGCTGCCCTGGCTGGGCTTGCACAAGCCTCCTTCAGATGGCTAACTGGCTCTCTCCCTATCTGCTGGTCTCTCTGGTAACAGTCCTCCCCCTCCTCCTGCATCCTCAGTGGCCTTCCTCTGCCTCAGGGAGGCTCAGCAGTCTTTGAATGCGGGATGCAGCTTTGGGGCCGTCCTTGGTGAAGCTCTAGCCTCTCGGGCTGGTCACTGACTTCAATTTCCTACCTACTTGTCCTCACACCCACCCACTCACTCAAACTGCTGCAGCAGTGGCAAGCCAGGCAGAGAGACTCCGTAAAGGGCTGCTGCTTAGACAAGGACAGTTGGCTCTGCTGGCCCTTTGTTGGCAGAGACTGGCTACCCTCAGTGGCAAACTACTCTCTTCAGGGGCTCCGTGCTGATGCTAGTTCTGATGATCCAGGAAACCTGAGGAGAATCGTGCTACTCTGCTAGCAACAGGGTATAAGAGAGATGGAGACCAGCTCCTAACGAAGAAACTTCCAGAGAAAAGGAACAGAGCATTTCTGATTTCAAACTAGACCATGAGTGTATCTGTCAAAGAGCAAGGGGAAGCTATTGAGACAGAGGGGCCGAGCTGCTCACAAACACACCGCACGGAACAACAAAATCTGCAGGGCAGGTCACATACACAGAGAAGCCAGGAGCAGGGCCACAAGACCCACAGAACTGCAGGCTCAGCGTTCTCTACCGTTGCCACTGCCTGTGGCCTTTCTCCCGCTGTACACTGTGGGGCCCTGAGAAGTGAAGCAAGTCACTGCCCAGGAGAAGAGGGGCAGTACTCGCCCTGAGGGAACCTGGGTGGCAGGCTCTGCTAACACTGCCCTCTGCTGGCGAATGGCAGAAATTAGTGGGGAGATGCCCAGGGCCTATCTCAGGTGGAGGTTATTAGGAGGTGGTGCAGGGATTCACAATGAATTTTATTTTCACTCCTGGCTAATAATCGTCACTATTCAAATAGGAAAAGCAATTTTAGGTCTACCTTGGTGTGGCTCATGACTGTATTGTTATTCATTTTTTACACTCAGAGGCTGTCCTTTGGTAAGACATTACCGTGACTAAAGTTAACTTTTATTAAAAAATCAGGCACATAATGGAATGGAGTCCTTCAGTTTCTCAGTTGTTAGGACCCAAAGGGTCCCAAGGTTTTAAGTGACAAACAGTTTAGTTAAGCCCACAGTGTATGGAGCGATAAAGCTTTTCATTGAGCAAAACAGGCCAGTGAAGAAAAACAGTTTGGATTTTCTAGAATCTCCCAGCCCAAGTCACAAAAATGCTAAAACATACTCATGCACAAACTGTATTAACAGACAGACATTCCAGCACTCAGAGGCTAAGGTAGGAGGCCCATCCTGTACTGCATAGCAGTGCACTGTTGCCAACAACCAACGAGGGCTGGTGGTGGCTCAGTCAGAGCGCTTGCCTGCCAAGTGAGGGAGGAGCCATGGATCTGATCAGTGCTAAAGCCAGGTGTGGTGGTCCAAGCCTGTCATCCCAGCACACGGAAGGTGGGGGCCAGAGGGCTGAGAGTTCCAGACCATTCTTGGCTACACAGCAAGTTTGCAGCTGACCAGGGATATATGATGCCGTCTTACATAAAAATATAAAAATGCTGTCAGGACAACAGAATACCGATACAGCCCTACTTTACTGAGTTTCGCCATGTCAGCTCAGAAACACTCAGAACCCACTATCTTCTGTTGTTTGTTATAAAGCAAACCCCAGGTATCATATTATTCCATCCATAAATATTTTAGCATGTCCCTCTGAAAGAACAAGATTAAAAAAGCAAACCCAAATAACACCATTATTGCAACTGAAAGCATCAAACATTCCTTGTAGCCCAGAGGACCATCTCAATCAGCCACAGACACAGCACAAGTCACCAGCCTGACTTACTCAAGCAAACAGAGCACCCCATGTCAGCTTTGCCCAAGTACACCAGCAGGAGCATAAAATACATGACTACCTTAGTCAGAGACGCCAAGCTACGTGCAGAGTTGTGGGAGATCTTTTCTGCTGTTGACTTAAGTGTTTAGTGCTGCTGAAACCTGGCCAGATCCTTCCAGACTCAGGGGCATCACTGCATCCAGGGAACAGATGCTCCGAGGGACATGCCCTGGGCTGTGAGCCTCGAGTGTGGCCACACCAGCTCCAGGGCAGTCTCACACTCAAGGAACAGGCAGGCGTAGGGTGAGAAGTCACTCTGTTTGGGAGCTAACCCTGTGCCATCTCCTGACCACATACGTGTCAGTCTCTCTTTCCAGCTCTGGAGGTGGGATGGACAATGCCTGAGCAGCCATCACAGGGCAGACAGATGCTCAATGCTAGGGGCAAAGAGCTACAACAGGCATTTTACGTGATGACACCAAGTGCTACAGAGAGTGGGGAGAGAGAAGGCTTCCCACACCTTATTCATCAACACAGCTACTTTGGTGGGTAATCTGGCACTATCTAAGGCTATAGTTGATGCAAGTGCTGAACATAGAGAACATAGGAGCGGAGGCTGGGAAAGTAACTGGGTAAGAAAGCACCCGCATAGCCTGTGTGACACCCAGTACCCCAGACTCACAGAGGCTGCCAAACCTCCCAGAGAGCAGAGGTCACAAGGGAGACACAAGGACAGCAACCCGGGCCTAGGAGCACAGTATCAGGATAGAGGACTTCCAGTGGGAAATGAAGGAATACTCTGATTTCCCCTGAAAGAGATCAAAGGGTCCTGCACAGCATGCTGCCGGGACTGCAGAGCCCCAGGGAGAAGAAGAGTCAATGAGCCTTCAGAACACACACATGGACTAAGGATCAGAATAGCTTTGAACTTCAACAGTAGTCCTGAAAGTGAGAATAATTGCAGCAATTATTTCAAGATTCTGTCTTTTTTCTCTCCCCTCCCCCTTTTCCTCCCCCCCCTCAAAGACAGCGCCCTGCTATGAAGAAAAGGATGACCTTGAATCTGTAAGCTGTGCACCAAGAGCATGCAGGGCATAACCACGTGCCCACAGGGCAGATGAAGACACTCTCTGGGCAGGGGAGGAAACACACATCATCTGCCTCGACTCAGGGTTGAACTTTCAATAACGACTTGGCCCAAGCTGCAAGTAGGAAAGAAGAACTCAGGCAGGAGGGAGGCCATGGGCAGGAAGACCTGGCACGCAGTGGCCGAGGGCAGGGTATAACTGTGGCTAAAGCACTGCCTTTGGCAGAGGAGCAGAAGAACAGTAACCTAAACCCACTATTCAGGACACAGCAGGGAAAACAGAAACACCAAGAGAAGGAAGCAGGTGGGTGTCTGAGAACGGGGAGAAGCAGAACGGGGAGGAGCATGGCACTCCGTTGTTTCTGCAGTGCTTTGCAAGGGTGACTTCAATACAGAAACATGAGAGCAAAACCCCACACAGGAGCTATTTAGGAACTGAGAGGCGAGCCCAAGCCTCCTGCCAGCACCTCGGGTGGTGACCCAGGAGTTCAGGTCACACTGCAGTCATGACTAGAGAACTACAATGTTGGGGGGTATGGGTCAGAACTGCACCATACAAGGGAGATTCAGGTGCAGAGCTCTGTATTTCAACCAACAGCACTGAGGCCATTCTGTCCAGCAGGCACACCCCAGGTGCCTGTTCCCAAAGGTCTTACCAGCAGTAAAAAGGCCTTTGGTGCTCTGTCTGATGCTGGAAGGTCTGACGATTGACGAGATCGCTGCAAAACACAAAAGCAAAAAGGATAACGAGAAGCGGGACAGAGGCTGATCATCTTAGAGGTCTTAAAACTCTTAAACTAACAGAACCAGTGGGCAATTGCCGGCCCTGTTGAAGGCCAGCTGTGCCCAGGCCCAGCTCTGTGAGCACCGGCATGAGGCTGCTGTACAACTTGGCCACCTTAAAACAAGAGAGGTGGGAGGTGACCCTCAAAGGTCATCTTAGGAATTTAAAGCTGCTCATGCCTTCTAGTTCACAGTTCTAAGATGCAGAAAAATGTAAAGAGATCTTTGTTTTCTATCTCGAGGTACCCATAGTAAAAGGAAATGAGAATATTTATTCTAAGATACAAGGCCCAAGTCTCCCATCATCTCAGGGTAGCAGCAACCCACCAAAGGCCTGGCCTGGCCTAGGGGAGCTGGTGCCTGGGATTCTCAAGAAACTTGGTGCAGGTTCCTGAGAGGGAAGGTGGAGCTACCTCCAAATTCCTTACTGCAAACTGCATTTCCAATCAACAAATATTTTACTGAGAGACACAGGGAGAATGAATTTGAGAGACAGGGTCATTTCAGTTTCCTAATTATATCTTCCCTATTGTCCTTTGCTACTTAAGAGAGAGGTGGGTCTCTCAAGTTTTAAGGTTTGTAATCTTTCTGTTGTTTTTTAAAGACAGAGCCTTGCCTTGCTAATTAACCTTGGTTGACCCTGAACTCACTATGTAGCCCAGGCTGGATTTGAACCTGCGGCGAACCTTCTGCCCCAGCCTCCTGAGTGCTGAGATTACGGGTATGCAGCTCCACTCAGGTTTGGATCTTTTGATAAACATTAAGGAGGCCCTGGGGTGAGTGCAGAGAAACTTAGTCTGAGGACCCTCAGAGAGGGTAGCTGGCTGGACACAGCCTGGGACCAGGCAGAGAGAAGCTGGACATGTCAGCGAAGCCAAGAAAATACTCTCGGTCTCTTTCCTTCTCAGACCTCCACCAAGGACAGACACATCTTTCAAATAACATCTAGAAGTTGTGCTCCTGAATCCAGAGGCAGCTGTGCTGCGGCCAACGGGTAGTTTCCCCACTGCTTGCTTCAAGCAGGTGAACACTGAGATTTGGAAAACCCCAAATTGTTCATGCTTTTCTTCTCCGCAGACGCAATCTCTCTCTTGATCTCATTAGGCAAGAAGGAAGAAACAATGCGTCTGAATGACACAAAGGCTGCTTTCAGCCTCAGCCAGCCCTTGCTCAACATCAGACTCGTGGACACACCTAGTCGCACCACATCTCCACAGTCGGGGTCTTGGGCCACTTGCAGTAAAGTCTCTTCCACATCCCTGTTTCTCCCAGGAGGGTCCATGATGTGATTGATTTGCTGCTGTAAGGTTCTGGGCAGTGTCATTAGCTGAGTGAACTGTCCTTCTGGGCTTTTATCTATCTGGGAAAAAGAGAGAGAGAGAGAGAGAGATGACGTCTTTGCAAGTGCTCTGAAGTCTAGACACAGCTAGTCAGACACATGGCTTCTATTTAGAAACCACACAAACAAGAGTCTCATGCAGGACTCCTATGCACACATTTGTAATTAAATAAGGTTTCCTTCCTCTGACATCAGCACCACACCTGCCCCAGGTGGCATGGGAAACGAAGTATTTACATGGTCAGAATTATAAGTTCCTTCAAAAAGGACAGCCCTAATTCTAGAATATCTACTTCTACATGAGAAAAGAAGTCTCTAAAACACTTTTAAAACATTATTTTATTTTATGCATTGGTGTTTTGAATGAATGCATGTATGTGCACCATGTGTGTGCCTAGAGCCCAGAATTAGGTGTCAGATCTCCTGGAATTAGAGTTACAGCTTTGAGCCACCATGTGGGTGCTGGGAACAGAATCCAGGTCTTCTGCAAGGGTAGCTCTTAACCACTGGGCCACCTCTCCAGCACCTCTTTGGTGGGTCAGTTTCTGCCTTGCAGTCTGCAGTGTCCAACTTGTCATAAGCCAGCAGCCAACAGAGGTGGGGCTGCAGCCGATGAGCTCAGATCCAACCCAAAACTCAGGTTCCCACCCACTCTGAATGCTGTGTGATGGTGCACGAGACAACTCGATCTGAATTTGTCCCCTGCTCTGGGGCCTCTTCTATGCTGTACTTCACAAATGGCTGTAGGGACACACGATGACAAAGGCTAGTCTTACACAGAAGGTGAGTGAATTAGAAACTGATCAACATAACTTAGTTGTCATTACTTGTTTTATATGACTGAGCTGCTCAGAAGGTTCCATTTCTTAAGTTGCTCAAGGACAAAGACATAAATAAAACTATGTATTGCCTAGAGACCACTCATTCAAAGTTAACCCTTGTGCTGAGACCAGACTAGTTCCCTAATGCAGTGCATTTTGCTTCATAGAATTAAAAATATAAAAAACATGGAAGCTATTCGGGAGTGCAGCTGCCTGGAACAGCGGCCCCCTCGGCAGCCTGCTCACAGTATTTTTCCACCAGAGTTTGGGTTTTAGCATCATAGAAAAGAACAGCTTCAGGGCACTCGAGATGGTTCAGCAGCCTGGCGACCTGAGTACCATACCCAGGACCCATGTCAGATAGGAGAGAACCAACTCCACAAAGTCATGTGTGACCACACACACGTCAACTAAGTTCAGGGCCATCCTGGTCTACACAGTAAGTTCCAGGCCAGCCAGGGCTACACAGTAAGACCCTGTCTCCAAACAATAACAGCAAACAAGAACAGTCTCATGATGAAGGCATCCCTCTTACTTGCTGTTTAGATAGGTTGGTTCAGCGCCCTCTGAGATGCTCTCAGGCATGGACAGCTAGCCACCTGAATCCACTAATCAGGAGATGCAGACCCAATTCTTGCCCTGAGCTGGGAGAACTCTGAACTCTAGCTTCACAGCACCTGCACAGAGCCAGGTGGGGGCCCTGGGGGCAGACATGCCTGACCTGAAGATTGGCACTAGGAGTGTTCCCGTGAGCAAACTCCAGAGGCATGTTAGAACTGCCACTATAGAAGAATAAGCAGCGGCTCTGAGCTCTCTCTCACTGGCCAAAGCAGTAGGAAAAAGTAAAACCACATCCTAGGAGGGAGAAATTAGTGCTCTCTCTGTATTGAGAAGATGTAGGGGTGTGGTGGCCATTCTGTGTACCTTGATCAATCTGCAGTGCTCAGACATTTTGATCAGAGCTGATTACCCTCATCATAGCAGGGAAGGCTCATGTACCAGCTGAAATACAAGAGAAAGGCACAAGGTCCCTTGAGGAAGGTAATCTGCTCTTGGCTCAAGGCTGCAGCACCACCTATTTCCTGGGTCTCCAGTTGTTAGCCTGCCCCACATACTAGAAACTGCTCCACAGATCCATGAACTAATAAGCTGGTCTCCCTCCTACCCACCTCCATCACCCTAATTGTGCCAACTCTCTAGAGAACCCCAGCAAGGAAAAGTACTGATGGCCCTAGTCATGTCCCCAGGAAGTCTGGCTAAATAAATCCTAGTGGGTTACAGCACAGGTTAGCAAACTCTAGCGAGCTGAAATGCCAAGGCATCAGCAGCAATGGCTATGGCGGATCATCCGAGAGCAGCTCAGTGTAGCCATGGCTGTGTCTGGGGCCACGGACCTGGGGAGCAATGGACTGTTCCTCACTCCTGCTGGGAAGGAGGGTCAGAATCAGCTCAGCGTCAACAACAGTCAGCCAGGCATGGTGCCGATGCCTTTAAATCCCAGCATTCGGGAAACAGAGGCAGGCAGATCTCAGAGAATGAGACCAGCCTGGCCTACAGAGCAGTTTCCAGAACAACCAGGGCTACACAGAATAACCCTATCTTGAAAACAAAAACAAAACAAAAATAAAAAAAAACAAATAAACAAACAAAAGAAAGAACAGTTAAACCTTGGGGCTTGCCTCAGGGATGGGTTCATGTTTATAGCCCTGGGATAAGACACTGGAAGGAAACTGGGCATTCCTTGTGCACATTTGTCTATGAGATCAAACGCAGAATGTTTTATTTATTTATTTTTAAATTATATTTAGTTATTTATGGGTATGTGTGCACATACAACCATGGGCATTCCCAGGCCAGAGATACCACATGGGATCTCAGGGCTTAAACTCTGGTCGTCAGGCTTGGCAGAGATGTCTTTACCCACTGAGCCATCACGTCAGCCCAATCAATTAAATAGCTTTAATGCCACCTGTTGAACAAGATGGGGTTGAATGAACTGAATGGAAGTTCTCAAAAGACCTGGCACTGCCCTAACTCCTGGGTGCTACCGGAAGGAGTCTAAGTTAACAACTACCGGGATCTTTGGCATAGCCATCTTACTGCTGCGCTATCCACAACAGCTGGGAAACAACTGGATTTGCTCACAGACAGATGAGTCCATGAGGAAAGTGCCCTGCAGGGTTGGAATGTAGGCCCAGCATGCAAAAGCCCTGGGTTTGAACCACAACCGTATTTAAACAGGGCATGGTGGCACAAGCCTCAATTCTGGAGCTCCAGAGAATTCAGGGTCACCCTTGGCTACATAGGGACTTGAAGAACACCCCAGGCTGCCATTGACTGTCTAAAACAATAAAAGCAAGAAGAAAATGTAGCACAGATATTCAATAGAATCTTAAAGAAAAATGAAACCATGGTGACTGCAGAAAAGTGGCTGAGAGGCAACCTTACTGTAATGAGAGGCTGTGAGGGAAGTGGACAGGGCCAGATGATGGACTGCACCAGTGACTGAGTGACTAGTAGACAAAAGGGAAGTGGTCGGGGGAGGGGGGCAGGGCACTCAGGGTGGAGTGTGATAGGGAACAAAGGATAAGGACCCACATGTATGAAAATGCCAGGGAAGCTCGTTACTCTTAGCATAAAAATTAGTAACAGTTCTTGCTGCCGGCCTCTGGAACTGGCCTGTAATTCCAGCTTCCTGGAGGACTGAGGCAGGAAGACTGCCAGGTTCAAGGCTTCTAAGGCTGGAGTGAGTTCAAAACCATCCTGGGCAACTTAAAAAGGCTGTCTCAAAAGAAGTAGCTAGACGTAGCTCTCAGGGGTCTAATATGTGTGAGGAACGGGTTCACTTACTCCTACTTCAGAAAACATAAACAAATAAATACCGGCTCTTCCTTTGGTAGTAGGAACACACAGCTCACCTCCAGTTGGCCTTGATGCATCTTATAAACCACCTGGGGGTCCTTCTGTAATATACTCTCATAGAGCTCTCGGAAATGGCCTACGTTGGGCTTCACGATGTTCAACACTTTTGATTTTTCCTCGCCAATCACCATGCGGAAGTCACCTAAGTTAATACAAGCAGAGAAGTCAGTCTTCGTCAAACAATTCCCTCCCTGGTCCATGAACAGTGGTGGCTCGCTAGTGCAGCACGGCGGAATCCCTCAGCACTCCTCTTTTCTGCTTTAAAATGACCATTGTGGTATACAAGTCTTGAGGAATTCAAGACTTGGAGGAGGACTTGGGGGGAAAAGAGCCTTTGAAGTTATAGAGCCCTGTATGTTAGCTGTAGACCAGTGATCTCTGACATCAGGTCACTGGCCTGGCCATGAGAGTTGTTTTGTTTTGACAGTATGGAAACCTCTGTACTGACAAACATGAAAACCCTGCCTGTGGCCAGTTGTTGACTGTCACTTTTGGTTCCCAGCACTCTGTGGCGGGATTCACAACCGAACATCTGTAACTCCTCTGACGCCACTTTCTGGCTTCTGAGGGCATCACATGCACATGATGTGAAGACACAAACATAGGCAAAACACATAAAATATACCTTTAAAAGTTCAAGTGGAGAGAAATGAAGGATGTAACTCTTGCTACAGGATGAACTGGATAAAAAATAATTTCTTTTCAGTGCAACTTCTATTTTGTGCACCTTTGGCTTTTTGATCAAGGGCCTAATATAGACCTAGACTGGACTAGAACTTGCTGTTTAGTCTAAGCTTTTAACTCCTGGCCCTCCTGCTCTGCTGGGTTCTAAGCACATACCACCAAACCCACTGCAGCAGCTTCTGCTGCAGATGACAGGAGACTCCTCTGCCCCTGAGGACGATGAGCCAATTCTAGAGGAAAGGCTGGAAGAGGCTGGAGGGGTGGGAAGGGTATGTGCCGCAGGGGTGAAGCACTTTCCTGCTGGCACAGGCCCTGGGGTTACAACCTAGTGCTGCCTGGAAAGAACAGTGAAGTGCCACAAGGGTGATGTGCTGAAGCCTTCGAGGGACACAGACGGGCACAGCTCATCTCATTGGCTGCCCAGGAGGCCCCTGGGAGTAGGTGAGAACCTGTCACTCCATAGAGGCCACTTTTGTGGGTAAGGAGAGTACTATGGGTAATTATATCAGAAGCTATGTTATCTTTGCCAGTTCTTTTCTCTGGGGGGGAGAAGGGTCCTAAGAAGCTATGTATGGCCTAGTGGAATTTCCTTAGGCAAACTGGAGGCTTGCTGTGGGAAGAGTAACATTACAAAGCTGCCTGCAATAGAATGTGTGTGGCGCGATGCCTCCCAGGCTCATACTGGGGTGTAGGCTCTAATGTGAGGAGAGAGGGTGAAAACTATCTCATCTGTAGTGAGTCGTCCTTCTCAGGAAGAGTAGTCAATCCCCATGGAGTGCGCATAACAACAAAAGACGCAAAGACTGGGCCACAGGCCTGGGATACCCTAGGGTGCAAGTTAGCATGTCACATGTAACATTAAAAAAGAAAGGAAGAAAAAGGAAAGAAGGAAAGAAACTCTGCTCATTAGACTGAGGGGGCAGTTTAGCACTGAAGTGTAAGGCCAGCTTGCACCTTCCCTCTGTCCTGTATACTCAAGTTCTTATGTTCTTATGTCTGAAGGCAGTAACTTCTTTTTTTTTTAACCCCCTGCCGAGGCAGTAACTTTTTAACAGAAGGGCTGTACTTGGCCAAACAGTAGAAGCAAGCTAACCCAAACCCTCCCACACATTGATGGCTGAGATTAAAGACCTCAGAAAACACTTGGGTCTCTGAGAACAGGGACTGGGCTTGTTGGCTCTGGACCTCTGGCAACTCGTGGGCCTTCAGGTGCAGGCAGGGTACACGGATGGCCACCTGCTGATCTGAATTCTCCCACATGTGTGCAGCAAGAGCAGCTCAATCACCGGGTTACTGTCTCTTCAGAACAGAATGAGTCAAACGGGTACAACATGTCACGGCTGATGGTAAAGAAGTTTTCCTACCTTCAGAAATCCTGCTGCAACCCAACACAGGTACCGAGAGAAACTGACTACTGCTTTTTATGTTATATCTCTGCTGGTGGTTTTAACTCTCGGCTGTTCGACGGAGAGAGCCTCCAGGATAAGCCACGGAGGGAAAATCTGTCTTGGAAACCCTGTGTAGCGGGCCAGCTCTGTGACTCAGATGTGTTGAGCAGTGCAGGACAGGAGCGCTGCACAGTACAGACTGGCTTTCGGGAGAGGAAATGCCTCATGGTGATTTGAGTCAAGTTATTTAATCTTCCTGAGGTAGAAAGATCTCAAGTTCTAGGCTAGCCTGGGCTACACTTTAGTATGAGGCTATACTACCTCAAAACAAACAAACAAACAAACAAACAAACACAATCTTCTTATGTATTGGCTAGTTTATGTCAGTTTGACACAGCTAAAATCATCTGAAAGGAGAGAATCTCAATTGAGAAAATGCCTCCATAAGACCCAACTGTAGGACATTTTCTTCTTCATATGTGAGATATGGGAGGGCCCAGCCCACTGGGGCGGTGCCACTCCTGGGCTGGTAATCCTGTGTGCTATAAGAAAGCAAGCTGAATGAGCCACGAGGAGCAAGCCAATAAGCATGCCTCCATGGCCTCAGCATCAGCTCCTGCCCAGTCTTGTTCTGTCGTCCTTTGATGATGAACCATGATGTGGATGTGTAAGCCGAGTAAATGCAACTTTGCTGCTGGTCATGGTGTTTCATCCCAGCAATGGTAACTTTAAGATACCACCTGAGCCGGTTTCCATTTCTGTAAAATGCTTGAATCCCATCAGCCTCAGCTGCTTTCAGAATTAAGCTGGAGAACAGAGGAGAGCAGAAACTATTGGTAGGAAGGGACAGTGCGTGGACAAAGCCCTTGGTCTAAATTAACAACTGCTGGTTACCTTTGCCGTTTTCACCTAACCACAGTACCAATGCCATTTCAGAACAATGAGTATCTGGGACGCTACTAAGTACTAGAAGCCTCATGACCCTGGACTCATGGACCCTATTCTGTGCTGGAACACGCGAAGGCTTCAATGCAGGTTAGTATGTAGCGCAAACTGGATCTGCTATGGCAGAAACAACATATCTACTTTTTAAGAAGTCTGAGCTCACATGCCAGACAACTCACTCACTTAAGGTGAGGCTAAATGTTTTAGTATGTCTAAGAGTAATGAAGCCATCCCATCAACCTAAGAGCACCCTCTTCTACCTGGTGCCATTAATACCCCCCTCATCTCCTGTCACCCCACATCCTGCCTCAGGTGGAGGCTTACAGGCTATCTCTACAGTTACCTAACTGGCTCCCCAGCTCAGGCAGGCCTGCTGACTTCTGGGGTCACACTTGTGTCTCATCCCTCGCTCTTCACTATCTTTCAGGACCAAACCCAGGAGCTTAGCACACCAGGCCTGTGCTACCCCGCTGAATTGCACTCCCCGAAGCTCTGGCTCAGACGCAGCCACCGCCTGCCGTGTTTCATCGTTCACTATGTTTGTAGCACGGATCGGTCCTTATGAGATGCATGGTGCTTATGGACTCGGGTCTACCGAGGATTTCATCTACCCATTTCAGTTGTCGGATATTGGGTTGTCTCAACTCTTAAGCTAGTCGTGATCAGCGAGCGATGTTGTGACATTCTTGGAGAAGTACCAGGTAGATGTGTTTCGTCTATCTTGAGTACACACCCGGGAGTAGGCTCTCAGGGTGGCTAACATGTTTAGTATTCAGAGGAGGTGCAATCTGTGCCATTTTACATTCCTACCAGCAACCAGGAGGGCTCAGTTTCTCTGCTCACTAGCAGCCACTCTTGCCTCCTTTCGAGTACATTGTCTGCAGGCTGACAGCAGTGCCTCCCCTCACACTGATGGCTAAGCCCTGTCTGCCTGCTGGACTCTCACACTTCCCCCCATTCAGAAGCTTTGTCAGCCTTTCATGAGGGTGACTTCTGCTGGGTGCTAAGGGCACCGCTCCATCCTCGGACATGGCCCATCTCACTTGACCTTTCACCGAGTTGTGCTGTTTTTGGAGACAGGGTTTCTCTGTCCTGGATCTAGCTCTGTAGACCAGGCTGGCCTTGAACTTATGGAGATCCCCCCTGCCTCTGAGCACTGGGAGGAAGGGGGTACTGTTTTGTTTCTCTTCTTTGCTGTTTCAACTTGTGTTGTAATCTCAGAAACCATTTCCTAACCCCAAGTCTCTCTGAGAGCTTTACAGTTTTAGCTTGTACTCTTTTTTTTTTTCTTTTATTAGATATTTTCTTCATTTACATTTCAAGTGTTATCCAGCTAGTTCCCTATATCCTCCCCCCTCCCGGCCCTGCTCCCCTACCCACCCACTCCCACCCCTTGGCCCCTGCGTTCCCCTGTATTGGGGCATATAAAGTCTGCATAACCAAGGGGCCTCTCTTCCCACTGATGGCCAACTAG
>LR753356.1:1224462-1242524 GCA_902729485.2 Mus minutoides | reverse complement strand
TGTTGATTTGGATACTATCCCTGTGCCCTCTAGTGAGTCTGGCCAAGGGTTTGTCTATCTTGTTGACTTTTTCAAAGAACCAGCTCCTGGTTTGATTGATTCTTTGGATAGTTCTTTTTGTTTCCACATGGTTGATTTCACCCCTGAGTTTGATTATTTCCTGCCGTCTACTCCTCTTAGGTGACTTTGCTTCCATTTGCTCTAGAGCTTGCAACTGTAACCCAGCGGTCGCACCTAGGGCCTGCCCTGTGCTTCGCATACCCCAGGACTTTAAGATCTCATCGGGGTTACGCGTGAGTGGACTTCAGCGGAGGTTTGGGGAGCAGTGGGCCAGCAGTTGCCTGCAGGGGCAGGATCTGAGAATTCCGCCCCACCGGAGGCTGGGCCTGACCCAGCCAGAGCTCCACCTACCCCGCCATCTCTCCTCTGAACCCAGCGGTCGCACCTAGGACCTGCCCTGTGCTTCGCATACCCCAGGACTTTGAGATCTCATCGGGGTTACGCATGAGTGGAGTTCAGCGGAGGTTTGGGGAGCAGTGGGCCAGCAGTTGCCTGCAGGGGCAGGATCTGAGAATTCCGCCCCACCAGAGGCTGGGCCTGTCCCAGCCAGAGCTCCACCCACCCCGCCATCTCTCCTCTGAACCTAGCTTGTACTCTTACGTCCAGGATCCCGTTTGAATTCATTTTGTATACGGTATGACTTAGGCAAGTGCACACAGGTTTATTTCAATAGAAATAACTAAGGCAGTGTTTTCAGGTGGTGGTCCAAATGCTACCCTGGGAGGCTCTTCCTCTATCGACAGAAGAGATTCTATGCTGTGCTAACAGACATGAGCGAACGAGCACGGAGAGCACAGAGGGGCTGCAGACAGACGTGCTTCCCCTTCACACATGAGGCAAATGCAACTTGGCAGCTGGGCATGCGAGGGATAAAGAGCCAACCAGGCTCACCACATGGTCAGGCCAGGACCAAAACAAACACCGCAGAGTGTGCTGGACACGCACATGTGACAAAAAGACCTTTGCTTTCCTCCTACTCATGGCTGGAACAAAGGCTTTACCTTTAGATAAACCAAAAAATTAAGATGCATGCCAGTGTCTGACCAGAAAAGAAAGTGAAACTGAACAAAAACTGGGGAAGGTGTGGAGGTTAGTGGTGGTGGGGCGGGGCTGGCACAGGTCAGATGCTGTACCCCAGGGCACACATGGCCACACCTTCCCTGAAGGGTCTGAACTCAGCTCTCAGCATCTGTGGACCTGAGCACAGAAATGTCGCTGGGTTTCACAGTTTGTAGTCTCAGGGCTACCAAACTCAGCCCAGGACACAGCAATGGTGGGAGGGGGGCTTCCCAGGGGCCCACAGCTGCTGTGTGCAGACCTGCGGCGCAGGCCAGCTCCTGTGACCTAGTCCACAGCACCCATGACCTCACCCAGGCCCTGGAGGTGAGGGCCACACAAAGCGGCTCTCAGTGGAGCCCATCACTTGGTCTCCCCAGAGCGCTGGCATCGAAGGCAGCCTGTTCTCTTTCACATGCACCAGACAGACTTGTCATCCCTTAGACCTAAAGAGCTTCGAATACGGGGCCCATCAACTGCTCGCCTAATTTTGCCCAATGCTTTCTGTAAGCATGTGTGTAGACTTACAACTGACAGCTCAACTGGAGACTTACCCAAGGTAATCAGTGACCCTCTGCCTTTACCTACACAGTACTTTATACAAATGGACTTGTAGGGATTATCAATAAAAATGATAAAGTGAGTGTTGGCCACTGATTTACAGTGCCCCAGCCTGAGGAAGTCTATATTGTCCATAAATAGCAGTCGGTTTTTGAGTATCAGGTACCATGAGATAAGACAGTGTAGCTCTGTGTCATCTCATTGGAATTGTCTTTACAATATACATATTTCTGTTTTACAAATAAAGTTGAGGGGGGACTTGGAAAAGGATAGGCACCCACAGAAAGGTTACCAGCTTCTAGATGAGGCGTGTTGGATTGGTAACCTTTGTGAGCCTCAGTTCTCCAATCTGTAGAATGGGGCAACAATGCAATGCCCAAATGAAAAGTCATTGCTTGATCAGTTATCACATCTGGAATTACTGGGGTTAGTCCTGCTGCACAATAAAAGCCTTTTTCTCCTGCCATAAGGCACAGGCTTCATGCACACCAGCTGATTCCCCCACCCTTTGTTTGTTTCATATGCTGGTGCTTTTCTTTTGTAAAGATTTATTTTAATTTTGTGTATGTGCATGCATAAATGTAGGTGCCTTTGGCATCAAGAAGAGGGTATTGAGCCCCTTGAGTTGGCAGTTATGTGTTCTGGGAATTGAACTCGGGTCCTTTACAGAAGTAGGAGGAGCTGAACTATCTCTCTGACCTTGTACAGCAGAATTCTATCTCCAGCTTTTTAAGGCAGGGATGCTGAACGACCTGATGAATATTACATCAGAATCGTTGCTGGAAACTAGTCTTTTTAATACTGTGAACCTACATGAGAAGGCTTCAGGTGATCTGTCATTCACTGGAGTCTCTCTGCTGTCACTTCTCAGACCTACTTCAGGGCTTGGTGGCTCTCTCCTACCTACTCCTTCCTTGCTTCCCATTTATGTGAATGCGGCAAGCAAGGTGGTCCTCTGTGCCCGTGTACAGGCTTACTGCTATTCCTGCTAGTCCTGGCTGAGCTTGCCTTTGCCAGTAAGTACTGGTAGGAACCTGTCCAAGAACAGTGTCCTGTCCCCCGCCCCCAGGAATAACAGTAAACTTCACAGCTTTCAACTTGGAAGACTTTTAAATGGGGCAATTTAAATGCTGGAACGTTCTGAAAACTTGGGAGGTTTGGGTATTTGCCAACGGGATATAGAAACTGAGAGGTTCAAGGACATTGGGTTCTCAGAAGCCCAGGGAAGACAGGAGGAAACACAGCCCTTCAACACACTGCCTGGGGCAGATCATGGTGAGGTCTCACAGTACAGCTGGGTCCTCCCTCCTCCCACTAGGTCCAGAAGAAAAACCAGCTGCACGGTCGGGGAAGTTCCAATGTTCACTCAAGAAAATGAGGGGCCAGGAACAGTGATGCCTGCCTATAACCCCAGGGGGGAGAGGCAGGTGGTGTCAAAGTTAGAGGTACCAGCCTCATGCTCAGAGCTCCACTACTGAGGAAGTTCAAGGTCAGCTGATGTTATAGGAGACACTGTCCCCAAGCATATATTTCTAACAGGTCAGGACCTGGAGTTCAGTGTTAGGGAATGTGTTTAGCAGGCAGGAGGCCCTGGGCTCTATTGCCAGCGGGGGCTGGGGGAGAGAAAGAAAAGAAAAAAAAAGAAGAGGAGAAAGAGGAAGAGGAAGAAGAGGAAAAAGAGGAGGAGGAAGGTGAAGAAGGAAGAGGAAGAGGAGGAGGAAAAAGAGGTCCATATATAGGTGAAAACTGTTATATAATTTGATAAACCCCAGGCAAGGTTAAACATTTAACAGTAACTACTCCTAGAACCCACCCAGCATGATGGTGACATTCATTCTATGGACAAAGGAGTGACTGCAAAGCTGTGGGCCACAGAGAAGAGTTATGCATCAGCCAGGCACAGAGCTTTGCAGTCACTCCTCTTCCTTCTTCACCTTCCTCCTCCTCTTTTTTCTTTTCTTTCTCTCCCCCAGCCCCCGCTGGCAATAGAGCAATTACAGCTGTGCTATGCTGTGCTGGACGAATTTTAGGAAGAAGAGGAGAACAAGGCCTCCAGAGTCCCTACAGCATTACATTTCCACAAAACCTTATCTGCACCTCTGCTGTGCATTCGGGGTTCTTGACTTTAACACTGGGAAATGGGGTATTTATTTAAGGGAGTTGTTTTCAAGCCCTTTTTTCTTTATGCAGTTGTGGGGACTGAACACAGGGACCTGCTTGTGTGAGTTAAGTGTTCTGCTACTGGCTATGTGCTCAGTCCTCAGACTAAAAAAACAAGCAAACCACATTTCAATCTATGTAGTATGTGTGATGCACACATGTACACAGGTCAGAGAACAACCCATCAGAACTGGTTCTCTCTTTTGACCGTGTGGGTCTCAGATCATCAAGCTCCGTGGCAGACACACTTATGCCCGCCCCCTGACGCCCCCCCAACCCATCTGCTGGCCGTAAACAACTTTTCTAAAGCATCATTTTTGTCAATCAGATCTGTGTGTGCATGCGGTGCTGGGATGTCGCCAGAGCATGCTGGGGAAGGACTCTCTCGTTCCCTGTAAAAGAAAGCTTGCAGAAAATCTTAACTATGCTGAACCGGCCAGCGATTGGAACATCCCAGTGCAGCTAAGGTGAGACAGGGCTCTGCCCTCTCGGCTACCCTCTTGACTTTACTGGGGCCTGGGGGAGCTTCACCAAGATGGAGGGACACACTGAAAGGAGAAGTAGGTGAGCATTTAGACAAATGACACACGGAGAAATCAACGGTGGGGAAAGAAGAGCCTTTAAGTTTAAGTGTGGGAAGCAGTAGAGTTGAGGACCTGCCTCCCTGTCACTGGTACAGTGAAGTGCACTTCGAGAGTCCTAGGTGGTGGCTAAGCCGAGAATGGTGTGAGGAGCAGCAGGCTATGCACACAAGCTTCACACACGTAGACGTCACACGAGGCAGAGAAACACAAACTGGACCTACTAAGTGTGGCCTAGTGAGGATAAGGTGGTGCAACACATTTCCAAACAGCTCGGGGTGGGAAACTATGGCACCCACAGAGAACACCGGTAGGCCATAGTTCTCCATCTGGGATCCCTGGAGGAGCAACAGTCATCCATTAACTGTTTGGAAATACCTGTGCCGGGCCACACCCCAAATGTCCTAACAGCTGTCTGGGCATGAGGCTGGTGCCGTGAACTCCTTGCAAGTCTCCCTGGGGATGGAGGGCCCTCCACGCACTGTACAAACCTGAATAGGAGAGACCAGCAATCTCTATGAACAGGTCTTCTTCGGAGAAGCTTTCCGGTAGCATGAGGCAGGCGGTGGTTACCGCACTCTTCAGGTTCTTATCTAGGGCGGCTCTAAGAGCAATGTTCTCATTCATTGATACGATCTTCACCTGGAAAAAGCAGAGAGTTCTGTCGAAGCACTGCACACACAGGTGTTGCTTAAACACTGGGTTTGCACAAACACTGACTGGCCCTTCTACCTACTGCCAACCACAAGCCCAGTGACACGAAGCCATCACAACTCTAACAAGAGATCCCAGAGTCTCCTGCTGAAGGTCAAAGTCAGAGAAATTGTGAGACAGAAAAAAAAATCATTTTGAGGGAGATAAAATATTAATATTCTTATTAAAAAATATTCTATGTGCATGAGTGTTTTGCCTGCATGTAAGCACATGCAACATGTGCCTGCAGAGGGCAGAAAAGGGTGTCTGATGCCCCGGAACTGGAATTACAGGTGGTTGTGAGGCCCCGAATGGTTGCTGGGAATAGAACCCAGGTCCTCTGGAAGAACAAGAGCTCTTAACTACAGAGCCATCTCTCCAGCCCTCAATATTCTTTTTTTTTCCCCCTGAGACAGGGTTTCTCTGTATAACCCTGGCTGTCTTGGAACTCACTTTGTAGACCAGGCTGTCCTCGAACTCAGAAATCCGCCTGCCTCTGCCTCCCGAGTGCTGGGATTAAAGGCGTGCACTACCACGCCCGGCTTTTGATATTCTTGAATAAGAAAACTTACCATCGGCTCTGAAAAGGCACAAATGTCCTGGAGAATTACACTTCAGCATCTTATTGCTTCGTTGTTTACTGACTGTGCGAGCGGGAGCGGAAGGGGAGCGTTTTACTATTTACAATTTACGTTCTTCTTGACCGTATGTAACCTGAATAGCTCATGTTCCATTTTATTATTGTTAGATTCATAGATTTATACTTGACCAAGAGAAACAAAATCAGCTATAAAAGAATAATCACGGGGCTGGAGAGATGGCTCAGAGGTTTAAAACATCTGCTGTTCTTCCAAAGGCCTGGGATTCAATTCCTAGCACCCATAACCAGGTGGCTCTCACAGTTGCCGTAACGCTAGGTACAAGGGATCTGACTCCCTGTTCTGGCCGCCACAGGCCGACATTCACATGTACACATAAATAAAAATAATAAAAGGGAACACTGACTGGACTGGGTCTCGAAGCTGTCTGGTGTGAAACTGAGGCATGTATTAACCGTGAGTTCTCAGGCATTTAGTTCAGATCCAAAGCCATCCAAAGAGCTGTCACAAAGGTGAGTCTCATCCAAGTCCACAGGGCCGTTTCCTTCTGATGCAGCAGGAGCTGCCCAACTCCAAGTGATGCCTCGTGGCACCGAGTCTCCTCTGAGACTCACAGGTCTCAAGTCTGCACATGGTTAACAGGATTTTCCAAGTCCCCAACTCTGCTGCTTCCCAACTCCATAACAACTTGCCTTAACAGGAATCCCACACTTGCTGTTCTGGCCGACTCGAGCCTCTGGCTCTCTTGTGCAGAGCAGAACCTTCTCTGGTTTTACCTCTTTAGGTTTTTTCCTCCCCTCTAGCATTCATCACACAATGCTAGCAGTTTATATTCTACTTAGGCAAGCCTAGGAGAGCCCTGAGAATAAGCCAAACAGTCTACCTTAAAGTCAGAGTCTCACTATATAACCTTGGCTAGCCTAGAACTTGCTATGAAGACCAGGCTGGCTTCCGAGGGCTAGTTTAAAGGCAGGTGCCTCCATGCCCAACTCTTTGATATTGAGAATATGGTCTTTGTAGCCCAGGCTCGCCTTGAACTTGTGGTGATCTGGCCCCCACTGTCCCTGAAGTGCCGAGGTTACAGGAATGTGCTACCTCCTATAAAGAGTGGGACTATTTATAACATACAAGCCTCATACACCGCAGGTGAGGCAAAGCCGTTTGATCCGACACACCTCTTCTGCCCTCATGATGAGAACATAATAGTTCATAATTAAGCCTTTCAACACTTGGTAAGTTTAGTGTCACTGTGTTCATGGAGTAAAAGTCAACAACACTGCAGGACAGCAAGAGGCTAGGAAACCAGGTCCTGTGCATTTGGACTTTTCCTTAGATTCAGTCAGGGGTGCACCTCTCATCTTGACAGATGGGAAAATAAAACCTACCCCCCACCCCAGTGCTAAGGATGGATCAAACCCAGGGTCTTCCAGGCACCTTATCCCTTAGCTACACCCCCATGTCCATGTCCCCATTTAAGGTACTAAAGTAACTCCTATTATTATCTCCCAGCTTTAACGTGTGTGCACGCGCACACGTTCACATGCCAGCGCACATGTGGAGATCAGAGGACAGCGTGAGGGAGTCTGTTCTGCCCCCCCCCCACACTGTGTAGGCTCCAGAAACCAAACCTGTTCATTCCCCACTGAGCCATCTCACCAGCCTTCTCCCCTAGCTCTCTCAAACTCTGCACACGAAATCCGGACCTTGGGAAGACAACCTGCCAGAGAACAGCCCAGGCCTAGTGAGCTCCCAATTTGTCCCATGATGCCTCTTGACATCCACAGTCCCATTCTTACCCCCATCTACCAGATCCTTCTTAAGACTGTCACATCTCCTTTGTGTACATTTCTGTGGCTTTTACAGGAGCTATTTTGGGATGTGAATAACTCAAACATGCAAAGAAGTGAGTAACCTTGGGCTTCTTTTCCTGGTTAACAAAATACCACTTGTTCTCCGAGAAGGCCGCTCTGTATGCGCTGTCGGAGAGCAGTCTGCTTGCTATTTGAGGTTAAGCGAGTGAAAAATAAAAGTATCCTTACTCGAGGGGGAAAATGTGCGGATCTGGTTCTCCAACGAAAGGTGAACTAGGACCTCGTCTCCGTAGCAGTGCTGTTTGTGAGAGTGAAAAGCAGCGAACACTTGGGGCCCTGCCAGCGAGGCCTGGGAAAAGGAGAAAGTCCTCACATTTGTGAATAGCTGTTTGTACCTACTGGGAACGCTCCGACCTGGACCTGGACTGCACACGCGGCATTAGCAATCCCAACTGCAGGGAGGAAGGGCGATGCTTGAAGGGTCTTTCAAAGGGGAGATTTGTGGGTACCTTTCAAGCCAGGGAAAAAGAGTTACCCGAGGGACTCCAGTTAACAGTGACAGCAGAGACTACTTGAAGTGTAGAGTGACCTTCTAGTCTCAAAGACCCCAGACCCGCACAGTCCTGTGACAGTCCCTCAGCTCCCACCTGAACATTCCCATCTCAACATCAGGGCAGGGAATGCTCTAGGCTGTCACGGCTCGAAGCCATGAGGGCCAGAGCCTGGTCAATCTGGCGGACTGTGGACTCTCAGGACAACTAATGTGGGGGTCTTCATTTTTATTCCTTCAGCATGCAGAGAGGAAACTTGGCTGCCTTCCGAGTCATTAAATGAATTGCTCAATCTTTGCATTTCAAAGGTGAGATGCTCAAAAGCTGGCTCACAGTACTGCAGAGCCAGAACTCCTAATTCCTAATTCACTGGGATTTTTCTAGCCTCAGAATGTAAATCAATAAAGAAATCACCTAGGGGCGAACATACTAAAAATGCCACTAAATTTTACATTTTACACAGATGTTTACATGGCATGTGAATTTTTTCTCAATAAAACTGTCATTTTAGTTACTTTTGGGGGTGGGGTGGGGTGTGGGGAGCACAGTGCTCACTGTTTAACCCTGGCTGGCTTAAATGCTAGGCAGATCAAGCTGGCCTGGGATCCACCCGTCTCTGCATCCTGAGAGCTGGGATTAAAAGCTTGTACTACCATGCCTAGCTCCAATAAACACTTCAAATTCCATGATTCTGGAAAAATATCTGTTGTAGGGTTTAGAATATAGCTCAGTGTTAGCCTTCTGGGATCCATGCCCTGCACTACGCATAGGTATACACACACACACACACACACACACACACACACACACACACACGGGGCGGGGGCGGGGGGCAGACAGACTGACTCAGAACTTAAAGCTGTCCAGGAAATAAAAATAGGTATCTTTTCAACCATGTGGCAAGTTGATAGGAAAGTATAATATGCATTTTTTAATTTAAAAATTGTCAGGCAAAAGTGTAATAGAAGTTTAATTTACAGTCAACTCTTTCTAGAAATGTCCATCTTTCCAAATCCTTCATATTCTTTTTGAACACTTGCTAATGAATGAGAAATCCCCTTTCAATTTGCAAGCCCCAGACACTCTGGGAGCTTTAGACAACATCATCTCATAGAATGTCTTTTAAAACCTAAAAATGAGGAGTCCACATATTTCAGAATTCTTTTTTAAGACACTTGCTCATTTTTCTGGTAGAAGATGCCACCTTTGTTCAAGTGTCCCAAGTGTTTGCTGCCACCTACAGGTGAAAAGTTTGACTGTGGACCCTAATGGGAAGAGGTAGGCAGATTTATTCCCACAGGAGAGTCAAGGAGACAGAGGGGGGGGAGGCGCTCACATACCATGTCAATGATTTGCTTCAAAATATTTATTTTTAATGTGTATGAGTGAGTTTAACATCCATTATGAACACATACCATATGTGCATAATGCCCAAAGAGACCAGAAGATGTCAGACCCTTGGGAAGTACAGTTACAGACAGTTGTGGCCCCAGACTCGGGACACGTGCTGAGCACAAACGAGGCTCTAGGTTTACTCCCCAGCATAAGAAACAACTCAGAGGCCATTGTGTTTACTCTGTGATTTCATAGCATTTTGGGGTTCTAAAAGCTAATTAAACAAACAAAACAAAACAAAACAAAACAAAAAGCTTAAAGTGCTGGAGAGGTGGCTCAGCAGTTGAGGGCACTGGCTGCTCTTCCAGTTCCCACACGGTGTCTGTAACTCTAGTTCCAGGGGAGAAGACACCATCTTCCGGCCTCTACAGACATGCTTGTAGGCAAAACATCCATTTGCATAAAATAAAAAAATAACTCTTGAACAAGTTTTAAAGTATTCCTGGCAAGAGTATAGTAAGGAAACATTTGTACACATATACTTTGGCTCAATTTCCTTTAATGTAACAGTAACAGACAGCCAAGAACACTGAGAGGGGAAGAGCACTTCTGAGTTTCTCTAAATAAAACACCTGGGAATGCTCACCCACAGATGACTACCCCGAGGTTAGGGAGACCTCGCCAGCGAGCGGCACGGGGCATGCACTTACATGGGAAGCAGACATCGGAAGACTTGGTGTGTTGAGTTCTAAAAGCTGAGTCTTTTTGAGCCTACAACCCTGCTTCTAATTTCCAGGCAGGGCAGGATTACTACCTCCATTGTACAGGTGGGTAAATTGAGATTTTTGAGACAAAACCTAACTGTGTAAGTTCATACGGAGGTAGGGAGTGGCAGAAGATTGAGGTCTGAGGCTTCTCATTTTACACCCACTTCTGCTCCATTAAGCTACAGAGTTTGCAAAAACAGACAGACATACCCCAAGGGGGGAGGGGGGGACCCCACTGAAATCAAATCCCACAATCGCCCAGTGGCAGAGCCCCTGCTAGGCACACTCTTGGGACTATGCCCACACTATGGTGCAACCTGTAGTCCAGCTACTTTGGGGAACATGATAGGAACATGTCTCAAGGAAAAGCAAAGAAAGAGACAGGAAGAAAACTTGGGACAGAAATTGGGTACTTTTGGTTTCTAAAATTTGCTTTCTAAAAAATTTTCGTACGCCAGGCGTGGTGGCGCACACCTTTAATCCCAGCACTCGGGAGACAGAGGCAGGCGGATTTCTGAGTTCGAGGCCAGCCTGGTCTACAAAGTGAATTCCAGGACAGCCAGGGCTATACAGAGAAACCCTGTCTCAAAAAACCAAAAAAATAAATAAATAAATAAAATAAAATAAAAAATTTTTTCGTTTGTAGTAATCTCCTCAATGTTGGGTTTTTCTAGTTATAGGACCTTGAAGTGGTATGATCATGAAGCATACAATTATTTCTTGTGAATATCTGAAATAGTTTCAGTGCGCCTGCTGCTCTTGGATATTTAAAACTGTTTCTCCTGGAGCAGGGATGACGCTCAGCTGTACAGTGTCAATCAGTTCGCATCAGGCCCGGGGTTCCCACCCCAGCACACACATTCTAGCCAATTAGAGACACAGGGAAGGCATCGCTGTGTGTTTACCTAAGTATATACATGTGTAATATGCACACACATGTGTAAGGAGCACACAAATGTGTCACACAGCTCCACAGACACAGTTCTGCCACGTTAATGTGTATGAGTGTTTTAGCTGCATATATGTAATGTGTACCACTTGAATTCCTGGTACTTGAAGTCAGAAGATGGCTTTGGATTCCCTGGGAATGAAGTTACAGACGTCTGTGAGTAACCATGTGGGTGTTAGAATGGAACTTGAGTCCTCCAGAAGAGCAGCCAGTGCTCTTAGCCACGGAGTCATCTGTCCAAACGGCTGTTCTGCTATCTGTGATGAGTAAGTTCCCAGCCTTTTCTGAGTTACTCAGTCTCCAGAACCCCTTCTCCTTCCTAGAGTTGGGCAGGAGAGCCCTCTCATCACAGGCCGATTCCTCTGGTAGTCAGCCCTATCCTGAAGCTAAGCAGAGGCTCATCCAGAGTCACTAACTTGGCAATGTGGTTCAGTGTACCTAATAGCCATGGTACCTCTGTTCCATCCAGGAATTCCAAGGGTTTGGGAGCTCTCTGCCAGGAGCCAGGACAAAGCCCACCATGTGTCTTACATGCATATTACATGCATAAAGATTTATGTATACATGTTATGTATATCATCTCCTCTTAGGGTGCAACATCCTGGGGTAATCTCTTTATACTGTGGGATGATGAACTTCATGGGAGGGAAGTATTTCCATTTCCTGAGATTCCTTATTTATGAGCTCATAAAGATCAAGTGAGGTCAAGTTCAGAGACAGGAGATGATGCGAACTGTGGCACCCTGAAGGGCACAGACTCACCGGCTTTTGGAGGCGTCCGGCGATATACAGGTTATTCCAGTTCAGAAGGTCCTCAATCAGAGTGCCGGTGCTAATAACCCCGTACTTGATAAGCTGCAAGAGAAGACAAGAGCATGACAAAAAGCAAACTTCTAGGCTGCTGCATCCACAAGCCCAGGCGAGGGAGGGAGTGGCCAAGGGCTTGTCCAGGAATAGGATGCTGGTCTCCTTAGCAACTTAAGAGACCTACCTACCCTTCAAATACCCAAGTTGTGCTGGGTGTTGGTGGTGCACGTCTTTAATCCCAGCACTCAGCAGGCAGAGGCAGGAGGATCTCTGAGTTCAAGGGCAGCCTGGTCTACAGAGTGAATTCCAAGACAGCCAAGGCTACACATAGAAACTTGGAAAAAATAAAAACAAAACAACAATCCCCTCCAAAACAACAAAGAAAACAGAACAAACAAACAAACAAACAAACCCATATCTCTATCAAAACTGCCCAGAGAGTTAGTGTCAGGACTGACCTGGCTCCCACAGCACCGCAAGTGAGATGGCCAGTATTTTTAACATACATGACTGTTAGAGGCAGTACAGCTCTTAGACACCATCTGGTGTCAGTCCACAATGCTAGATTCTTCCAGTTTCATAAGTGATGATTTAGGTAATGTTCCTCACTTGAGAAATAAGAAACTGAGTGCCAGGGGCCAGTGAAAGGGCTCAGTAGGTAAAGCTGCTTGCAGCCAATCCTGATGACTTTGAATGTGAGGCTGGAACCCTTAAGATGGAAAGAGATAACTGAATCCTACCAGTTGACTTTTGACTGAAACACACACACACACACACACACACACACACACACACACACACACACGCTCATGCGCGCGCGCGCGCGCGCGCACACACACACAGAGTAAATCTTAAATAGAAATTGAGGTCCAATGATAATAAATGACAAGTCACAGTGGCACTGCACCAGCAGAGTGTGAGCTAGGTCTGCAGCTGGGCACAGTAATGCATGCCCCCTAGTCCCTGCAGAAGGGCACAGTAATACATGCCCCCTAGTCCCTACAGCCGAACATAGTAATGCATGCCCCCTAGTCCCTGCAGCTGGGCACAGTAATGCATGTCCCCTAGTCCTTGCAGAAGGGCACAGTAATGCATGCCCCCTAGTTAGTCCCTGCAGCTGGGCACAGTAATGCATGCCCCCTAGTCCCTGCAGAAGGGCACAGTAATGCATGCCTGTAGTCCCTGCAGAAGGGCACAGTAATACATACCCCCTAGTCCCTACAGCCGAACATAGTAATGCATGCCCACAAGCCTGCTATCGCAGAACCTGGTGGAATACTGGATTGCTTAAACACAGGAGTTGTCTGGGGCCAGCCTGGATGACAATGTGCCTCAAATAACAGACAACCGTTGAGGGTTTAACAATTACACTCAAAAATTGCATCCCGGACTTCTGATATTCTCTGCACTGAAAAATATTAGAAATTCTTCTTTCATTAAAAGTTTTCACTGGTGTTGGAGAGATGGCTCAGCAGTTAAGAGCACTTACTGCTCTTCCAGAGTTCCTGAAGTCCAATTCCTAGCAACCACATGGTGGCTCACAACCATCTGTAATGGGATTTAACTCTGGTGGTCTGAAGACAGCTACAGTGTACTATTATTCATAAAATAAATAATTCTTTAAAAAAATTTCCTTTTCCTGACAGTGACTTTCAGTGTTTTTGATTCTTCCAAATGGTGACAATTACAAATTAACATCCAAAGATGAAAACCCCCTTATCATCTAAGCACATGGAATGACAAGACAAGGCCATTTCCACAATAATTTGTGTAAAACTCCAACATGGATTTCCCAGCTTACTAACTGTGTTAATAAATATCTAAGTAGTCTTCTCAGGCTGTAAATATTTAAAAAGTAGCGAACAAATTTCAATTAGAAAGTCAGCTGCTGCAGCACACAACCATGCACAAACATTTGGTTCCTTGAGCTTGTAATGTTGTTTGGAAATTACTTATCAAAGCCAGCCTTGGCAGATTTTTTAACATATTATTAGGCTTTTTTTTTCCTTGTTCCGGTCAACCCCACTCGCTCTGCTAGACCCTGCTCGCTCCGGCCGCCCGCTCCGGCTGTCCCCCGTACGGCCCCGCTCGCTCCGGCCGCCCCGCTCGCTCTGGCCGGCCCCACTCGCTCCTGTCGGTCTCTCCGTTCCAAGGATTCGTTTTCTTATTATTCTTCATAAGTACGCTGTAGCTGACTTCAGACGCACCAGAGGAGGGCGTCAGATCTCATTACGGGTGGTTGTAAGCCACCATGTGGTTGCTGGGATTTGAACTCATCATCTTCGGAAGAGCAGTCGGGTGCTCTTACCCGCTGAGCCATCTCACCAGCCTAGGCAGATTATTAATTATGAAGAAAGAACCAAACTATGTGTTCTGCACAACACAAAAGGAAGCATAAGGCTGTGCCACATCACACAAGCGGCAGCCAGGAGTCCCCAGGGTCGCTGCAGGCCTGGAAGTTCAGGGAACCTGCCGCATGACCTTATGAAGTCCCTTCCCCTATCTAGACTGAGGTTCCCTTCACTGCAGAGGGCAGCAGGAAGGTGCACAAAGGACCAGCAAAGCTAATGTAAATCCAGGTGCGGTGTTCACACTTCTAATCCCAGCAGAGGCAGAGGCAGGTGGATCTCTGAGTTCGAGGTCAACAGTATAAATTCCAGGGCAGGCAGGACTACACAGAGAAACCCTGTCCCAAAAAAACAAAACAAAACAACACAACAAAATAAAAATAAAATAAGGAAAGTTAAGGCGTGACCTTAAGATGACAGATGGAGCACTGCACGGGCTCATAATCCTGACTCTGCTCTTTACAGCCTGGACCTTTGACCAATTGTAGGGTCATTACCTGGGGCTTGTCAAATATGCAGAATCTCAGGTTCCATCCCAGACCAACTGAATCTGGACCTGCATTTTAACAGGATCCCCAGGAGACTCACACACCTGTAAAGGTTAGACTGCCCTAAGCAATCGGCATTAGTGTCGGCATAGACAAACCCACAGGTCATCCCCAGCCCCATCTCCCACCTCCCCTCTGAGACACCAGGATGCTTCATTTAGTTTGATCCCTCCCCATGCTGGAGACCAAATCCAGGATCCAGGTAAGTACATGTCGCTAAGCTGTACTGCCAGTGCCTGGCGTGTTATGTATAACAGGTGGGGTTCTTGATATAAGACAGTCTATTCTGAGGGGATCCAAACATCTTACCTGCCGTCTAAGACGCAACTCTCAAATCCTACCCACCTACTGACACCAAGAACTTCCCTCCCATCATGTGACATGCTCCCAGTCACCGGACACCCTCTTCACTTCCTGGAGGTACCTGTTCCTCCTCTTAGATGACATCACTCTATCCTGGTCCTCAGTGGTCTTCTCCATACTTCCCAGACAGCTCAAATGTGCACTCCTACCCAGGGCCCAATAAAGCTGTGTGGCCAACAGATTAAAACCTGAGAACTACTTGGCCAAAGGTCAAAAGATAACATAAAGTCAAATCATAGCCAGCCATGCTCTTGGATACCAGTTACAGTCAACCACAGATGGAGACTCCAGTCCTGTCTAGGCCTAGATTTAAGAAAGATGGATGGGGTGAGGCTGTTTCCTGAGAACGTGGGCATAATATTTCACCGGGATTCTACTGCCAAATTACAACCACTCAGTTAAGGCCAAGGCCTGAAGGCCCTTACCTTCCCGTCACACATGATCAGGGGATTGAAGTAGACTCCAGCACCGTAATTATTCTGGATGGATGAGATGATCCTGGGCCCCAAGAGTTTGAGGAAGGAGTAGTGGCTCCAATTCTTCTTCAGGTTCACTGTGTGCCAGGCAAGAGGGTCGTCTACTGTGAACACTAAGTCTAACATGGGATTCTGGGAAATAAGGAACAAAGAGTTCAGCACTAGCACTTAACAAAGACACTAGGAGAAAAAAAAAAAATCAAAGTTCCAAAGTGCTATAGTATTACCTTTCATGGTCAGAAGACCCTGGGTGGCCTGCCATTAGAAACCTGAGCAGGTCCCACAGAGCAGTGCTAGCTTGCTTTTCAGCCATATAAATAATGATGTCACCCATTCACTTACCATGTGTTAGGTGCCAGCCCTGGTCTGATAGCTTGACATTACAATGAGTTAGTTTATCTCCAAAATGATCCCACCAGGCAAGTATACTATTCCAGTTGGAAAGAAAAGGAAAGGAAAGCCTGGGAAAGCACTTTACCCAAGGCTACAGAGCCCGAGGAGACCCAAGGAGATCCAAGGAGAGGTGGCTCAGTGGTTAAGAGCACTTGCAGAGGACCTGCGTTTGATTCCCAGCACCCACATGGTGGCTCTCAAATGCCTTCTTCAGCCTTCTGTAGGTGCTAGGTATGCACGTGGTACACACACATTCACACAGGTAAAACACTCATACACACAAGTATTTTAAAAATAGTTTAAAAAATATTAAGAAAAAAAAAAAGCTGGTAGGTTTCAGGGCGGAGAACTCAAGAGTCCACCACTAAAGATAGAGGAATTATGCCCAAGTAGACTCTACATAGGAACGTTTAACATACAAACTGCACTCAAATTAATCAGGAGAATAAGGAGGAAGGGTTTTTCTTGGATGTGACGTGTATGAGTTCTGAGGAATGTAAGAAGGGGACACAGCATGGAGAAGGAACCCAGGAAGCATGGAAAACGGTTGTCATGTAAGTGGAAATTCTTCCCTGTTCTTGAGCCAGGAGTGCTCCGGAACCCCCCTCCCCCCGCCGACTCCCCCAGTCTGATGCTGCTGTTAACAAAACATACTCATGCAGTACTAAATGAGATCAGGGCGATTTTCCACATTAAAGAACTTCCAGAGAAGCTGAAGGGAGGGAGGGGAGCTTATGGATGAGGAAATGAATTGCATTCTTCACTCAGGCACTGACATCCTGGGAGAATACAAGAGGCTTGTTAACATGAATACAGAGAATGAAAAAGAATTTGAGGAAAGAAGGGTCCTTTCTGGGAGAGAATCATAGGTCAGCTCAGAGGAGAACCTCACTGAAAACCCACAAGCTGTCTATCAGGAGGTTCAGGAATGCTACGGTTTCCCAGGCAAGTCTTAAACCATTGGCGATATTATTTGAGATTCGGAGGTAACATGGATAGTTTCATGTGTACAGATGTATGAGGCCATGTTTGCAGGTCAGAGGGCGCGGGGTGCTGCGCTCACGCGCCATCTAATCTGTTGTTCTGAGACAGGGTCTCTTACTGACCTGGAGCTTGCCAAGTATGCTGGGAGCCAGGAAGCCCCAGGGGTCCACCGGTTTCTGTCACCCTAAGGCTGGGATTACAAGTGGGTACCACAATATCTGGCTGAAGGATAATTGTAAAAACAAATGTATAATTATGATACTCTATATGACGTAACTGGACAGCTCACAATTTCTCATATGCCCATGATCCATACTTTCCCATTCAAGGCCAAGTGAGAGAAAATAGGTAGGATGTAGAAGAAATTCAAGAAACACCAGGAGGTAGATTTTAAGTGGAAGAAAGACCTGGCCAGGAGCTAGACCCAGGATGCCCTACTGTACAGTGATCCCTGCAGACCACACTGAGACTTGTACTGCTGTTTCTCAGTCAACTCTGGAGTAACAAGCCTCAATCCTAACTAGACTCCTGTTCAATGTGCTGAACTGAATAAATGTGCTGCCTGCCTGGACCCTACACCCAAGTCCACCAACTTCCTGAAGCCCATGGATCAGTCCGTATTTCCTCCTTATCTTTAAATGAGATTTTCAAAGTTGGCTGCCAATTAGTCACCTGGAATGTTTTACACACTGTTAAAGTCCTAGGCCAATGAAATCAATCCCTGTGGACAAAACCAGGCTTTGTATTTCTAAAAAGCTATGGAAAACTCCAATGACAAAGGCTGAAACACTTTTTTTTTTCTTTAATGTAAAGTGTATTTATTTTAAAAAATTACAAAATAAACTACAAGTCTGTCTTTGTTTATGGCCTTTCCTTGTTTTCTTTTACCAAAGTGGGTTTCCCTTTCCTCCTCTCAGTTCTGGCCAGACCACAGAGGACTTGTAAGGTAGGCAGAGCCCTCCACAGTGAGAGAACACAGCCTTCCCACAGCAAACCCCCGGGACAGACGGTGGCTCAGTC
>LR753356.1:1070632-1224362 GCA_902729485.2 Mus minutoides | reverse complement strand
CGGGGGTAGGGGGTACATCTCTACTCCCATGTGTGGGACTTTTAAGGAGCATTCTGGCCACCCCTTGTCTGAGATTAGGGGGCACTTGGACAGTTTCAGTCCTAACAGTTCAGGGGTACTTTGAGGCTTGGTCAGGCTGGATTTGGGGAAAAACTGGAAAGGTCTAAAACCGACAGAGCATTGGGCTCATGCTTTGCTCATCCTGCTTCTCTCCTTCCCAAATAAATACAAAATTAATTTCCTCTCTGATTTTGCCCAAGTTGTAAGGCTGAAACACTTAAGTAGGACCTGCTACTTTGTTTTTTCCTCCCTTTCCACTACATCTCGGCAGTGCCACCACCTCTTCCTCATCGCTCCCGACTTAGATTGATGGAGGCAGCCTACTCATCCCGTACTTATCCTATCACCTCAGGCTGGTGATAGATCGGCATATAGTAGCACTTGCTGCCAAACCAGATAAACTGTGTTCAACCAACCTACCACGACCCACGTGGTGCAAGGAGAGAAACAACTCCCTCAAGTCGCCCTGTGACCTTCAAGTGTGCGCAGCGGTGCATGTGCGCTTGCTATATAACCACTAAGTAAATGTAAACATGTAGATTTGCCTGACGTGGCAGCACGAGCCTTTTAATTCCAGTACTGTGAGTTCGAGGGCAGCCTTCAGCCAACCCTGACCAGGGAAATCCAAATTCCGCTCACACCGAGGGGGCACTTTGCTAGGATGAACATTTCACCAATTGGCTCTTGGCGTGTCCGGGCTCCGCAGGGATGGAAGGTACCCGAGGACCGGCGAGGGCGAACAGGTGCCAGGCAGGCATGGGACTGGTCCGGGAACGAGGGGGCCTCCGACTCACCTCCTGGTGTGCACTGGGTCCAGCCTGGCGATACACCGCGGAGCCGTAGGCGAAGGCCAAACTCAGGTCCTCCGGGAAGTGAGCCAGGATCCTGCGCAAGCCCACGCCCGAGCTGTGCAGCGCCTGCAGCGCCATGGGCGGGCTGGCCCGCCGGCAGGACAGACGGTGCTGTGCCGACCCTGTGCTCACAATTCCCGGTCGTGCGGACCGCGCTTCCGCCCGGTCACGCCCCTCCACGCACGCGCGCTTCAGAGCGGGCAGCTGGCAACCTGCGGGGAGGCCGAGACTCCGTAGCGCCTTCTAGCTGGCGGAGGAGCACATTGCATGTCCATCCTGAGACAACCTGCTATAGAGCCTTGCAAATCCTTTGTAACACTAAAACTACGAATGGTTATTAAACCATTTAATTAATTAAATCATCTGTATATTGATTTTTTTTAAAGATTTATTTTTTATTTATTATATGTAAGTACACTGTAGCTGTCTTCAGACACTCCAGAAGAGGGCGCCAGATCTCGTTACGGATGGTTGTGAGCCACCATGTGGATGCTGGGATTTGAACTTATCACCTTCGGAAGAGCAGTCGGGTGCTCTTACCCGCTGAGCCATCTCACCAGCCCCGTGTATATTGATTTTTTTGAGATAGGGTTTCTCTGTGTATCCCTGTCTGTCTGGGAACTGCAACAGCCCTGGAATTTGCTATATAGACAAGGCTGGCCTCGAACTCACAGCCATCCACCTGTCTCTGTCTCCCAAGTGCTAAGATGAAGGCATGAACTACCTCATTCACAACATTGTGGAGTTATCACCTCTAGTGCCAAGTTGTAGGATCATTTGAAGATTTAGAAAAACAAAAATATATAAAACATGCCAGCCCTGGGGATTGTGATTGCTAGAAACTGGCCGTGGTTTCTTCAAGCCTGATCAAGTCCTTTTCAAGCCTGATAATAAATAAAATGCTCCATAAAAGGAAACATATTTATAAGCATTCCCTCACATTTGCATTCAATTTTAGGATCAGAGAAGTCTTCTTGCCCCTTCAGGGATGGTATCACCAAGGGCCTTTAATTTCCATGCCTTTTCTGGAGAAAATGGGATCCTGAGGTAGAAGATATCATAGAGTTCTTTACACAGTGAAAGAAACCTGCTCAAGATGGCAGGAGCCTTCAGGAGATGGTTGAGCTCTCAGACTCTTTGAAGCTGTGCTTTCTTCTCTAACATGCACTGCTGCTCAAAGATCAACACCACAACCTGCAGTCCCAGCTCCTCATGGGGCCAAGGCAGAAGGGTGATGAGTTTTAGGCAAGCTTTGGCAAGTTTGAGGTTGGACTGGGATACTCTGAAAGCTCCTGCTCTAAAACAGCAGCAGCAACAACAACAAACTGTTTGGGCTGGGTGGTATCTCAGTGGTTAGGGCTGGGTGGTGTGCCTCAGTAGTTAGGACTGGGTGGTGTGCCTCAGTAGTTAGTTAGGACTGGGTGGTATCTCAGTGGTTAGGGCTGGGTGGTGTGGTTCAGTGCTAGGGAGATTGCCTAGCATACACAAAGACCTGGGTTCCATCTCAACACAGCAAATGACAACTCACCATGGCTGCAGATGTGGCTCAATGATAAGTTCCCAGCACCCACATGGTGGCTCACAACCATCTGTAACTCCAATTCCAGAAGATCTGATGCCCTCTTCTGAGCTCTAAGGATGCCACGCATGCAGGTGACATACATACATACATACATACATACATACATACAAGCAGGTGATCTCTCATACACATAAAATAAAATTTGTTTTTAAATCTTTTTTTGTTTTTGTTTTTTGACACAGGGTTTCTCTGTGTAGCTTTGGCTGTCCTGGAACTCACTCTGTAGACCAGGCTGGCCTTGAGCTCAGAAATCCACCTGCCTCTGCCTCTCAAGTCCTGGGATTAAAGGCATGTGCCACCACTGCCCAGCTTTGTTTTTGTTTATTGAAACAACAACCAACCTCCTACTAAGGGACCGGGGAGAGAGTCCTGCTAGAACAGTGCTTAATGTGTGCCAGCCTGAAGACCTCAGCTTGGATCACCGGAACCATGTAAAGCTAGGCGTGGTGGCCCAAGTGTGTAATCCCCAGACTCCTATGGTGAGATGGGAGGCAGAAACAGGAGAATAGCTTCAGGGTTGTCTAGCTTGTAGTACATACTGGAGGACACTAAGAGACCTTGTCTCAAACCTACATTGTAGGTTATCCTCTGACCTTTATGTGTGGGCTGTGGTACTTCTGCATACATGAGTATGTACACACCAAGAGAGAGGGAGGGAGAGAGAGAGAGAGAGAGAGAGAGAGAGAGAGAGAGAGGATAAGTAGTAACATCATCTGCATTTTACAGGTGATGATCAGGAGAGAGCACCTGTCTTGAGCTCACATGAACATGTGGTAAAGGTGGAGTTCAAGTTCAGGGCTGGCCACACACCAAGGTCTCCCTCACTCTAGGCTGGCTACATCCCAAGGTCTCCCTCACTCTAGTCAGTCTTTGAAGGGTTTTGAGCAGGGACCTAGTGGGGTAAAATAACCAGTGAGAAGCATCAGGGAATGGAAAGACTGAGCATTTGCAACAGTGTTGCCATGAACAAAAACCAACCAACCAACCAACCAACCAACCAACCAACCAACCAACCAGCCAACCAACCAACGGGCCTGGCCCAGCAGGTGGATGCGGGGCTAGCCCTGACTCACTCAATTGGAAAGAGGGTTACTTGGATTCACGCTCTCCACACTGCACTGAAGTTGGCGCTGAGCTTTTGGCTATGCAGGAACCCAGAGAATAGAGCACACAGACATTTAACAGACAGACAGACAAACAAACAAACAAACAAGCGCAGGCATGCAGCAGGCACCCAGTGCTAAGAATATAATCCTTCCAATAAGGGGACACGAATCAGCTCTGGGGGGAAGGGTAGAGGTGAAGCAGAGGGAGAAGTGTGGGCCACAAAGCCAGGCCTGGGGGGCGTTTGGTGAGAATGAGAAATCAGCTGTGTGGAAACCGTAAGTGGAATTCCAGGACAGCAACTTGGAGAGGGAGTCGAGAGACTGGAGGAAGAAGAGGGAGGGAAGGCTCCCGGCTTCAGGCTTCCTGAATTGGCAACAGAATTTTGATTCATTCTAACGAATCCTCTTTTCTGCCTCTACGGCTTGGATGTGAGATGCACTTACTTCGGAAGTACACAGAACCTTCCACATGGAGAACGAATGAACCTTGTTACCAGCCGTTTCTTATCTTCTTTCTCCCCTTGAGGAAATAACTCAAAGTTCCTCCCGCCCCTTCGCTGGCAAGAGTAATGCAAGCTCATAAAAATGTAAACATTACAAGCTATGTATCTCATCCCCAGAGGAAACCACTGGAAATCTTCAGTATGTATTCTTCCAGATAGTCTTAAGAATTTATTAACATTTAAAACATTTTTAAGTGGAAATGGATGAAAGATATTATTTTCCAATGTACCCTTCTCACCACTTCACATATCAAGGGCATTTTTGTCAGATGTATATAGATGTATTTTATTCCTATTACTATCAGAGAATTATTCTAAAATATGGATATTCCATGCTGATGGACATAGATTATTTCTCTTCTTTCCTTTTTGCAATCCTGGTCCCTCCACACAGGGCCTTGTGTACGCCAGCCAATGCTGTAACGCCGAGCCAACCCCACAGTCCTATTTCTAGTTCTTACACACGAGACAGTGAATGCCTTTTGAGTTATCTCTTTTAAAATGATTTTCAATTTCTGTGTCTTCCCATGAGCACATACATGTTGTGACATGTCCGTGGAAATCGGAGGACAATTTGGAGGTATCCATTCTCTCTTTTCTCCTCTGTGGATTTCAGGACCTAGGTCAGAAGGCACCATGACAAGTGCTCTCCTCTGCTGGGCCAGCTCTCCAGCCCTCCGGGTATTTCCTTTTGTTCGTGCCAAGTCCTGCATTGATATAAAATTGATTCCCAGGGCTGGCAGAATGACTCAGCAGGTAAAGGTGCTGCTATGAAAGCCAAACAGCCTGAGTTCAAGTCCTAGAGCTGGCAGAAGAATGGAGGGAGGGAACAACTCCACAAAAGTTGCCCTCTCACTTTCACACACAGGCTGTAGCGTGTGCACCCCTCATACGCATAAAGCACACACACACACACACACACACACACACACACACACACACACACACAAATAAAAAATTTCTAAAAAGCATGCTGCCTAAAAGTGGAATTGTTGGGTGTAAGCGTCAGCACACTTCTAAATTCCCCTGGAAAAGACGCACGGGTTCTCACAGCCACCAATAGGGCTCAGCCCCTGGTAGAAATAAAAAGCCTTCAATCCGTCACCATTTCCCTCTCTTGCAGGCATTTACATCTAATTATCAGTAATTTTCATTTTCACAACACGCTCCCTCCTGCTAACACAAAACCGCCAGCTGGAAAGTTCCATCCCACTCCAGTGTGCGGTTTTTTTGCCTCTGCCTGGGAAGAGGCAGAAGCTGAACAGCAGAGAACACATTTGCATTCCTCAGCAGAAATCCCCCTGCTCCCCTTCAGGCTCATCCGCTCTTTTAAATTACAGGGCCTCACTGCGTTAGGAGCTATTACAAACCCCTCGTGTTCGATCTAATAGCTCTGAGGTTCTGATGGAAAGCTCATGCCAAGGAAATAAAAATGTTTGAGAGCCATTTCCAAAGATAAATGCCACTTGATCTCAGCGTATGCTGGGCCTCACTGTCTAGCTTATCTAGCAGGTGTCTCTGTATTCCTTAACAAGGGTGTTGCCAGGCTAGGATTGACTAAGAAGATGCCCCCGGGCTGGGTGGTAGAGCTCTGTATAATGCCTGTGGCTTGTAAGCTTTGGTCTTTCACCCATGTTTTAAAGGAACAGGAAAAATGATTGGTTAAAAAAAATTCTGCTTTTTTTTTTCAATTTTTTATTAGATATTTTCTTCATTTACATTTCAAATACTATCCTGAAAGTCCCCTATACCCTTGCCCCGCCCTGCTCCCCTACCCACCCACTCCCACTTCTTGGCCCTGGTATTCCCCTGTACTGGGGCATATAAAGTTTGCAAGACCAAGGGGCCTCTCTTCCCAATGATGGCCGACTCTGCCATCTTCTGCTACACATGCAGCTAGAGACATAAGCTCTGGGGGTACTGGTTAGTTCATATTGTTGTTCCACCTATAGGGTTGCAGACCCTTTCAGTTCCTTGGGTACTTTCTCTAGCTCCTCCACTGGGGGCCCTGTGTTCCATCCAATAGATGACTGTGAGCATCCACTTCTATATTTGCCAGGCACTGGCATAGCCTCTCATGAGACAAAAAATTCTGGTTTTAGTACTCTTTTATTCTTTTATTTATTTTGGTTTTTTGAGACAGGGTTTTTCTTTGTAGCTCTGGCTGTCCTGGAACTCACTCTGTAGACCAGGCTGGCCTCAAACTCAGAAATCCACCTGCCTCTGCCTCCCAAGTGCTGGGATTAAAGGCATGTGCCACTACTGCCCAGCTCCTACCATTTTTTTTTTCTGTGATGTTGGCATTGGAACCTAAGGACCTTATGTTCTGGATGTCCCCTGAGATCTGGTGTGTGTGTGTGTGTGTGTGTGTGTGTGTGTGTGTGTGTTTTACAGTTGAACCACCTATTTAGCCATTTAGCCATTTGTTGACAAAAGCAAAGAGGGTTCTTAATATGTCTTTTTTCTTTTTAAATGAAGGCATATACTATTATTTAAAAACACGTGTGTGTCTTCATGTACATGTGCATGTGAGTGCCCCTAGAGGCCAGAAGAGGGCATTGGATTCCTAGGAATTCAAGTTACAGGCAGTTGTGAGCTGTCTCATGTGGGTGCTGGGATCCGAACCAGAGTCCACTGGAAGAGTAGCATGTGCTCTTAACCACTGAGCCAGATCTCCAGCCCTTCACGTGTATACTTAAAAAAGTTATTTGTTTTCTGTGTGGTGCCTGCATGAATAGCTGGAGGGGGGGTCCAGGAATGGGGGAGAAAGGGTTTGACACTTGCAGCCCAGATAGAGATGGACTGCTATCTGGGAGACGTTATGTGTGGTGATACAACCCATGGGCTGTTGTTTATTTATGTGAGGACCTGGGTTGAATCCCTGAGCACTGAACTAAAAGATAACAAACAAGATAACCTCTGCTCACTGCCCCCTCCTCTCTCTGGCCTTCCACAGCCTAAAAGCTACACCCCTTTTCCTCCGTAAACTCCAACAGGAAGTTCAGCCATCTTGTCCCTCTGTGAAACTCATACCAGATATGTGTGGCTTTTCTGCTTAAGCATGGAATAACAATCTGTGCATTCTTTTCACTGTTTGTTGTGTTGTTGTTGTTGTTGTTGTTGTGTGTCTGTTTATTTCATGGGCTGAAATCATTAAAACTTTGGAAGGAAAAGAGTAAAATCGACAACTTCTCTATATGCTTGATTCACGACTTGGCAAGTGACCCTGGTCCCCTATTTTCATACGTGTGCACAACACATACAGGGTTGTCATGATAAAAACAAAACAAAACTGGTTAACATACAGGGAGTGCTGATGACTCGAGATCCTTCGGGTTTGGTTCTTGTTACTCTCCACTGTCCCGAATCTTTAAGCAAGAAACAACTGGCCACTTTGTGACCGTAAAACTGGCCTAAAGTTTGGGAGAAAATGGGATGGTGAAGTATCTGGTTCAAAGAGAAAGAAGTAATTGCTACGTACGAAGTTCATCTGCAGAAATGGAGGTCTGTAATCTATGAGATCTGTAGTCTGTCCCAAAATGGGTTTACCTGGACTATTACTGACAATTTGGAAAACATTTAGAAGTCAAATGAAATTTGGAGATTCTGGGGTAAATGGAGGAAAATGGGTGACTTTGTCATGGAGTCTCAGAGTATTACAGTGTCTGTAAGCACAGAGGATTTTCATGAGAAAAATGAAACATCTCTCTCTCTCTCTCTCTCTCTCTCTGATTGTTTCTTATCACCTGACTTCTTTCCCTGAAGGCCCAGAGCAGACTGTGGCTGTGAGAGAAACTGGACAGCTTCCAGATGCATTAATTACTTAGAGAACAAAATGACATGAGGTTGTTTTAAAATTCTTAATCAGCTTTATTGTTTCATTCTAGCATCAGGTAATATTTCATTCTATAAAACAGGGTCACTGTGTCCCTGAACCAAGTGGGATAAACTTTACAGACAGAGAAGGACATGAACAATGAAGACATAAGAACTAACTAATGTACACGGGTCATTTCAAAACCAGTTCTGGGTCAGGCAGGGACAGGGAGAGAAAACAATAGGCAGGTAATTGATGGGGTAACACTAGGTAACTTCAGGTCCCGTTTCTGTGTGGCAGGTAAGGCAGAGGGGATATTGTTATGACAGTTGGAGCTACCATGGTTGGGGAGTTGGTTGTTATATTTCTCTCCTGTCTTCTTAGGTCAGTAAACAATTGGTGATGGTGTCTTTAGCACAAGTAACTTCATTTTTAGCTTTGGCCTATTTGGGAGCCCCATCCAAAACAATGCCTCCTGTCCTTTTCATCAATACTCATATGTAAAATCGCAATAATTTTGTAGACTATGTTTGTGAGCCTTTCAATTGGCATCTTACTGCTTTGGACATCACTAGGGCCTCTTCATGGACAGAGGAATAGAGAAGATATCCTACAACCAATGCATCCTGTAGGATAAGTCAATTTACCCTTTATCTTTGATTTCTAGCACAGCATTCCTAAAATCTTTGGAATTTTCTGAGAGAGTTAAGCATCTTTCACTGCTCAGAAAGAGCTCTTTATGATCACTAGCTAAACTATCTAGAATCAGGGAGCTCTAGCTTCAGTAGTGAGAGACTCTGCTTCCATAAAAAAAAAAAAAAAAAAAACAAAGAATAATCCAAGGTAGACACCTGATGTTAACTTCAGGTGTATACATATACATGTGCACCGCACACTGAAACCAGGCATACATAATACACACCAAAACAAAACAGAAGAGCCTCTGTTTCATCACACCCGGGGAGACTCAAGGTGGGGATTTTGGATAGACTCTGAATTGGGCTGGTCACAGGAAAGACCAGATGACTGAGGGTTGGAACTCTCAGCCCCATCATCTGGGCCAGATTTACAAAGGTGACATAAAGGCTGGAGACCAAGTACTATTAAAACTCTCACAGAGGGGGCTGGAGAGATGACTCAGTGGTTAAGAGTACTGCCCGTTCTTCCAAAGGACCTGTGTTCAATTCCCAGTACCCATGTGGCAACTCACAACTGTAACTCCAGCTCCAGGGGGATCAAACACCCTCACACAGATATACATTTATGCAGACAAAACACCAATGCACATAAAATTAAAAATAAATACATTCTTTTTTTAAAGCCTCTGATAGAGTATATATGATGAGTGTCTGGGTCAATGAACACATCAAGATGGAAGAGGACATGCTTGCCAATGCACGGATGCTCCGGGTCCTCCCTGGTGAGTGTATGGGTGCTCCGTGTCCTCCCCGGTGAATGCACAGATCTTCCAGGTCCCCCCCCTTGTGCTCTGTCTCTCCCCCTCCCACCACCATTCTATTCCCTGCACTTCCATTTCCTCCTTGCACTTCAGTCTCGGGTATTTCTACTGACTTGTGTTCAGGTTGGGGGCTTTTCTTAGCCACACCCACAATCTAGCACCCCATCAGAGGTGCCCCCCTTTTTTTCTTTGTTTGCTTGCTGCATTAAATATTTTTTTCTGGGACTATCTTTTGATTCTCAGAATTTCTGCCACTGCACTTAAATGATCCACTTCCTGCATGCAGCCTATGTTTTCCACTAAAGCCCTTGGCACATGAATGATAAGCAGTTTAAGTTTCCTATGTGCCACATCTGAGAAATCTCTGAGTCTCTCTCTCTCTCTCTCTCTCTCTCTCTCTCACACACACACACACACACACACACATACACACACAGAGTGAGTAAGAGGGGGTGGGAGAGAAGGGAAGAGGGAGGGAGGGAGAGCAAGAGAGAGAGAGAGAGCGAGCGAGAGAGAGAGCAAGCATGTGCATGCCATGGCATAGGAATATAGCTCAGAGGTCAACCTCAGGTATCCGTGTATGTGCCTTCCACTTTGTTTAAGCCAGGCTCTCTTCTTTGTCACTGCATGCACCAAATAGCTGACAAAACTTTCCAGGGATTCCCCTCTCTCTATGCTCCATCTCTATGCCACAGGAGCCTTGGGAATATGGGCACACCACCAGGCCTTAGCTTCTCGTGGGTTTGGGGGATTCAAATTGAGGTCTTTGCTCAGGCAGTGCTTCACTCACAGAGCCACACCCACCCCCAGCCCGTAGACTGATACTTCCTCTTGCTTTTTAGCAAACCTTGTAATATTTTGCTGAAAATGGTACAAGAGTGCCAGAAAATGGAAGCTGAAGTATGTCTTTTTCCTTCCTTCCTTCCTTCCTTCCTTCCTTCCTTCCTTCCTTCCTTCCTTCCTTCCTTCCTTCCTTTCACAAGATGGACTATCACTACATAGCCTTGAATGCTTGGAACTCTATGTAGACCAGACTGGCCATTGAACACACAGAGCTCCACCTGCATATGTCTTTCAAGTGCCAAGTATGTAGTTCTTTAGCATGTGGTTTCCATGTTGACCTGGGTGGAGTTTAGGTTTTTAAATGTTTGCTAAAGCGGCTTGTACTGCCACTTCTCATGTCTCTAATGTCCTTTTTCTGTCTTTGGTCCTTCCCAGCTATTCCCTGTCAGACTGAGTTTATCTTTCTGGCCTTTGTGACTGTCATCTGCTGTTTACTGCTCTGGGGCACTGCAGGCAAGCCAGGAAATACAGGGAGGGGATTAAATGGTCAAATCCCAGCCTCTTAGACTGGAGGACAAGGCTTGGTGCAGGAAAGCTAGGGGGCGCCAGAGACGGGGAAATGTCCTTTCTGCAGGTGGCCCTGGACTCTGAAAGACCCTGGAGTGTGGTATTTCAAAGCAGAGGATGTTCTGACCTCTTCCACTGTGGTTGCTTCGCCTTTCCTCTTCTCAAACCAGGACAAGAATGTTTTAGGCCCATAACTATGAGAGTCTGGTGAGCTTCACGGAAGTAACCGACTCTGAGACTGTGTCCCTGGGGTCCCTCACTCACGTGTGAGTCCAAGCTCTTCAGCAGTTTATCAAAGTTACAGTTTAGCATGTTCTTAACAGTCCTCTGATTCCAGAAGCTTCTATGTCAGGGAAGTAGCTCTTGTGTGTGATTCTCTGATCTCAGGGAGCAGGAGCTCTTAGTCTCAGTTCAGGGAAAGTAGTTTTTCAAGCTGCCTAACCTTTTCTTGTATGAATGGAGGTTGTGGCACCCAAGCTTTCTACTTGCTGGAGATGACACAGGAATTCTCATTTGTAATCTTCAGCTTATAGATTCTATACATGGTGTGTTCGATTAATACCTGAGAGATTTTTGAGCTCTAGTAAATAGCACACATTTTTGACTTTTTACTGCTATTTAATTTTTTTAAATTTTTGTATACTTGTCTTAGAACCTATAACCCTGTTGAACTTATTTATTAGTTCCATAAGTTATTGTAGATTCCTTTCAGTTTATTCATAGAAACCCATGTTGTCTGCGACTATATAATTTCTTTCATCCAACATCTTTATTTATTTTATTTTAAAAAAAAGAATTATTCATTTTATGTATATGAATACACTGTCACTGTCTTCAGACACATCAGATGAGGGCACCAGATCCCATTACAGATGGTTGTGAGCCAGCATGTGGTTGCTGAAAATTGAACTCAGGACCTTAGGAAGAACAGGCAGTGCTCTTAACTGCTGAGCCATCTCTCCAGCCCTTTATTTATTTTCTTGTTTCATTGTGTCCGCTGCCCTCCACATCAGTGGGAATGGGGAAAGAAGACATCCTTTTTTTTTTTTCCTGCTGTCCCTCATCATTTGAGTGATTTCAAGGACAGGCTACAGGCTACCTCCATTGTTTATTATTATTATTTTATTAAGTTGAGGATACTGAAAATTCTGGTCATGAATAAATATTGTTATTCTGTTACACTTCCTCCCACATATGTTTATTGTGGTTTCTCTTTGTTCCAAATCCTAAATTCCTTTCTGATGGTGTCTTCTTTTACTATTGGAAGAAGATGCTCGAAGCACCTCCTTTAGACTAGACCTGCTGGCCATGAGTTCTGTTCTGAGACTGTCTCGATGTCTTAATTTCTGGGATTTTAAATTTTTGTTTTGTTTTGCTGCATATAGAATTCTGGATTGACAGTTCTCATAAGAGTTGTAGGTATTACAAGAGCCTGGCCCCACTACAACTCTGGCCATCTTTACTGAACACGACATCACTTCTTCTTCCGTAAAAGACTGCAGAAGGTAAGGCATGGAGCAGGGAAACAAATGATCTCTGTTCTCTCCCTAATGCTTTGAGAAGTCATTGACATGGCCACTCAGATCCTGATACCTGCGACAGATTTGGACTCTGAAAGCTTAAAATAAATTCAGCGGTCGGTCAGCTAGGCTTCAAGTAGACAGCAGGGCGTTGGTTCCATTTTCCCACTCTTCTCTAGGTCCAGCCACATTCCAGGTTGGCCAGAGATGATTGACAGTGGCAACTGAAGCGGAAGCTTACTCATCCAAATAACTAGCTTGGTTACTCCTTCCTGCATTATCGATGGCAGGATTCAGTCACATGACCACCCCTGGACTAATGAGAAGAGCAGGCCCTGATTGGCTTGAACCTGGGTTCCTGGTGGCATTGCTGGTAAGGTGTTCATCTTAGTCTGAGGGACCTTCTTCTAGAACTGAGGCTGGGTCACCATCCCTCTCCTGGGGGAAAGAAACAGGAGAAGGCGCGGGGAACAGTGGGAGCGCAGTGTGAGATGATGTGGTTGGAGAGAACACTGGGTGGCCACGTGGCTTCCTTCTTGGTTACCCAGGGAGACTGTAACGCAGTGAGGCTGGGGTCTGGCCAGTGGGAAGCAGGAGGTTCTGAACTTCTTCTGTTATGGAATATAATGCAGCGAAGGGGTGCCTGGCAGACCCATGCCTAGGTGTCCCCTGAGAAATCACACTATGCAACAGATCTGACATAAGGGGGTTTATCTGGGGGAAGGGAGGGTAGTTAGGACCTGGGGTAGGGGTAGAGGTAGATGAGTGGACATGAATATGGGCAGACCGATAGGAGCAGAGCCAGACTGACCATACCTGGTCTGCATTAGCATAGGATGGCAGTATTCTCAGCATGTGGTCCTCAAGGCAGCAACACCAGAGGCCTTGCCTGGGGGTTTGTTAGGTGTACGCTCTCTGGTTTCCTCCAGCCTATTAAATACACAGCATCTCTGGTGGCCCAGCTCTCTGCGCTTTAACAAGCCTACTGAGAGCCAATGACTTAGGAAATCAGCAGTCTTGGGAACAGCTCTGTGTGGGAGGAGCTGTTTCTCCATCTCTCCTGGTTGTGATAGGTTGTGATAGGACTCCTGATGCCTCCATCAGAAGGCCGCTGTGATGACATTTTTGGGATTCAGGTACTCTGTTCAGGTGTGATGCCCTTCCTCCTTCTCAAGCAGTGGCCCCAGCTCCAACTGCTGCACCGTGACTGGCTCTTAACCACCTCCTCACCGTTCCCACAGGCTCACAGTCTGCCTGTCTCTTACAGCAGCTTATGTAAGCACCACAAATTTCATCCCCTCCTTCTCCAAAAATATTGTAACTAATAACTTGTGGGTCCACCCTGAAGTCATATAATCACAGTCCACAGGGAAGAAACCAATGTTCTTTATTGTTCTGGGAAGCCTTTTGAAAGGCAAGAGAATGTTTTATTATTAGGGTTGTATTTGTATCTAAAGTGATTAGAGAACATTTCCTGAGACTCCAAGCTGGGGGAGCAGGACTCAATCTGTGATTCTTCCCATGATTTTTACATGTTTTGATCTTTAATCATACATGGATGGACCCGCTATAGATAGAATCCCAGGCCTTTAACATGCTTATCCTACTGAGCTACTATCAGCTCGTTTATTTGGAATGATGTGGGTAAGTTTAGGCAATAAAAATAAAAATATATAAAAATCCTTTTATTTAGTATTATAGAAAAACATGTATATTAGGAAAATTTCCATTTTAACCTCATAACTCAGGGGCGTTAAGTGAACTTGCAAAGCTGTTTAGCCATCACCATCCATCTCCAAACCCAGCATCATCCTAAACTCCTCTTCTTTCCCCTTCAACTCTGAATGCCCCAGCCTTTTTTCCCCAGCCTGGGCAACTGTCTATTTGACCAGTTTTATTATGCTACGTGCTGTCATCATTCAGCATTTATCTTTTTTCCTCCTCCTGATTGGCTTGTTTTACCTAGCACAATGTCCTTAAAGCTCGTCCATATGGTGGCCCCATGCCACAATCTCTTTCCTAGCACCCCACGGCCCTTTGGTGCAAGTGTGTTTTGTAGGCTGGGTGTATACAGGTGTGTGCAGGTGCATGGGAGAGTGGGCGTGTCCATGTGGAGTCCTGAGGCTGATGTTGGGAATCACTGTCTATTACTGTTCCACTTTATTCTCTTAATCAAACCCAGATCTGGTCGATATCCTAGTCTTGCTAGCCAGTGCATCTAGGGAATCCTCTTACTCCATCTTCTGAGGCTAGAATTACAGATGGGTCTCCACACCCACAACATGGGTTCTAGAATCCAACTTTGGGACCTCATGTTTGAGTAGCAAATACCTTAGCCACTGAGCCATCTCCCCAGCCCCTCCTTCTTTTTGAAGAGTGAGTGGGAAGGCTCAGAAGGTAACGGTGTTTGTCACCAAATGTGACATCCTGAATTCAATCCTTGGAGCCCCATGGTGGAAGGAGAGAAATGACTCCTTCAAATTGTTGTCTGACCTCTTTACATGTGCATCATGTTGTGTGTACACGTGCACACATAATAAATATGCTCTAAAAAGGACTGAGTAACATTCCCTTGTCTGAAAAGACAAGGTCTTGCAGCCCTTCAATAGACAGACACTGGAATAGCTTCAACACTTTGACCATTGTGAACAGCACTGCTCTGAAGGTAGGTGTACAGACATTCTTTCATGTTCCTGCTTTAAGTTCCCAGCAGTGAAGTCAATAGATCACAGGGTAATTTTGTTTCCCTTCTCTTTTTGTTGTTTTGAGACAATGTCTTATATATCCCAGTGTCTTCATTTTTTCCTGTTGCTGTGATAAAAACAAAAAAAACCATTAAAAAAAAAAAAAAAAAAAAAAAAAACACCGACAAAAGCAACCTAGGGGAGAAAGGGCTTCTTTTGGCTCATGGTTTCAAGAGTCCAGTCTGACATGGTGGAACTTTCAAGACAGCATGAGCTTGAAGCACATGGTGACACAGGCTTCACAGTCAGAAAGCACAGAAGGGTGAATACACACTGCTGCTCAGCTCCTCTTCTCTGCTTACATACTCTACCACCTTAGCCAGGTGAATGGCGCCACCCATAGTAGAAGTGGGAGGTGTCTTTCTTTTTTTTTGGTTTTTCGAGACAGGGTTTCTCTGTATAGTCCTGGCTGTCCTGGAACTCACTTTGTAGACCAGGCTGGCCTCGAACTCAGAAATCCGCCTGCCTCTGCCTCCCAAGTGCTGGGATTAAAGGCGTACGCCACCACGCCCGGCTGGGTGGTGTCTTTCTACCTCAGTTAATGAAATTTAGACAGTCCTCCCATAGGTATGCCCACAGGTCCTTCCACCAGGTGATTCTAGAATCTGTCAGGTTGGCAATTCTAAACACTCACCATACTCAGGCAGCATTTAATTATGTAGCTGAGACTAGCGTTGAACTTCTGATCACCCTGAGTCTGCCTCCTTACTGTTGGCATTACTGTCCTGCACCAGCCTGCTTGGCTATGTTTAATTTCTTAAAGAACCATCATCATATTTAGTCTTTTTATTTTAGCCCTTTTTGTGGGATTTCATGGTTTTGCCTTGTATTTCCCTGATGGAGAAGGGCTTTTATATTCGAGTACCCATTTTCATCTCTTCAGTTCTGGTCTTTGAGCCGTCTTTGCCAGTTGTTGTGTACTGTGGACACATGTGGGTTTCCCCATGTCCTTGCACCATTTGTTGAAGGGATGGGCAGGTCTTCATTGAATTACCCAGGCAAAAATCAGTTGTCCACTTGAGGTTTTATTCTGTACAATCAATTCTCTTCCATTGACCTATACTCAGGGCCTTAGGTTAATCTACAGAGCCTTGCTTTGCTGTAGATTTGTCTATTGGGGAAACACCTGTATTTCTGCATGCATTTTAGGACAGCTTTTTAGTTTCTGAATGGAAGTCAGCTTGAGTTTCAATAAGGATTGCCCTGAGTCTCTAGATCAATTCAGGGAACTCTGGTGGTTAAAGTCTAGTTGCCACCATGCTTGAGACGGGTATGGAGACCTTGAAGCAGTTCTCCTGAAGCTCCAGAGAGAATTTCTGAACTGAGTCCAGGCACGATAGAAGTTAATTGGAAGAAGGGTGAGGTAAGGGCTCCATGAACTGATGCAAAAGCTTCAGTTTAGCATGTTCTTAACAGTTTTCTTTAGGTCATCATCTGATGACCTAAGATGGGTGAGAGTGTGTAAGACTGAGGGGTAAGGGTTATAGACACAGAGGTGCAATAGACAGAGAAGAGGAAAGGAGAGGGGGAAGAGACTTAAGCTTGAAGAGAGGGGGAGAGAGAGATGAGGAGAGGAAGCAGAGATGCTAGGCAGAGGTAAGAGAATGGAGAGCCATCTTCCTGGTCTCTGGGCCCAGGAATCCATTTATGACTGTGTTTCTGTATGTCCCCTGCTCTGTCAGAGGAGGCCAGGACACTGCAGGTCAGCTCAGACCACGTGTTCTCAAGTCTTCTAAGTGCACCCACCATGCTCTAGAGAAGTGCGATGAGAATGGTTGCCATGGGTACCTTGAGGGCAGGATGCAGTGAGTCCTCACTGTGTTTGCTGCTGTGGAAATGCAGGGGATCCTAACTCAGCCTCTATTTGTGGAATTCAAGGCCTCCAAACTGGCTCAGGTTTGGAAGAGGGCATAGTGTTGTGCTGTCCCTTGGGAGCCTCGTGCTAAGCCTGTGCAGATCACCCCTATTTTCTTTCCTCAGGTAGCACACATATATCATCAGTGCTGCCTTCATTGATTGGCTCTCTGAATCATTCCCCCTTGGGCATCTTTCCAAGGGTAATAATCTCCACCTGGCTTCTGGCAATGGCTGCCACCCCCTGGGCTCCATTGTTCTGGAGTTAAGTCATTTGTATTGTGCCATCAGTCCTGGCTACATGGAAGAACTGTCATTGAATTTTCGTTTTGTGGGTCAGGGTCTTGCTATGGAGCATAGCCTGGTCTCAAACTCCTGTGATCATACGATCCACCTGCATCAGTTTATTATGCAACTAGTGCATGCTACCCTACCTAGGTTTTTCTGTTTAAGACTCAAACTTGAAGACGTTTTCCCCTGGGTCTTGCTACAGCACCAGCTCCCTTGAGTACTCTGTTTGTCAAGTGCAGATCTTAGGACCTGTCAGTTTCTATAGTATTGTAAGCTAGTTCTTGGTGATTGTATTCTGTTGGTTTTGTTTCTCTGCAGACTCTGACACATCATCTTCCTTGAGCATTAAAAAACAATGATTTTGCTTGTATTTGTGTATATGGTATATATGCCAGTTTATATACATGCTTGCATGTGTGAATGCACATGAGTGCATTAATGTGTAAGCATTTAGAGGCCAGAGGTTAACAGTGGTTTTCTTCTTTGATCATTCTTTACCTTATATTTTGAGGCAGAGTCTCTCACTTGAACCCAGAGCTCGTTGGTTTGGCTAGTTAACTAGCCAGCTTGTTCTCATGGATCCTGTCTCCGTCGTCGTCCAGGTTCTGGGGTTACAGGCAGGCCACAACGCCTGGCATCTATGTAAGAGTTGGAGACCACTGAGCCATCTTCCCAGACCTTCTGAGTGTTCTCATCTTCTCCTCTGCAACTTTCCTTGGCAATGACAGCTTTACTTAGGCTGAACCACTGCTCCTCCTGTGCTTTTGAGAGTAAACGTACCATAGAGGTCAGTTCCTGACTGTTCTTTCCCAAGGGTTAATTCTTGTCTTTTTGAGAGTGTGCTTAGAAATGACTAAACTCTCCAGAATCCAGCCTTACCTTTTTTTGTTGTTGTTTTTAAATCTCCAGGCCTGCTAACCAGACATTGTTACTCTCCTGTTCTGCTTATGTCTGAATGCAGATGCATGCTGTCCCAGTGTCTCTGTGGGGGTGTAGTCTCTTTCCTCACCAAGCTTATTTAGATGTGGGTCTCATGGCCAGGAAGGGAGGAACATCAGATCCTGAGGGACAGCTCTTGTTCTGGCTGGCAAAAGGCTGGGATGCTGCTGCTGTTGCTGGCTTAGAGCTTCTCAGGCAGATACTCCAGGCCAGATGTCCCCAGCTCAAGTGTCAGCCCCCCACCCCCACCCCTTTTTTCCTTAGGCAGGGCTCAGCCCTGGCATATGGGTTTGCCTTGATTGCATAGTTCATGTTCTCTGGAGCTTGGCCTTTCTGGGTATGAAGTCCAGAATCTCATCTGGCCTCTCTGTCTACCTGTCGTAGATGACATCTTCTTTGTAGGCTCTTGGGTGGGGGGTGGGTCTTTGACTTTCACAGGTAGTTGTCAATGTCAGAATTTTTACTCAGCAGTCAGTCTCTCTCTCTCTGTCTCTCTCTGTCTCTCTCTGTCTCTCTCTCTGTCTCTCTCTCTCTCTCTCTCTCTCTCACACACACACACACACACACACATTTAGTAGGGTTATTCTTTGGTTTTATTTTAGAGATAGGGTCTCACACCATTGCCCAGGCTGGCTTTAAATTCCCAGGCACAAGCTATCCTCTGCCTCAGCCTCTGGAGCAGCTGGAACAACAGGCTCTAACAGTAACGTATTATTCAGTAAGCAACTGCAGCAGGCTCAGTTGTGGCTCCTCTAACATCAGTCGATCACAGACATCTGGGGGTGGCAATGGGGTCATTGCAGATATGATTCAAAGTCCTCAACATGAGCGTATGCATACTCCAGAGGAGCATTATTTCAGGGGAGAGATGTCTTTCCTCCCGAGAGAAGGGAGGAGGATTTGGGACCCAGAGGACATGGCAAATAACACTAAATCAAGGTAACTCAGACATAGAGTCTGAAGCCCCAGGCTTCTTCAGGACCCATGAGAAGAGAGACAATGAGCAGACTCTGCCTCAGAAACCCCAGAAGAACAGGCATGGTGACACTGGACTTCTGGTCTACAGAACATTTTTTTCTGCTCCTATAACCTGCCAAGTTTGTGGTAATTTATTATGGCAGTCAGGAAACTAACCCTTCATCTAATTGTATTGTCTCTATGGCAACAACTTGCCTGTACATCTCCCATGCCTTGTATGGCATGCTAGCTAGTGCATCCTTTCCACACACATGCCCTGCGCCAAGTCCCTTCCAGTGGGCTCGTAACACTCAAACCAGGGTCACCTCATGCTTGGGCCTGTCTGTCCTCACCTTTTGGTTAGTCATCTGGATCGAGGTCCTACTCTGTTGTCTGCTTTATCAGACTCCCTGGACGCTAACTGTCACCAATCGGGCTCTCTGAACAGCTGCTGAGATGAAGTTGCCATGTGGAATATTGATCAGGGATCAATAGCTGGGGAGGGAGAGGACTTGGAAGAGAGAGAAGCTGAACTATGATGCAGACCAAACAGCCTTGGCTGATGCCTGCAGAGCTGTGCTGTAGTGACTGGAGCAGGCTGGCCCTTGGGTCCTAAGCTCAGTCTTCAGGGCAAGTTTGCATCCAAGCTGACAGAGCAGGGGCTGACAGCAGGGACAAGCCACTCCTTGAAGTGGCATCTGGACAGTTCATCCTCACGTTCATTACATCAGCATGGAGACAAATGGAAACACCCTCCCAGGACAAACGAGAAAGCGAAGGTTAAGCAGCCGACAGCCCTTTTCAAAACACACATTTCTGAGAAAGAATCAATACCCAAAGCATCGGTGTTAACTAACCTAGGAGTTTTCCTGAGCTTCACCTCCCTGGGTCTTCTTTAGGAATTTTTACTTGATGTGTATGGGTGTTTTATCCGCATGCGTGTCTGTGCACCAAGGGCAGGCAGTGCTATCAGAGGTCAGAAAAGGTCATCAGGTCCTCTGGAACTTGTGTTATGGATAGTTGTGAGACACCATGTAGCTGTTGGGGAATCAAATCTGGATCCTCTAGAAGAGCAGTCAGTGCTCTTAACTAATTAGCCATCTCTCCAGCTCTCACTGCTTCTTACAGTGACCTTGAAAGGTATTTGTCACTTTCACTGATTCTGTGTGTGTGTGTGTGTGTGTGTGTGTGTGTGTGCTGAGTGTGGAACCCAGGGCCTCCCAGTTGCTAGGCAAATGCTTTACCATCAATCTACACCTCTCCCCTCAGCAGTCAGAGTCTGTACTAGGTCTGTGTGGTGCTATAACCCTCAGGGAAGCCAGTAGCTTCGTTACTTTTCCAGTACCCAACAGAAACACCCGAAGGGAGGAAAGCTTCGCCTTGGCTCTCAGTTTCAGATGGCTTAATTCCCATGCTTAGTTCCATGGGTTTAGGCAGAATATGGTGGCAGCAGGGGTGTGGGCAGATTTCCCTCACCTTATGGAAGACAGGAAGCAGAGGGAGACAGGAAAAAGCCAGGGACAAAATGCCCCTATGAACCTAGTGACCTAGTTTCTCTAGCCAGGTCCCACCTCGTAAGGTTTCCAACCCCGCTACCCACTCCTCCAGAAAAAAGCTCGCTGGAGCTGGGAATGTATGAGGCATTTTATTTTCAAACCGTAACAGCCAAGAAGGGAGGATTGATTCTGATGCACAGGGAGTCGGTAATTTAGAGAGAAGAGTGCCATGCATTAGTAAGAGCTCAGCTGTTATGTAATGAAGGGCAGCGTGTGTTTCTAGTCTTTATTTAGAACAACATGATTGCAGCCAGACCCTGAACTCGAGGCTTCATCTGGCAGCTTTTCAGGAAGCCCCTCAGGTTCCAGTCCTCCACAGGCAATGTAAAATGCCGCCGTACAGCATGACAGAAAAACAAGATTAGCTTTTGGTGGGGGAAGAAAAGTAAAAAAAAAAAATGGCTTTAAACAATACTGACAGTTTGCTATAAGAGAATTCTGATGCTGATGTTAAAAAGGCCTCAAATTATTAAAAAATAATATTATTCTGATTATTAACTATCTTACTTTCCTGTTGCAGTGGTAGAGTCAACTCGAAGGACAAAAGGCTTTTTTGTTGTTGTTGTTTTGTTTTGTTTTGTCTTAGTGTGAGAGGTTGCAGCCCACCGTGGCAGGGAGTCATGGCAGCAACAGGAGTGGGATATAATTGGTCACATGACATCCATAGTCGGGAGGGAAAGTGTGATGGGTGTGTCTGCATAGTGAGTTCTCTTCACTCTATAGGGTCCAGGATTCCTGCCCAGGGAGTGGTCCCACCCGCAGTAACGGTGGGTCTTCATCAATGAACCTAATCAGATAGCTCTTCCCAGGTGATTCTCAAGTTGACAGAGTAACCATCACATAAAGTGATATATATATATATATATATATATATATATATACTTTATCAAATAGAAGAAAATTGTAATCATTTAGAGCCTTACCACACGCAGAGATTATCCTTGCTAATATCTTGATGCTGAGCCTTCTAGTGCTTTTCTTGTGGATTTGTAACTATAGACATATATAACATACTTACAAGATTTATGTGTATGTGTGTGTCTATATATACTTGTATGTTTTATAGCTTTATGGGATTGTAATGTACAGATTGGCTTTTAAAACAGCAATGTTTCCTTTCTCATTAAAAAGCAACACATGTTCATGGAATGATTTGGAAAATGCAGAAAAACAGAATGAAGAATGTCTAAGGCACAAGCAGTGCTACTTTCCATAATAGTGACTGTTTTATAACCTGGTTTTAAAAAATGTTAGGGCTAAAAGGGAGTCTTTGGATCTGATTTAGGGGACTTCCGAGTTCCCTCTGGTGGTGCTGGGGATTAAACTTAGGGTCTTGCACCTGCTAGGTGAGCGGCTGCCACTGAGAAACACCTCTACCAGGCTCAAACCTCTGGGCAGAATTCTTCCAATATCTTCCTCCCCCTTCACACGAGGGGGAAAATGTCTGTACTTTTCCAAAGGCAATTTCACTTTAGACAGTGGACAAAGGGAGAGAAAGGGAAAGGAAGATTCGGGCTGCCCTCTCTTCAAATCGTCTGTGCTCCAGAAAGCACAGGCAAGAGCCTGGCTAGTTTGTAGTGCTACCAGAAACAAAACCTTAGGTATAATCTGTCATTTCTGATTCCATCTTAGAGTTGGGGCACCAATTAAAAAACACATGTCTTGACTACAAGCAGATGATTTCTGGATATGAGCCAGGCTTGTCTTGGAAGGAAGAGAGGGTAAGAAACTGACTGTGGGAAAGCAAATGAGAGATGGTAGGGACAATGAATAGTGTGGGCTTTGATTGGCCACACCAATGGACATGGAGACCAAGGAGCCTGTTCTGTATCCACCCACCCATCCACCCATCCATCCACCCATCCATCTATCCACCCATCCATCCACCCATCCATCCATCCACCCATCCACCTATCCATCCACCCATCGGTCCATTCACCCACCCACCCACCCACCCATCCACCCATTCATCCATCCATCCATCCATCCATCCACCCACCCACCCACACATCCATCCATCTACCGATCCATCCTTCCATCTACCCACCCACCCATCCACCCATTCATCCATCCATCCATCCATCCACCCATCCACCCACCCATCCATACAACCACCCACCCACACATCCATCCATCCATCCATCCATCCACCCACCCACCAATCCATTCATCCATATCTATCCATCCACCCACCCATACATACATACATGCATACATCCACCCATCCACTCAACCACCTCTTAAATACCATCCCATCCCCAAGGCCAACAAGTGTGCTCTTATTTTTATTTTAATAATTTATCTATTTTTTTTAGATAGGGTCTCAACTCAATGTGGCCTTGACCTCAATATGGAGCTGAGGCTCCTGACCTTCTTGCCTCTAGCTCCTGTGTACTGGTCTTAAAAGCATAAACCAACATGCCCAGATTTATTTTATTTTTATAATAGTTATAGTCTCTTTTAAAATATTTATTTTTATTTTATGTGTACGAGCATTTGTTTACATGTATGTATGTGTCCCTTGTGAGTTCCTGGTGCCTGTAGAGGTCAGAAGAGGGTTGTTGGATCACCTGAAAATAGAGTTACAAATTGTTGTGAACTGCTATGTGGGTGCTTGAAATCAAACCCGGGTCCTCTACAAAAGTAGCTAGCTGGTACTCTTAACTATCAAGCCAGCATACCTGCTCCTGCTTTATTTTTATGTATGTATGTATGTATGTATGTATGTATGTATGTATTTACTTTTTGAGATAGTGCCTCTAGTAGCCCAAGCTGCTCTTGAACTCCAAATATGTTCTAGTATTTAATAAGCATGTTCTGTTTTTTTTTTTTTCTGTTTTGTTTTTTGTTTTTCGAGACAGGGTTTCTCTGTAGCCCTGGCTGTCCTGGAACTCACTCTGTAGACCAGGCTGGCCTTGAACTCACCTGCCTCTGCCTCCCAAGTGCTGGGATTAAAGGCGTGCGCCACCACTGCCTGGCAAGTATGTTCTGTTACATAGACTCGAAGAAGACCCAGTCTTCTTGCTCTTCATGGTGGGTTGATGTCACTCTCGACATCATTGTCTCTTGGGAGATACACAATAATGTGCCTGTGCAGCTGGGCCACTGAGTAAAGAAAGGAAACGGGTAAATAGGCAGAGCATTGATGTTAAGCCAGAGAGAGAAAAGGAGAGGGAGAGGGAGAGGGAGGGGAGGAGGGAGAGGGAGAGGGAGAGGGAGGGAGAGAGAGAGAGAGACAGAGACAGAGACAGAGAGACAGACAGAGACAGCACAAGTGAGCACAGAGGCCGGCTATTTGCTCAAGCACTGAGCATGAAGGGGAATTTTGAATGATGCTTCCTGGAGGAAGTTTCCCTAAGTTAAGCCTTGTGGATGAAGAGGACTTGGTCAGGTGAAGGTGTCCAGTGAAAGAGTCCCAAGCAGATGATGCAGTATTTCAGATGCTTAGGAGTTGAGAGAAAGCTTGCACTATCCAGAGATATGTCTATGTGGTTGGAAGGAGGAGGGAGGGTCAGGAGAGACTACAGACAGATGAGTATAAAGATGTCATATTATCACCAACCAAAGAGTACACATAGAGGGACCCCATGTTTCCAGTTGGAGATAGAGCAGAGGATGGCCTTATCTGGCACCAATAGGAGGGGAGGCCCATGGTCTTGTGGAGGCTCAATATCCCAGCATAGGGGGATGCTAGGGCAATGGGGTGGCAGTGGGTGGGTGGGTGGGTGGAGGAGCAACTTCATAGAGGCAGGGGGATGGGGGATGGGATAGGGGGCTTACAGAGAGGAAACCGGGAAGTGGGGGGGGGCAACATTTGAAATGTAAACAAATAAAATAGCCAATCCAAAAAAAAAAAAAAAAACAAAAAACAAAAAACAAAAAACAGATGTCATATTGTAAGAGGTCTGCTAAGAAGCGTGATTTTTACCCTGAGGCCGATGTCTGACACAGTTGGTGTCCCCCCCTCCCCTCCCCACCTCCAGGCTGCTGTGGAGAACAGACAGAAAGCAAGTGGTTTAGGTTGGAGGCTGGGCAGCAATTCAAGAACAAGGTCAAAGTGACCCAGAACAGGGTCTTTGCTGTGTGTTTGGAGATGCAATCGATCGGAGGATGTGGGTTTGATATCAGTGTCCCATGTGGGCATGAAGACAGCACACAGAGCTCTGATGCTAGATATGGGTGTCGTTGTTCACCTTGTGAAGTGTGAGGGAAAACCTGGACAGAAATTTCAGGAAACACGGGCACTTAAGGGACAGTTGGAGGTCGAGGATGGGAGAAGGGTGAGGAGAACTACAGCCAAGTCCCCCTCCTCTTCCTGTGGCTTCATCTGTTGTCAAGTTGGACCATGGCCAATGTGGAAGAAGATCAGGTGTGTCCACAAATGCTTTGAACTTGCATCTCTGCATCTCCAGCTACTGACAAATAGAGGGACTGTGCTGGGCAGGCTTCTTGTCAACTTGACCCTGCAATCATCCAATAAGAGGGAGCCTTAATTGAGAGAATGCCTCCATCAGATTGGCCTGCAGGCAAGCCTGAGGGGTATTTTCTTGAGCGAGGATTTAAATGAAAGGGCCCGAATACTGTGGGTAATGCTGTTCTGGGCAGGTGGTTCTGAGTTGTATAAGCAAGCAAACTGGGCAAACCGTGGAGAACAATACAGTAAGCAGCACTTCTCAGGGCCTCTGCATCAGTTCTTGCCTTGAGTTCCCTTCATAATGAACTACAACTATAGGCTGAATTAAACCCTTTCCTCCCTGGGTTGCTTTTGGTTATGGTGTTTATCACATCAATAGAAACGTGAATAGGACAGGGACTCACCAGATGTTTGTGAGGATTTAATGAAGGGGAGGGGAATCAAATGAATGAATTTAAGAGTATAACCCTGATATATGAGACTTTAAAAACAATGTAACTGTTCAGACACTACAACCCGAAACACATTGTTCCCTACAATACACTCACCCCAGTGATTATGCATCTCTGTGTAGGAAATGCCTCTCAATAAATCAACAAGGAGGCTGGAAACATGGCTCAGAGATAGAGAACTGGTTCTGCTCTTATAGAAGACCTGAGTTCAGTTCTGAGGCATCCACATCAGGAAGCTTGCAACTGCTTGTACCATCAGTCCAGGGAATTCGATGCACATTCACCCACAGATACATATACATACACAGAAGAAAAGAAAGAAAAGAAGAAAAAGAATATAAGTCAGAGAAAATGCAATGTAGAAAGAGCTGTACAGCCCCTACTGTGAAGAAGCAAAATGTGCACAGACACACATGCACACACCATCACATGCTCACACGCTCACACGCACGCATACGCGCACACACATACCCACCCACACACCCATATACATGCTCACATGCTGGTGCGTGCACACACACAGACACACACACTCACACACATGCATGTGCACACATGTGTAACCCCACCCCACTCCACATGTACACACATACACACACACACACACACATACACACACACACACACAAAGGAAGAGGCAGCAGAAGAAACCATGAGAGCTGGAGGGCGGGGAGGAATGCTGTGAAATGCTGTCTTCTGCCATGGCACAGCCACTGCACTGGTGATCTCACTGTGGCTATGTCCCCCCCCCCCCAAAGATCAAGTCCCTCAGCATTTCAGCATGGATGGAAGAAGGGGTTAGAAGGCTCCAGGCCTAGCTTGGGTTGGCCACAGTCAAGATACATTGTATACATGTATGAAATTGTCAAAGAAAAGAACTGAAAAGCCTTTGAAAAGTATTGAGGGCTATGGGAATGACATGCAGCGTTACTAGTTTTCAACATGATGCTAGTGTGCGATCTTCTGGGTAAACAACATGTCTAAGGCCCTAGAATCCAGTCCTAGCGTTGAAAAAACAAAGACAAAACAAAATCCATATCATTCAAAAGCAAACAACAAATGAGGGAAAGCACAAACCAAGATACACAAAAGGTTAGTTCAAACCTTTTAAAGGGTTTTAGTTTAAAGGGTTTCTTTAGTATGTAAGCAGCCCCCAGAAAACTAACCAACTCACCAAAGTACCAAAAATATTTAATGAAAAAAAAAAAGCAGAAGTCATGAATCAGCAATCCACCAACAAGAAAATGCTCCCAAATATTACAAGTTCTGACTTATAATTAATCAAGACATTCACCTTAAAATTTGGTAAGATTCTTCTCTTAGCCATGTTAGTAATGCATTTCAGAACTTTGAAACATATATAACCTTTGAGCCAGACATTCTATTTTTCAAGGCTTGTGTTAAGGAAATAATCAGAGATGTACAAGAAATATATAACTAAGAAAATATGTAATGCAGTGTGATTTTAATAGCAACAATGGACACAAGAATTGTTTTCCTTGGGTCTTAGAGTTTTAATGTTTTTGTTTTTATTTTTTCTATTCTCTACCTTCTACAGTAATGATAAATAGCCTCTGTAATTCAGAAAACAAACAAAGGCTGCTTTTTGGAAAGGGGTGGGGGAACCTTAACTACAAATACTCTTTTGGAGAGCTGCCACTGTTCAAAAATTCTCCAGAGCTTTCTCTTCAGCAGTCCTCAGATCGAGTTTCTAAAGCACATACGAAATTGTTCTCATTATTCTGAAGTCATCCGCTTCGTTTTACATAAATACAGCTGTGATTCATGTCCATCGCCCACCTTATTCATCTGCCTCTATACCAAAACGACTTCAGGGTCTTGTGGGGAAAAACACTCTCTCAAAGAATGAATTTCCCTTCCCTGCCGAATGGGGAGAGAATACTGTCTAGTTTTAGGTATACATATATCTGCTCAGCAGTGCTCAGCATATGGAGTTCAATAAATAGTACTGGTTGTTGTTATCATTCGCCTATTTGGCTTTATTTATTTCTGCAGTTGTCTAGGAAGCCAGATTGCTGCGGCCAGATGGGCGAATTCTCCAGCCAATGATTTTGCTAAAATACTAACACATTCCATCAGTTATTCTGGGTGGACACTCTAACTCCTACCTTAAAATGTCAGGCTTCCAGGACCCCAAGAAGCAAATGAATACTGTCAGGGAAATGCAGCAACACCCACGGGGCAGTGGGAGTGGACACCCACTGTTATCTCTCTAGGTCCCTTAAATTATGATTAAGATAAACAGCATTGAGCTTGGGCGGGGCTGGGCAGTGGTCTGCCCGCTACTGCCCTCTAGGGGTAAGGAGAGGAAGTGTCACATCTCCTGCTTGGTTGTACCTTTTGGAGAAGGCTGTGAATTGTAAAGGGTCACCTACAGGGGGAATTAGAGCTCGCCTTTCCCACAGAGTATGCAAGGAGGTGACCACCTTTGGCATGCAGCACACCCCTGTGACAATGTCTGCTGTAGCTCTAACCTCGTGACCTTAATTAGTCATTTTCCCCTCTCTAAGCTTTCTCATCTGTTTAAAGTGGGGTCCACATGACAGCTATTTCATGGGATTGTTACATAATAACTTAAGATAGCAAAAATTACCACCAAAAGCAAGGCCAGGAACATTGCAGGTGCTCCACATATGGTACCTCTACTAAAAGATGCCAAGCATATGATCAGACCATTCCAGAAGGTTTTAAAGAGATTGAAAATAGAAGTAGAGGGGGAACTCGCTTGGTCTCTTCTTCCTTTGGAACTTGAGGTTTGTGCTGCTCTGTCCTCCCTCCATGACAGGGATGATTTCCCCAGATGAGGCAGAACAGGAAGGAAAGGTCAGTGGAAGATTAGGACATTCTTCTTCACTATCCAAAAAGATAGAATGTGACTTTGGACAAAAGGAGCCAAGGACACCAGTTTTCATTTTGTACACCCAGTCTGATGATGGGTGGGGATGAACATATTGAAAAGGAACCCAGGGCCCCAATGAAGAATGGGCACTGTGATCGGCTAGTAATGTCTGCTTTGGTTTCAGTACAGGTAGCTGGTGGCACATATGCCACACATTTGCTTTCTGTGTCTTGGTAAAAGGGTTGCTTGTTTGTGATCTGTGGAGCAGCACTGGTCTGTCTGTAAACCATTTGAAATTGGCCTAGGACAAGATAAGAATTGAAATCAGAAGTGCTTAGAAAATTTTATAGCAATTGGATAGTAATTTTCCATCTATTTAATAAAATGTTAGAGCTTTTACTTCATGTCTTTAAATTTTCCTCCTAGTAATTCATTTTAATTGTATCTTATGAAAGTTTCTGTTCATGACAGCTTGGGGAAATTGCCCTTCACTAGGGATATTAAGAGGTATTGTCTGAGACCTTGAGTAGGATGGACAGGAGGAGTCCATTTTGATTCTACAGAGCTACCACAGCTGGTGAACATTGGAGACTCTACAGTCCTAAGAGATGGGTCCTAATTATTATATATATATTATTATTATTATAGTCATTATATATATTATTATATTATTATGTTTGGATGACTGCAAATCTCCCCAGAAAATTTCTGCACTTGGTGACTTTGGGTGGTGACAAAATTCAGGAGTCCCTGCTGACTGTTTTGTTCAAGGAAATGGTCAATAAACTGAATATTTTCCCATTGCTCTTTCCAGTTTGTATCTCCAAAGGCTGGTTGCTTAGGGAAAAGGTAAAGCAGCTCACCAACTAAGATGTACGCTTTCACAGAAAAGCTCGGGGTTAGAACTGTTAGCATGGCCAGCAGTCACCCATGGAGATGAGAATCGCAGGCACAGCCCTGCATCTGTTCACAGCATCTCCCCACCCACTCCCCACGCGGCCCCCGGAGGCAGGCTCTGAGATGCACCGCCGCACAGTCCACACAGTGGCTGGTGTGGCAGCCCCCTTCTGTCTCCTTTGTGGACTCTTAGAGGTAAGGGTACTTGTGTTTCAAACATTCAATTACACTGTAGATTTTCAGAAGTTGGTTTCTCTATAGTCTGAGCAGTTGAGGGCATGACAATTCCTGGTAAATTATTTATATTGAAGCCATAAAAAAGAAGCCATGGGAGGGAAATGCAGAGGAAAGCTGAAGGCTTAGGAAAATGTAACAGTGTAGGCAGACAATGCACAGGAGGGATGGGTGGGTGGATGACAGCCCTGCCCTTCACCTGGGAGCTCTTTATATTCCAACCAGAAGCCAGAACATTGCTGCAACTGAGAGACCCACAGTTTCTTCCAGAAGCCTTATTCTTAGGGAGAAGTCCCTGGGGTAGAATAGGTAGAGGCCACAGATTAGAGCAATGCAGAACCTGGAATGGGGTCAAACATATCTGGGTTCAAATCTTGGACCCAGGGCTGAGGCATAGCCCAGAGGCAGAGTGCTTGCCCAGTGTGCATAAGGCCCTGGGTGCAATCCGCAGCACAGCTACCAGAAAAACCATGAATCCCGGGTCCATTGGATATTAGCTGTAAATTGCCTTACTTCCTGGTTCACTGCTTCCCTGTCTACAGTAAGGGGATAATAGTAAGACCTCTTCCTAGGGTACCCAGGATCTAGTTCTAATAGGGGGAACATGAAAGAGAGGTAAACTGGATTAACATATAAAGCCATTTTACCTACTTATCGTAAGTGTGTTGAGTATCTAGACCTGTGGTTTCTTTCATCCTTCTCTCTCCCCTGCCTCTCTCTATATACATACATACATACATACATACATACACACACACACACACACACACACACACACACACACACACACACACATATATATATATATATATATATATATATATATATATATATATATGAATGGTCAAGTGGATGGCTGGGTAGTGTATATGTTCAATCCCAGCATTCAGGAGACAGAGAGAGGCAGGCAGATCTCTGTAAATACCAGCCCAGCCTGGTCTACACAGCGAGCACAGGAACAGCCAGGACTATATAGAAAGAGCCTATCTCAAAACAAAACAAAACAAAACAAAACAAAAACCAAAACCAAACAAACCAAAAATCCCAACTCAATCCAACCAACCAAACCTATAAACATAACCAACCAACAAATCAAACCTGCTTTGTCCTCTGCATTCAGAAGTGCCCTGAAACTGACAAGGTTTTCTGGTTTTCAGTTTACTGGATGTGGATTCAGATCAGGATCCTGGTTCACTAGAGTACCAAGGGTCTTGTGAGCAAGAAACTATCCTATGGCAAAATGGCCCTCACAAGAACCTAAATCAGCTTAAAGGAGGTGTCTTAGTCTCTGTTCTATTGCTGTGAAGAGACACTATGACCACAGCAACTTTGTACAGAACAACATTTAACTGGGGATCGATTACAATTCAGAGGTTTAGTCCATTATTGTCATGGTGGAAGGCATAGTGGCATGCAGGCAGACATGGTGCTGGAGAGGTGGCTGAGAGTTCTACATCTGACAGGTGGGCAGGGGAGCAGGATGCGATGGGCATGCATATGTCCATCGAAGGATTTGCATCCAGAACACTGGGAGAACTTTTTGCAAATAAATAAGAGAAAGGCACAAAACTTAGAAGACAAAGAGGAAGGGGAGGAGAAGGAGGAGGAGGAGGGAGAGGAAGAGGAGGAAGAGGAGGAGACCTAAATAGGAACCTTATCAAGAAGATGTCAAAATGGACAAGCCCTTTGAGAAGGCGTTCAATTAGCTCTGGTGGAGTAGAATTTAAAGTGAGTCTGAGTACCAAGGCACAACTCAGTGGTACAGCACTTGCTCAGCACAAGGGAAGACTGGGCTTGATGCTCAGCACTGCAAAAAGCAAAACAAAACAAAATGCTTACTCTCCAAATCAACCAAACCAAAGCAAACCAAACCAAACCAAACCAAACCAAAACAAACCAAAACAAAACAAAACAAAACAAAAACCCTACTATTATACACTCACCTGCATAAACAGACCTAAGAGCCAGTAAAGACAGAGCAACTGGAAATCTCTCTGTGTCTCTCTCTGTCTCTGCCTGTCTCTCTGTCTCTGTCTCTGTCTCTGTCTCTCTCTCTCTCTCTCTGTCTCTCTCTCTTCCTTACCTCTCATCCTTCCTTTTGCCTTGTTTCCAGTGTTAAGGACCAAATCCAGGACCTCATGCGCCCAACCCTGGAATTCTTACATATTGCTAATGGAAAAGAATTTGAGAGTGGTTACCAAAATGGAACATACAAGTGCCCAACAACAACAACAACAACAACAACAATAAAAGCCATGATGACACTCATATAGCGATAGTCACAACGATACTAACTGAAGTGATCATGGGGAAATAAACCAAAAGTCTACCTGAGCGGAGTGGAAGATTGTGAGCGGTTGGTGTCATGGAATACTAGACAGGAGGAGAAAGAGGGAGCGTGCCATTACTCTCTGAAACATTGCAACTGGCTTCGAAGAAGAAACCAAGAGGGTTTAATAAGAACTGGCTTGTTTTTGTTTTATATGGGCTAGAGTTCACACCCAGGGCCTTGTGCATGCTGGCAACTAGCTAAGTGTTCTCCTGCTGAGCCATAACCAGGAGCTTGCTTGTAAACTCACTAGTGAGCTGGATCCCAGCCCAAATGGATGGATGCAAGCTGTCAGATGAACTTGGAATCTACTACAGAATCCAGTCGTTGCCTAGCTCATTACCTAGCTCTAACCCTCAGGGAAGAGGTTTTCTCATTAACTTGAAAAGACAAAAAACAAAAAAACAAAAAAACCCCAGGAAATTATTGAAATCCTTGTTTTCTTGCTTTGCTAACCTGTTGGCAATCTGAAAACCTGACCTGAAGTCTGCAACCAGCTCTGTGCTCGATGAGGCTCTCAGCCAGATGTTCTGAGGGGTGGGCCATTAAAGGGCAGAGTCAGGATTGATGCTAGGCCTTTTCTGGCTGATGGTCTGGAAAGATCTCACCTTGTCCTCCTCCTGGCGCCTGCCGTTCAGTCTTTTTTTTTTTTTTTTTTTTTTTTTTTTATTTATCTCATTATGGAAAGAGACCTTTTGTCTTCTCCTGCTGGGGCTTTCCAGCCTCTGATCTCAGCCAGTGGTATGAAGACCAGACAGGGCCAGAGTCACCTTGGTGGAGGTGACTGAGCCATGGATGAGCCCTGGGGTGGAGGCACGAAGTAAGAACTAGAGAAAATACTTTTCTTAAGTACAAAAACCTACCAGCTGGTTCAAAATGTCACTGGGTCCTTTAAAAAAAAAAAAAAAGGAAATGAAATGGCTATGCTTGTGGCCACTTCAGCATGACTCTTTCAAATAGAAGCTTTGTCCCTGCAGATCCCCAGGGCAAATTCAAACAGCAGAAAGCTCTGATGCTAAACTAAAGGCAGTTGCTCAGACAGGCCTCCCCGTCTCAGGTAAAAGGCACCCTTCAAAGCTCCCCATGTTCATTAGGTTGTAGTCTGGGCCCTATAGCCATCTTCAAGCCGGCCGTGCCGCTTTCACAGGTACAGAGTGGGAACTGAGATAGAAGTGGGTAGCTAGGCTTTGCAGATCTCTGCTTCCCCTGGACTCGGCAGGGGAGATCATCAAGCTCTATAGTTAGAGAAAGGATTTGTTTTCTTCTGTTTAAAGGCCAAAGCAGGCAGTGATGTACAGGCGCAGCTATACTGAAGAAGAAAACGGAAAGCAGTTGGAGGTTAGCACTGAGTTCAAACCGCTTCTGTGCTGCTGACCAGCGGTGACCTTGCGCCCTCTACTGTGACCCTGAATCCCCATCTGTTCAGAAGGCCCACTGGATCTCCTTTTAGGGTCGTCGTGGGGATTACACGAGCTGGTACACGGAAAGCACGGAGTACTGCTCTGAGTCCAGCTCAGACGAAGGGCTGCTCTGATGGTTAACGTTGACCACTGCCTTGTCGGACTCTTGAATCTCCTAAGAGACAAAGCCCTGGGCATGCCTGTGAGGGAGCTTCTAGGATGGGTTTCATTTGGGAAGATCCACCCTCAGTGTGGGCAGCACCATTCTGTGGGCGGGGATCCTGGCCTGAGCAGAGCAATAGCGTTTATCTCTCTGTCCCTGACCGGTGGTGCAAAGTGCCAACCACACGCTCTTCCCGTCATGAGTTCACACCGTGATGGACTCTACCCAAAGTGTGAGCCAAAGTGAGTTCTCCCTGCCAGAAGTTGCTTTTGTCAGGTATTTTAATCACAGAAATGGCCACAGCAATAAGAAAAGTAATGAATGAAATTGCTTTGTTTGTTTGGTGAGGCTTGAATCCTACGTGTTGCGTCACTGAGCTGCACCCTAGCCTTGGGTGTGGCGTCTATTTGCATCCTGTGGTCTTTCTCATGGATCCTGAAATTACAGCCTATCTTTTGTGACCCCCTTTCTCCTCCCTTCATGTCTTTCGGATAAATCTTGTGGCTGGGATCCTTGTCTGCCTCCAGACGTCTGGTTGCTCCCATTAACCAGAACACAGAACAGCATTTCTTGTAGACACTTTACCGGGATGACAGGCAAGAAATTGAGTTAGGGGTTGCAACAGTCTTCTCAAAGCTATCCAATTGTCTCCTCTTGTTTCAGGACCAAGGCAGTCTGGCTGTTTTTTTTTTTTTTTTCCTCCGTCTTTGGGTAAATCTGGAAGCAGGGGTGTGAGGTAAGCTTGGGCCTTGGCAACTGCCCTTTGGCGATCTGCCAATGGAAGAGGAGGTGGCTCACACCCACAGTCATCTGCTTTTGTCTGCCTGCAGCTGGGGAGTAGGAGCCCGCTCCCCTCTCTAGGCCACAATGCTTGTTCTGGTGGCCCAGTCCACCTCCTACTGAAGTTTTAGATCCTTCCAGTCAAGAACTGACCAGGGATGGCTGCTTAGCTTTCAAACTCTGACATAATTAGATTGTTAAGGGCTGGGGACTATGGCCATAGACAACAGTTTGACACTGAAAGACCCACAACGTGAGGACTCCCCCACGTTCTGACTCAGGAGAGGCGACACCCCAAATCACTCACGAGAAACGGTCTTGATGCAAACAGAAAGCAGATTTTTATTTCAAGAGCGCTCTTGGTCCCAAAGTCATACACCACGCAGGGTAGAGGACCATGGTGCCCCAAGTAGCTGGGTAAGGGGGTATTTAAAGGAAGAAACCACAAAGAAAGGGGAGGATAAGATCACAAAGAATGGGGAAACTGAGTAAACATCATAAGAATGGGGATGATGAGTTACAGCTCATCTCTGACGGAAGGGTTACAGGCTATCTTTGGTAAAGATTCCACAAGGAATGGGGAAGCTGAGTAAACATTCTTGGTCCCCTACACAATGAGTCTAGGTGCCTGGGTAGGTCACCCAGTGGTCATCAGCTTCTCAGGCTGAAGGTGAGAGAACAAGGAACTTCATGCTGGGCTTTATTTCTAGGGGTCTAAGAAACACATTGAGTTGGGGTCTTACAACACCTAGTTTTCTGCTGTTTTCCCCCTGATTTGTAGTCTCCTCATCCCCTTCCAATAGTGACAATACTTGGAGTAACAGCCATAGTTTTGTAATTTCTCTCAAAGATGCCTGGCTGGGTTACATTTTAATTACTTTCTTATTGCTGTGACCAAATATCAGACAGAGGGTGGCTTAAGGGAGAGGATCTTGGGTTTGCCCTGGCTCCCTGTTCATCGTGGCAGGAAGGCACAGCAACCCAAGGCAGCTATTCACATTCCCTTTGGAGTAAGGGAGCCGAGAGAGATGGATGCTGTTGCTCAACTGTGTCCTATTTCCCTTTTTATCTCATTAAGATCCATAGGATGGCGCTAGCCACATTTAAGAAGGCCCTTTCTTGCAAATGCTCTCATGGACAGGCATATGAGGATGTGTATCTCCTAGGTGATGTTAAATCCCTACAAGTTGACAGTAAAGATTGTTACAGTTCACAACTTTCCATGGGCGTGTATTAGTTTGAATGGTGTGATATTGATATAAACAAGTGGCTCTCAAAAAAGGTGCTCTGCGGGGGCTAGAGCAGTGAAGCTCCATAGTCACCCATCCACCTCCTTGGCTATTCACAGAGCATGGGTTGGGTGCTGCTGTGGGGAAGCCAGGCTGGCCACTGAGGATACAACAGAACGGCAAGCCTGGTGTGCTAAAGGCTCAGGGAGGGCATCAGCTGAGACCCAAGAGTTCCAACAGTAGTTAATGATACCAGCACCTTGAGATGCTTACAATATAAAAGGACAAGCTGAATACTGGGGCAGCGGAGGCAAGAGGATCATGGGTTCAAGGCTATTCTCTGCTTATTTACTTTAGGAGTTTTCCATTTGATATTTTCAGACCACAGTTGACCATAGCAAACTGAAACTGTGGACAAGGGGGATTACTGAAAGCCCCACTGAGACATCTGCTAGGATGATATAGTTTAAAAGCACCCACCAAGGGCCCTTCTCATTTGTAAAGCAAGCTGGGCTTCCTATAGGAAGGGACTTGGATACTGAAGCTTAGAGGTGGGAATGGGTAGCTGGGAGAAGAGGCAAGAAAAGCACACGCAAAGCAGGCAGACCCCTCAGCAGGTAGGAAAAGCTCAGGCACCTCAGGCCACACAAACTTTCACCCAGCATTTTCTTCCCATTATAGTCTGATCTTTTCTTGGTGTGCATGAGTAATATGAAATAGTCTTGTCTTCTGCCAAGATCCTTCTGAAGTCCTCTTTCTCTGGCTCTATCAGGTCCTCAACATCTGGGTCAGGAGCTCAAGGCCCTTTGTTGTCTCACTACTTCTGTCTTGGGTAGTGTAGACATCATCCTTTGTCATGTCCAGTGAAGTCCAGTTTCTTCAAGGTTTTCTTTCAATGAATCTATATTCTGTCATAAGCCACTCGTATTCCATCCATCATCCATCCATCCATCCATCCATCCACCCATCCATTCATCCTTCTATCTATCCACCATCCATTCATCCAACTGCTTGTCTGCCTGTCCATCCATCCATCCATCCACCCATCCATTCATCCTTCTATCTATCCACCATCCATTCATCCAATTGCTTGTCTGCCTGTCCATCTATCCATCCATCCATCCATCCATCCATCCATCCATCCATCCATCCATTCTTCTACCCATCCATCCTCCTATCCATCCACCATCCATTCATCCAATTGCTTGTCTGCCTGTCCATCCATCCATCCATCCATCCATCCATCCATCCATCCATCTTATTTACCCACCGTCAATCCATTTCTGGTGAAAAGGCGAGAGAGTCCACTCATTCTTCATTACAGAACCCAGATGTTACTTTTTCTGTCTCTCACAGACAGAATTAGCTAACTCCTGATCTATGCTCCCATCTGACCTCTTTAAACTCTGTTAAAGGAAGGAGGAAAGGCTGCCTGGAGACATGGTGGCACCCCAGGCAGTATTTTATCTAGGCCAGACGAGATTATGCTGCAGTGGAAGCAAATGAGCCCTGCAGTCTCTGTGTTTAAGTACAACAAAGATTTCTCCTTCTGATGATTAAGTTAGAGAAAATTCATAGGAGATAAAATTCACCTATTTAAATGGCTCAATTAAATGATTCTTGGTATATTCAGAGTTATGCAGCCTCCATACCTAATATTGAAAACTTTCCCTGCTTCATGAAGAAACTATACCCAAAAATACATAAATGAGTGGTGTCTCCCTTTGACTCTTCTCTGCCCAGCTCCTGGCAGCCATCAACCTACTTCCTTGCTCTGTCTCTTCTGGGAATTTCATATAAATAGAGTCAGGAAACACATGTCCTTTTGTGTCTGGCACTTTTTTATTTAGCATAATTTGTTGTTGTTTTTGTTATTGTTCACTATGTAAACAAGGCTAGCCTGGCACTCACAGGGATTTGCCTGTCTCTGCCTCCCAAGTGCTGGGATTAAAGGTGTGTTCCAATACCTGGTCTCCAGGACAGGAAGGGCTACATAAAATGTTTTGAAAAAATATGTGTGGGTGTGTTTGTATATAAATACATATTTATTCAGCTTTTATCATTGTGGCATTGATATTTTTATTGCTGAATATTCCATTGTGTGTTCAATTGTGTGGATACTCCACAATCTATTAACCTATTTATCAGGTTCTATGCTATTATTTCTTGAGTGGCTGAGGTCCCTAGGAAGCCGAACTGATACCCCAGGAGCTGTGCTCCCATTTACTAAGACTCCGGAGATTAGAGGCTGCTTCTGTTTGTGGCTCCCAGCCCTGAGCAAAGACCCCCTACTGGAGAAGAGAGAAGCCAGGCACACCTATCAGCTCCAGGAAGCTTCTGTTATGGACATGAAATTTGTTACCTCTGCTAGTAGACTGCCAGCCAGCATTAGCCACCAAGCCCTGTGTCACTGCAGAGGGCTGGAAGTGAGCCTCTTTCTATGTACTCAGGAGGAGGAAAGGAGACAGACGTTGGTGAGCACAAGTCACTCTTCCAAGCAGACTAATAATCAATCAGGCGCCTCTTCAAGCCCTCATTCTTCGAATGTCTAAGCGAGTGTTTGGCGCTGAGGCTGGATGCTGTTGGGTGTTGAGAATGCAAACAAATAGGCCTCTTGGCAGTATTTACTTTCTGTTGTCCAACAGCCACAGCTTCAAACTACATCTCCATTTAGCAAAACAAAAGGCTCTCAACCAATCTCAGCTTTCTCCTCTGAAAGGTAAGTCAAGGACCCGTACATCTCAGGTGACATTTTTTGGTGTCTTAGCATCCTGCCTAAAAAGTCCCTAAAAGATTCTTCCCAACCTGTCCATTATTCCCCTTAGAAGGAATTTTAAGGACAGTATTATAGAGGCAGCTAGATGCTGGCCTGTCTTCTTCCCTCCTTACCTGCCTTTCCCCTTTTGGCATTCTCCAGTAGTCCAAACTGGCTTCAAACTCCCTACATAACTGAAGATGATCATGAACTTTTGAGCTATCTGCTTCCCCTTTCCAAGTGCTAGGATCATAGGCGTGCACCACCGTGCCCCTTTATGTGATGCTGGGCACTGAACCCAGGCCTTCCTGCCTGTTAGGTGAGTACTGTACCAAACTGAGTTAAGTCCTTCGTTTCCCCCACTGCTTATAGGAGGTAGTGGGCATATAAGCTGCTTTCTTCTTTTTCCTTAGAAAGACTCTGATTTCAATTGGAAACAACAGTGTGCCCACATGAAAGACCACAGCTCTCCCCTGAAGCTAAGAGTGGTCAAAAGACCACTCTCATGAAAGTTCTTTAGAGGGCATCGACGGTTTAGTCACCTCTTGTCCTCTCGGCCTTCCCTACTGCGTGGAATGAACTTGTGATAGTTAGAAATGAAACACTTGTCACTGTGACTTTGAAGATGGAAGCCATGTGATTAAAGTCTGTTTAATGATGTAGCCACTGTACCTGCTCTAAAGTGTTCTCTTCTTTGATGTCAGAGAAGGAGAAAAATAAAATACAAATGTGTTTGAGCCACTGGGTTGGCTCTCTGATATGACTGGTGTTATAGTCAGACCTCAGCACTGGCAGAGGGGAGACAGAGAAGGAGAATTACAGACAATTCCAGGAATGGATAAGGACAGGGCAAAGGCTTGTATCCCCAGGATAAAGGAGAGACGAGATTGTTGTGGGGAGTAAAAGGAACTGCCAAGGTAGTTAGAGACTGCAATTGAGACAATAGTAGTTGGGAGCATAGACAGTATCAGCACCAAGTTCAAATTCTGTACAAGTCTGGCACTGAGGATGAACTCACTGCTCTCGTGGACATAATTATAGCAATAGCCAAGAGTTGTGTGATGCACTGATGTGTCAGGCACTGTCCTAGGGGCTCTATGCTTGGTCATTGACTGAAGCTTTGCACCATTGTCCTGTATTCACTGTAGAGACAAAAGTCCCTACGCTTGTCACCCTCATTCTTTATATAAACCAGTCGTGACCCACAGACATCAGGTAACCTGGCCAAGGCCATAGCTAATGAGTTTCAGAAACACGACACTTCAAACACTTGTTGGTATTGGATCAGCAATGTCACCCACGGGCCAAGGCGCCCAGTCCAAGATGCTCTCGTGAGGTGGTAGGACTTTCATCAGGTGGAGCCAAGTGAGAGGAGGTGAGGCTATCAGAAGCATGCCCATGAAGAGAATTGTAGGACCCTGGACTCACTTCCTGTTTTCCTCTGACATTCTAGATCCTTCCTTTAGGTGTTTCTACCACAATGTGCTGTCTTGCCACAGACCCAAAGCAGTAGGCCCAACCAGTTATAGCCCCTGGAAACCAAAGCAAGCCTTTCTTCTTTCTAAGTAAATTAGGCATTTGAGTGTTTGTTATAGTTACAGAAAGCTGACTCACACACTTGACCAACCTGCAGGGTTCTTAAGGTTTGCTCAGAAATCAGCCTGCCCTCAGTCCATAGTGACAGCTCTGTGGACAGACAGTATTATTGAGATCTAGTGTTCTGACTTCTTCCTGAGAGAGTTCATCTTTAAAGGCTATAGGCTGAGATTTCAGAAGCTGCAGAGCTCCTGGGTTATCAGTGTGATGAGCTCTGTTTATCTCAAACCCTGTGGTCTGCTGGAAGCTTCAGGCAGCTGGTTTGTAAATCACCAAGTCGCTCCTACCAGGTAAGTGATGACTTTGTCATGCAACAGATAAAGGATGTGAGACCTGAGGAGCAGAGCGTCTCCCAGCTGGTATCTTGGGTGGGAAGTAGAAGAAACAGGAATCAGACTCTGGAGAGAATGAAGAAAACATGGACCCCAATTCCACTGAGTGACAGTTGCTGGGTGTGGTGGGAGGGATAGACTGGAAACAGAATGTGGGGTCAGAGGGCAGAGGGGACAGGGGTCAGAGGGCAGAGGGTCAGGGGAGCACAGGGCAGCGGGCAGAGGGTTGGGGGAGCACAGAGCAAAAGGATAGTTGGTACCATTCTGATGAACTCTCTAGTCCAGAAGATATGTTTATGGTAAAGAACCTAATGAAGGCCTAAAATTTTGTTTTTAAGCTCTGGAGATTTAACCCAGGGCTGCAATGTGTGCACAGCAACTGAACTACACACTCTTAAACATTGTTTTTTCTTTAAATCTGGAGAGATTGCTCAGTGGTTACGAAAGCTTGCTGCTCCTCCAAAGGCCATGAGTTCTGTTCCCAGCACCCAGGTTGGTGGCTTACAACCTCCTGGAACTCTAGCTCCAGGGAATCTAACCTCTTCTTCTGTGGATACTATACATACATGGCATACATGCACACAGACACACATATAAAAGAAAAGATAAATCTTTAAAATATTAAAATTCTCGAGCTGGGTATGGTGGTGCATGCCTTTAATCCCAGTACTTAGAAGGCAGAGGCAGGCAGATTTCTGTAAATACGAGGCCACTTTGATCTGCAGAGCAAATTCCAAGTCAGCCAAGGCTATGTAGTGAGAGCCTATCTCAAGAATAAAATAAATCAAAATAAAAGAGGAGTGCGGGCCGTGGGTTTTAGGTTAATCAATCTACCATGTGGGGCCCAAGTATTTAAATTATTTAAGGGAATTGCTCTATAGCAGTGACAGACTTGGAAGGCTTTCCCCCCAAAGCCCTATGTGCAAGAGTGAGGTATATAATTTATTAGAGGGAGTGCTGTTTCCCCAGCAGATTAAATATGTCATGTTGCTGCTAATCCTTGGGCAACAGCTTTGCTAATTGGCCACCTCTGTTCAGAAAGATGTTGTTAAAATGCTGTTTTTACAGAAACAGCCTTTTAAAGACCTGGAACCAAATTAGTTGTTTACATCCCGTTTTGATGTCCCTGACACTTCCCACAGGCAGTGTGAAACAGCAGTAGATAAGGGGGCCAAAAACCTGTATTTTATTTCTGAGTTCTGCCACTGGACCCTAGGTCAGTACCTGCCAGGCTCTGATTCTGTTACTAATAGAGTGATACGTTCTATGGCCATCTACTGCTGGAGGGGTAATGATACTGTGAAGGTAGAGGGCTGAAGAGACAGTTCCGTCAGTAAAGAGAAGGGCCTGAGTTCAAATCTCCAGAATCTACCCAAAACACTGGGTGTACCACTGCAATATATAACCCTGGTAGGGCATGTCAGAAGAAGACAGGAGGAGCCTGGGAGTTCCCTGGCCAGGAGTCTAGCTCTGGGTTCAGTGAGGGACCCTGTCTTAATAAATATGATGGAGAGAAAGAGGAATATTCAAAATGCCAACCTCTGTCCTCCACAGGTGCCCACATGGGCACATTCATGAACACACTTACATGTACGACACACATAAAGGGATATGGATATTGGTGGCAGCTATCACTGCTGGTCATCATCCCTTCTTGCCACCTACTCGGTGCCCTGTGGAATCAAGGTTGGGCTCCGTTGTTTGTTTGTTAGCTGATTTTGGAAGCAGAGGCAATGGCTTGATGTGTAAACATAGTAATGTTTATAATAATATAAACAACCACAGCCATCCATGTCAAGTGATCAACAAGGAGCCAGCGCCTTTACCACTTAAAGGGAAATCTCCCCAGCAAGTGCAAGCCCACTTCCCAGCACTGACCCAGAATACAAAATCTACCACCAGACAGTGAGGTGTCCTAGCTGGGTCTCCATCCGCATCTGAGTATACCTGACAGATGGGGTTGTCGTTTTGTTTCCTGGCTTCAGTATCTATTTACACCTCTCCACTCATGTTTGCCTTCCCTCAATGTGTGAAACGGTCTAATAAACTCAAAAGCTATATTCTCTCGTAATTTGCCTTTTATATACTGTTTGCCGAGTGAATTGCTATTTAGTAGGGAATGGTTCTAGGCCATTCGGAAAGAACTTAAGGCAGAGAGAAGTCAGAGAGAAATAATCCCTTGTCTGCTGCTCATCTGGCTGTGAATGACAGAAAAAATCACTGTAAGATACAGTATAAGGAAAGCTCACTAACCCATAGAACCAGGTTGGTTAGCCTTGTTAACTTCAGGAAAGGCTAGATCCAGGTGCTCAAACAAAAGATGCAGGAACTCAGACATGCTTTTCTTCATGGTGGCAAATGGCCACCACAAGTTCCAGTTTATTAACCTTGATTGAAAACAAGAGTGCTTTTACATCTTCTGACAATACCCATGAAACTTGAAGAAATGGCTCTGATTGGTCGACCTGGGATCACGTGCTCATCTCTGAGTCAACTATGGTGAACTGGGAAAACCAGGAAATAGAGTATCCCTTAGGCCAGGGCTGAGCCTTGTGTGGACTCCCAGAGGTAGAGATGTCTGCCATCTAAGCACAATTCTGGAAAGGCATCATGGAGGGTGACTAAGGGAAAAGTAGAGTTTGGCTAGCAGAAGAAAGGGGACAGTGATGGTTAATTTTGTGTCAGTTTGACCGGCTAAGGGATGATGTCTAAACAGGTGTGATCTCTAAGGGTGTCTATGAGGGTGTAAATGACAGCGATAAGTGTTTTCATAAGTCCTCTCCCTCTCCCCCCCTTTCTCCAATATGATCTCTTTATGTAGCCCAAGCTGGCCTTGAACTCATGATCCACTTCACTAGGATCTTCTAAGTGCTGTGATTATATCTATACCCACCACATTCAATAGTTATGTTTTAAGGGGGAAAACTTACAGAAGGAGGAGTTCATTTGAAACTTCAAGCCTGCCCCCAGTGGCATACTTCCTCCAACAAGGCTATACCTCCTAAGCCTCCCAAACAGTACCATCAATTGGAGACCAAGTGTTCGAATCCCCAAGACTATGGGGGATATTTCATTCAAACCGTCACACCTGTCTGGAACCACTGTCCTAGGCTTCCATTTTTAACCTCTAGACTTGGACTAAAGGACACCAGCTTTGTAGCTCTTTGGCTTAGAGAGAGACACTTGTGGTGAGTCTCTGACTCCAAAGGTACAGGAGCCAGTTGCTGTAGCAGGCCTCTTCTTCCACCCATCTATGTGTGTGTGTGTGTGTGTGTGTGTGTGTGTGTGTGTGTGTGTATGTATGTTTATCCCATGGTTCTGGTTCTGCTTCTCTGGAGGATGTAGCAGTGCTTTCTACCCGACAGGTCCAAACTCCAGATGTCTGCTACAATCTGGTGTGCTGCCCATGATGCTGGGGAGGTCTGTGTGGGGTGGAAGGCAGCTTCACATATAGCTTAGGCAACCTTCAGATCCTCAGCTTCTGGCTCCCTTGAGGGTCATGTTACATTAATACTCATATTTTATTCATTTAGAAAACCTGCTTTTAGACATGGCCTATATGGCATTTCTGAAAGCCCCTCTGGGGAGTATCCACATGGTCTCCCAAATCAGTCTGGTGAATTGCTTCCAGAAAATGGAGCGGTCAGGGCCTTGCTCACAGCTACACTGTGGAGTCATAAGGATGGCCATGACACCCACTGTGCTCTCGGGAACCCAGTGTAAGGGACACGGGATGACACTGGTCTGTGACTATAAATGATGAAAAAGTATTTTAAAAAAACTAACAAAAAAACCTAAACCAAGATAGGTTTGTTTTGATTTTACCTTAAACAGACAAGTTCTTGCTGCATTGCTGGTCTGGTCTTGGATTCCTACACTTGGCTGATCTGTGCAGCTTCAGTCAGGTCCAGGGTAGTCTTGATTAAATGTATACACCATCAAATCCAGCTAGGAGGAAGGATTTTGAATATTTTCAATAAGAAGAAATAATAAACAGGCCTGAGGAGATGGTTCAGTAAAGTGCTTACATTGAAAGTGGAGGACCTGAGTTTAATACCAGGAGCTGGAGGTCTTGTCTATAACTCTATCACTTGGAAGGCAGAGAGAGGATGATCTCTGGAGCTCACTGACCAGCTACTTGAGGAAGTTCCAGGCTGAGGAGAGACCCTTTCTCAAACCAAAAGATGTAAGGTACCTGAGAAACGACATCAAGATTGTCCTCTGACCTTTACAAAACTGAATGCACACACCAGTACACACACACACACACACACACACACACACACACACACACACACATGATGTCAAATGTATGAGGAAGTTCGGAATAAGTTTATCCCAACATAAACATTATGCAATGCATATGTGTATTAAAACATCACACAGTACCCTATAAATACGTACAATTTTTAGGTCTTTACTTATCAGTTAAAAAATAAAATAAAATTTGAGGGCTGGAGAGATGGATCAGCCATCTCAGCAGCAGAATACTTGCTGCTCTGGCAGAGGACTGGAGTTTGGGTCCTAGGACCTTTGCAGGTGGCTCACAATCACCTGTAACTCCAGCTCTAGGAGATCTTTTGGCCTTTGCTGGCACCAGGCACGCACACAACACACAGGCATATATGCAGGCAGAACACCTATACACATAAAATAAATATTTTGTTTAAAGAAAAGGTAACAACAAAAGAGATGAAGTGAAAGACCAGGCTGTGTGCTCTACACTGACTACACTCCAGGCCCTCACAGCCCTGTCCTCCTTTACTCCCTCCGACAACCCTTGGAGGCCTGTATTATGATCTGCACTTTCCAGACAGCACAGAGGCCTGGAGGCTCTTTGTACAAACTCAGTGGGTAAGCAACAGAGCCGGGATTTAAAATTTTTTTAATTTATTTCTATTCTACTTTTTGGTACTAGGGATGGAGCCCAGAGCTCTACCACTGAGGGAGGCACATTCCCAGCCCAAAGCTCTGAGCCCAGTATTCTTTTTTGTTTACCTGTTGCCTTCTTGGCCAGAGTGAAATCAACTCAATTTGGCATTAGCCTCTAACCTAAAGCACACCATTATACATGAAAGATGCCCAGAGAGAGTTGAGTGATTATGAAAGCCTGTCTCTATCCCTTGGAGACCCCTGGTTCCAGAGGGCTGAGTTCATAAGAATAGGCCAGTGTTAGGGCCTGGCTTCATACAAGGAAATTCTAAATACCCATGTATTGCTGAATAGGAGTACATTTGGAAATGGGTGTGTATGCATCTATGCTATTGTTATTATTATTGTTGTTGTTGCTATTGTTAGTTGACTAAAATAACGTCTCAGCTTATGAGGTCCATAACTGAAATCCCAGTACTCAACGTGTGTGTGTGTGTGTGTGTGTGTGTGTGTGTGTGTCGCTCAAAAGTTCAAGCATATCCTTGGTTATAGTGAGTTGTAGGCTAGTCTGGAGTATGTGAGACCCTGACTAAAAAAATAAATAAATAAGTCATTAAGGTGGGCCCTGATTGGATATTACCAGGGTCCTCATAAGAGAAGGGAGCTTTAGATAACACACAAGGATGGCTATATGGAGAAAGTGCCTGACAAGGAAAGAAGCCATCTCAGTGAGAACTAACTCTGCCAACACTGCGGGCTCACGCTTCTAGCCTCTGGGATGGGTGAAAATAGATTTTTCATATTCAAACCACTGTCTGTGACCCTTTGTGATGGCTGTTCTATGCAGTCAGGAAGCACTGGGGAGGCAACGTCTGCTTCCTGCTGCTTAAAAACCTGGGAACACACGTGCAGAGAGACGTGGCAAGGTCAGCCTATCTCCACACAGCTTCCCTCGCACAGACAAATGACCACCTGGCTCAGGACACCTCCCAGGGACTCTTATTCTTTCTCCTGGCATGAACCCAGAGGGCTTTGGGTTTATGGTTTGCTCACCTATCCAGGCTTTCCTGCCCCTTGCCTTTGCATTGTGCTTAAACACCCTGTGGATCATGAAGCCTGGCTTTGAGAGAACCAGGCCAAAAAACCTGGCAGTTTCCCTAGGTGAATCACCAGCATTGAACAACAAAAGCCACGTGTGGAACCACCTGCTGCCAGAGGATCAATGGGGACAGGCCACAAAGGAGGGGAAAGGGGTCTGGGTAGAGGAGGGAGCCCCACTCTTTGTCCTTCTCTTCTAGCTTTACAAAGTAGGTCAGCTCTAGTGAAGCTGCCTCCAGCAGGCAGGAGGGAGATGGGCTGTGCTGCGTGGGAGGGCACGACTCTGGGCGCACATTGAGATGCCATCTGTAATTGCAGACTCCGAAAGCTGCAAGATCTTAAAGATCATCTTGTCTAATTCTCTTGTTCCGCAGAGGGAAAGAAGGGGGACTTTTCCTAAGGTCATAGATTCCAAGGGCTGGGACAGAGCTTGAGGGAAGTCGGGGTGTCTTGGTCAGTGTCCTCTTGTGGGTGCCTCATCAGCTTGAAATCAGAGTTCAGATGTCTAGACCTTTCTTTGCTTTCTTTCACTCATGTATCTCCCTTTCTGCAATAAGAACACAGACTCAGTGTGCCTTTGGTTCTGAAGGGTCAAATGAGCTCATGCAAGTCACTCCATTAGCATACAAGCTCACTATATGTCAGCTATTATTGTGATTTTTTTGCCTTATTTATTTATTTAGGGTCTTATGTAGCCCAAGCTGGCCTCAAACTCCCTGTATGGCTGAGGATGACCCTGAACTTCTGACCCTCCTGCACTCACTTCTCAAATGCTGGGATCACAGGTAAGCACCACTATACCCAGTCTGCATGCTAGGCACCCTCTTAACTTATCCATATACCAGCCGTTATGATGATTTCTTATTATTACCAAGAACCAACTGTTAGAAGCAGCAAAGATTCAGGGAGTTGCCCCTGCCTAAGTTTCGCTTCTATAATTAAGTGTAACAAACACTCAATACAGAAGACCCGGAAAACATATAAGATCAAGCAAATAATAAAATTAAACAACCACGGCAACCAGAAATACCCTCTTTGACATATGGTGTATGTTTTTACAGGGTTTTTTTCCCCCTCTGCCTCTCTTCCTCACTTTCCTAGGTTTGTCATTTTTCACTCACAACATTAGCCTCAAGCAGAGCGTGTGGCAGGGTAATTAACAACATGGGTTCTGTGTTGAGATAGCCTGGTTTCCAATGTCAGTTTTACCATTTACCACCTGTGTGGCCCCGGGGGCATCTCTGTTAACCTTTCTGTGCTTGATTCGCCACCTGTTGTCCAAGTCTCTGCCCTTTGCAGCCAAGAGCAGTTCCCGGTGCAAGAGTGAGGATGAAGTGCGGTGACATATAAAGGTTCCTGGAGAGGTGCTGGGTACTATCTGACATATCCCTGTCATCAGAGCTATCTACGAAGGCACACACACCATGCTATCGTTAGCAATGCGTTTCTTTTGTTATTCTTGTAGGTGGTATCTAGGTTTTTCCCTGTCCTAAATAATGTGACCCCCTAAATCCTCTCAGCCACACATCTTTGAACCTCTTCTGTGTTTATGAAAATACATCCCTAGAAATTGAATTGCTGGTTTATAAGTAACATATGTGCCAAATTCTTGCCGGGCTTGGTGGCACCAGCCTGTAATCCCAACATGGGAAGCCAACACAGGAGGACTGAGTTCAAAGCCAGGCTATGCCATATAGCAAGACCGTGGCTCAAGGGAAAACGTTGTGAAAAGAGTGCAAGTGTAAATGTGAGTGCAAAAGTCTCTGGGGACTCTGGACGAAAACAGGGGACCCAGGGCACATTTGCAGGCTTAGGGATGTGTTTAGTTGTGGGGTGATCTGTGCATATCCCTGGTGTACTGCTAGTTTTGTGTCAACAGAGTCATCAGAGAGGATGAAGCCTCAGTTGAGGAAAGGTCTCCACAAGATCCAGCTGTAAGGCATTTTCTCAATTAGTGATCAATGGGAGAGGGCCCAGCCCATAGTGGGTGGTACCACCCTTGGAATGGTGATCCTGGGTTCTATAAGAAAGCAGGCTGAGCAAGCTGGGGGAAGCAAGTCAGTAAGCATCATCCTTTCACAGCTTTTGCATTAGCTCCTGCCTTCAGTGTCCGGCCCTGCTCGAGTTCCTGTCCTAATTCCCTTTGGTGATGAACAGCAAAGTGGAAGGATAAACAGAACAAACCCTTTTCTCCCCAGCTTGCCTTTTAGTTAAGGTGTTTCGTGGCAGCAATAGAAACCCTATGACACCCAGAGGAGTTACCCAGGTCTCTGCTTTCTGCAGCCTGGCAGCACGGATACCAGGGTTCACTCATGTTAGTGTCTTGTCCACTGATGCTTTTGTTTCCTATCCAAGAAGTATCCACACTGTAAGCAAGAGTGCAGTGAAACCACCAAACCAGACCACTCAGAGGATTACAAAAAGAAGTTTTACTGGGGGAATCCAACTGCCAGCCTGTTTCTCAAGGGTAGAGAACAGCGACTGGTGGGGAGAAGCCTTGCCAGTTTTATGGAAAGGGGGGAGCAGCAGGTGGAAGGCATGCAGGCCAGAACAGCCTGGGGGCTGTCATGGGCACTTTGATCTGTTGCAGGCTTGCTTGGGTTAATCTGGAACTAGATGCCCTTTGCTGAGGTAGTTGACTGTAGGGAGCAGATCAGAAAAGCAATAGCTTCACTGACAGACGTGAGCTTCGGGAGATTTTTGAGGAACACTGAGTTTAAGAGCCTCTTTACCTGATAAAATCCATTTGTTTACCTGGTCAGTGTTCTTTTGTGAGCCGAGCCCAGACATTGTCAACAGTAAGACATTGTCAGCGGCATTGCCATTTTAGGGGCCCACTTTAGAACTAACACAATGTATTTACTACTGTGAAGCATTCTTGATTAAGAAGCACCTTTGATGTTTTAAAGAATGGCTTGATGGCTAAAATAAAAGGAGACCCAGGAACCCTTCCACAGAAGGAAGGTAACCATGGAAATGCGTACTGGAGCAGAATACTACTACACTGGAGTAAGACACTTGTTTGAGAAGGCCCTGATCTCTCTGTCCTGAACTTCCTGTTGGAGACAATGCATTGGCAAATTCACAATTGCTAGACCGTTATTAAAGGCTTAGGGTACCAGACAGGTGCTCCCTTGGAATAATGAGAAAGGTGGAAAGGGAGAATAAAAATGTTTGAAGCTTTTATTTATTTATTTTTGTTTGTTTGTGTCACATAGTGGGGAGGATGGTGTGGAGGAGGCACGTGACTTTATGTGAAGAATTTGGGGCCTGGGAAGATAGCTAGCTCCTTTGTGAAGGGCACTTGTTATTCTTCTGGAAAGCTGGGCTTTGATTCCCAGCTCCCACACAGCAGCTCACAACCAACTGTAACTCTAGTTTCAAGGGATCCAGTGTCCCTTTCTGGACTTCACATGTACAACACACGTGATGCGCAGGTAAAACACCTGTCCACATAAACTAAAACATTCCTAAGAAACAACCTGTGAATTGAGGCTCACTGCATGAAGGTACTTGCCGCAGGGCCTGCTAGTCTGAATTTTATCCCAGATCTCGCAAGGTGGAGGGAGAGAAATGACTCCTCTGATCTTTGACTATGTACCACAACATATGCATGCTCAGATGCCTTGCAGTGAGTGACTCTCCCGAGTCAAGCAACTACTGTGTCCCATTGCAAAATGATTATTTCATCTGAACCTCACGGAGGCGTGGGGAGGGTACAGGAGGCTATCCAGCCATTCGCTACCACCTGTCTTATGCAACACTTTCTTAATTGCATGTGACCTCAGGGAGGGGCTAGATTACATAGGCTAGAGAAGTCTTGAGGATGGGGTTCATCTATGCAGCTGTTTTTCAGGTATGGTTTGCTGTGGGGAGGAGCACCCACATACCTGTAGGTAACATCTCTCTTATGCTCTGTAAGGAAACCCAGTGAACTAGTTCATTGGTTCCCTAGACTGAACTTTGGAGGAATCACACATTGGTTTGTTGTTGGAACAATAGGAGAGGGAGTGAATGTTGCTTATGTTTCCCCTGTGGAAAAAATGAGAGAGAGAGAGAGAGAGAGAGAGAGAGAGAGAGAGAGAGAGAGAGAATCTGTAAAATTGCCTCCTAAAGTTGTATCTATAACCACTGTGTTCCTGAGTTTGAGAAACATTAGCTGGAATTGTCTCCTGCGAATGAGAGAAACTCATACTGTCATTGGCTCTTCACAGTAACTTGCTGTCATAGGCTTGCATCCCAGCTCCAGAGAAGGCTGATGCAGGAGGATGGATGCAGTTCAAGGCCTGCTTTGGTGTGGTGGTTTGAATAAAAATGGCCCCCATAGGCTCATATAGTTTGAATGATTGGTCCCTAATTGGTGAGACTGTTTTAGGAAGGATTAGGAGATGTGGTCTTATTGGAGGAGTTTTGTCAGTGTGGGTGAGTCTTGAGGTTTTGAAAGCCCACACCAGGCCCAGTCTCTCTTTCTGTCTCCAACTTGAAAATTAGACGTAAGATCTCAGCTACTGCCATACCTGCCTGACTGCTGCCATGCTCCCTGCCATGATGGTCCTAGACTCACCATCTGAAACTGTAAGCAAACCCCTAATTGAATGGTTTCTGAGTTGCCTTGGTTATGGTGCCTTGTCACCGTGATAGAAAAGAAACTAAGACACCTGGCTACAGAATAAGTTCAAAGGCAGCCTAGGTAACTAAGAGAGACCTTGTTTCAAAATAAATAAATAAATAAAATAAAAAGAGGACTAGGGATACTGTGCAGTGGGAGGATGGTAACCAAACGTGGCTGAAGCCCAAGGTGCAATCCCCAGCATTTGGGGAAGAAAATAGAGGCTTTTGTAATGCTCACCTCTACCTGGCAGATGCAGATACTAGGACCAAGGCAGACTGAGATCCATGCCCAATGCAGGCACCACTGAGAAGCTGCAGAGCTGGGATTTGTAAGCCAGGTGACCCAGCTCCATGTATGAGCTGCATCCGTGTAGAGCTTCACTTCATGTACAAGTTACTGGCTGTACTTCTAATCCCCCATGCTCACAGTTGTGATAGACAGCTCAGTTGCCAGATTCCCTTTGGCCTTTCCGATCCTTGCCTGGCAATAGGCTTTTCACCAATTGCTAACTGGATCCTTCTTTGACCTTGACTTTACCTTGCTTCCTGGACTGGTGATTTTGAGACTTTGAAGGCACCAATGTCTAGTGGTAGGATGTGGGCTGTTGAGGGTCCCCTTGTTGTGACGCTTATATCCTATTCCTCCCAGGGTCACTTTGCTATATAGCTGCCTGATTTGTTATTTTGTTGTTCTCTGCATCAATGTAGCCATTCATTTGTGATCCATTTTCCTCAGAGGGTTCGGACAGCACTTGACACTGACAGGCAGGTTAGTGACTCTGCCTGCCGAGAGGACCTGGAATTGACAATAAATAAATAGAAATAAGAAATTATGACCCACTTTTGTGCCATCCAATGGAGCCCAGCCAGCCACAACTAGATAGTTTCCTGCTCTGTAGGAGGTCTTTCCCGGGTCCAACAAGAAACTTAGAGATGGAGAGTGGGTTAGGGATAGAGTAAAGGACTCTCACTGTGTGGTGAGGACAGAGAGAGGAGAAGATCAGTCTGGCGGTGCAGCAGCCATTCTAGAACTATCTATCTATCTATCTATCTATCTATCTATCTATCTATCTATCTATCTATCTATCTAATGTCTACATAGAGATAGGGTTTCTCTGTGTAGCCCTGACTGTTCTGGAACTTCCTCTGTAGACCAGGCTGGCCTCAAACTCATAGAGATCCACCTGCCTCTACCTCCTGAGTGCTGGGATGAAAGGTGTGTGCTACCACTGCTCAGAGGTCCTAGAATGTTTGTATGTGGCTTTAAAAACAACAATTTGACCAGAGGAAGGGGTAGAAGTTCTGTTTGTCTGACACTGTGCAGGTTTAAGAAAGCATTGGTTGTCTACTTAAAAGACAGAGGAAGTTGGGTCAGTCACAGAAGAGGGGTCTGAAGTAAGGATCTAAGTACAGATCAACAATTTGAGCAGTCAAGAAAGGGCACGGAAAATTGAGCTTCCATTGCACTTTCTGAGTTCATCCCTTCTGGAAACTCAGGGAACTAGTATCAAACTCATACTTCAGAGTCACCTCTACCCTACACACACACACACACACACACACACACACACACACAAAGTGGGAGAGCTAGATCTGTTTACTCTAGCTGCCATCAAGGCTGCTCCTATAAAGCAGGGTTAGTTACAGCTTGTTATTCTGAGCAGTACTGACTTCCATGGCTTAGGAGAAATCCTTTAGAGAGAGAACTATAGATACTGGGAAGGCAGCTGGTTCACATTTGACTACTATTGTAATACACAGTGGCAGGACACTGACAATGCATGTCAGAAGTATCAAAGTTAGATTTAACTGTTAACTTTGACACAGCCTAGAATCACCTGAAATTAAGAGTTTCAGTTGAGTAATTGTCAGGTTGGTTTATGGACATGTCTATGAGGGATTGTCTTAATTGCTAGTTGATGTAGGAGGGTCCAGTCCACTATGGGAGGTAACATTCCCTGGACAGACAGTCCTGGGCTATACAAAAAAGCTAACTGAGTATGAACCTGCAAGAAGCATTCCATCTATTGCTCCTCGCTTGAGTTCCTGCCCGGACTTCCCTCAATGATGGACTTGTGACCTGCAAGTGTAAGCTAAACAAGGCCATTCTTCCCTGTCTCAGTTCATTTTCTATTTCTGTGATAAAATACCATAACCAAGGCAACTTATGGAAAGGAGTGTTTAATTGGGGCTTACAGTTCCAGAGGGATAGGAATCCATCCAGCAGGCAAGAAGTGCTCACATCCTGAACCACACAGGGAATAAGTGCACACTGGGCTGGTGGGAGGCTTTTGAAAAGTTAAGGCCATTCCCAGTGACAAAACTCCTTCAAGGCCATACCTCCTAATCCTCCCCAAACAGCTAATTGGGAACCAAGTACTTAAATACCTGAGATTTATTGGCATCTCATTTAAACCACTGGTCAGGGTGTTTTTTATCAGAGTGACAAAATGCAACCAGGACAGAAAGTGACTGTCTTGGTGAGCCCAGAACTAAGAAGGCACTCCTCAAGAAACCAGAATGAAAGTCAGAAAGCAAAGCAACAGAGGACCCAAAGCCCATCTATCACTTACCTATGGATATAGCTCAGAGATAAAGTGTATGCTTAGCATGTTTCAGTTTGGATTGGGGTTTGTGCCTCAGAACTGAATACCACCTCCACCATCAATAGGTACACGCACAAATAACCCCCAAACCAAAAATCTATGTGGAAAGAAAGGATAATTAAAGGATTCTTTATTGATAAAAATGTTCTTGACTTAGCAGTGACAATTGCACACGGCACAATTTTGTGAATATGGTAAAAGCCATTGAATGTGTCACTTTAGAAGGATGGTTATTTTATGGCATGTAAATCATGTCCCAGTAAAAATGACTCTCAAGGACAGATATAATAGATCAATGAAACAGAATTTAGAATCCAGAAATGAAGTCATATCTTTACGACCAATTGGTTTTTGACACATATTGGATTTAGGGCCCAGCTGATAATCTAGGATGATCTCATCCTAAAACCATTAGCCTAATTATATCTGTAAAGACCTTTGTTAAAATACTGTTACATTCCTAGAGGTTTCTGAGGATTATGGCATGTTTATATCTTTTGGGAAGCCATCAATCAATCCATCATACTTGTTATTTTATAGATGAGGAAACCGAGTCACTTGCTTAGAGATAGTGATAGATGGGCAGAGGCATGAATCTAAGCAGCCTGTCTCCAAAGCTATGCTCTTAACCACTGAGAAATGAAGAGACGAGTCCAGATAAGATCTTTCCAGTTGCATGGGAGGGGGGAAGAGAGAGAGAGAGAGAGAGAGAGAGAGAGAGGAGAAGAGAGAGGTGGCATACAGACAATCCAGAACTTTCTAAGAAGATCTTGGAAAGATACTGAGGAAATGTTAGTTCATGAAGGTCTGGACTACACAGTGACACGCTGAATGGAGAAATGGTGTACTGTCTGCCTTTGACCCAAGCTAGAGTCATCTGAGAGGATGGATTTTCAGTTGAGGAAAGGCCTCCACGAGATTCACCTTTAAGGCATTTTCTCAATTAGTGATCAGTGGTGTATGTGTGTGTGTGTGTGTGTGAGTGTGAGTGTGCGTGCGTGCATGCGTGCGTGTGTATGTGTGTGTGTGTGTGTGTGTGTGTGTGTTGGTAGAAGGAGAAGGCAACCAACTGTGGGTGGTGCTTTTCCTAGGCTGGTAGTCCTGGGTTCTATAAGAAAGCAGCATCCCCTCTATCAGCTTCTGAATCAGCTTCTGCCTCTAGGATCTTCAGTTCCTGTCCTGACTTCTTTCATTGATGAACAGCAATATGGAAGTACAAGCCAAATAAACCATTTCCTCCCAACTTGCTTTTTGGTGGTGGTGTTTTCATTGAAGCAAGACAAATTCTAACTAAGACAAACGGGTAACAAATCTTGCATCCGACCACAGCCATTTATTCTTACCCAGTCTTCCGTTAGGTCAACTAGATGGTCCTTTCAGGCTTTAGCTAACAAAATTTATTCACTTAGGGGGCTTGATCATGCCTATCCAGCCCACCATGATGGATATGAGATATGTCACTAAGGGTGCAGCTCGGAAGCTTCTTATTCCTTACTCTCTCCCTGTACACACACTTAAGAAAAATAGGTAAAAAAACCAAACCTATAGCCATGATCTGGTTTTCAGTATGTGTCTTAGCTGTGGATGGATCTATAACAAAATCCCACAGCAGAATGTCTTAAAAACAACAAAGTTTTACCACTGACAGTTATGAAGGCCGGAATCAGGATAGCCATTGGTGCAGCTCTAGTTCGAGCTGAGTTCAAAAGTGGAGACTAATGTTGCTAAAGACATTCGTGAGAAAGGATTCCTTTTTGCTTGTCATTTAATTCTTTTGAGACCTTTTAAGATTGAATGAGCCAACCCACACTGGGAAGGCACTGTGTCTTACTTAATCTTACAATTCAAATGCTACTAATACCCAGAAATAGCTTCATAGAACTCTCAGAAGAAATAGTGCTCGACCAATCTGGGCACTCTGTGGCCCAGGCAACTTGACACACAGAAATTAACTGTTAAAATGCATCTTAGTTGGCTTTAGATGTCCTAGCAAAACACCTTAGATTATCTGGTTTAAACAATGAAAAGTCATTTTTCACATCTCTAGAATCTGGAAATCTGCTATCAGGAAGTTGGTATGATTGGGTTCTGGCGAGGGCTCTAATCTGGATCACAAATGGCCTCCCTCTCCCTCTCCCTCTCCCTCTCTGTCTTACCATACTACGGATTAACTCTAAGGCCTCACTTATGCTAGCAAACACTGAGCCACATTCTCAGCCTTCTCCTCCTCTTCTTACACAGTATGTATGTGGGGAAAGCTATCTTTTATCCTCTATGAACTGAAGGGTCTGGAAACTGAGATCACAGTTCAAAGGCCAACTCATCAAATCTAGACCCTGCCTTTTCTTTTTTTTTTAACTTATGGATGGTGTTGAATAACCCCACAATTATACTCGGCTCTGTCAGATACCTGTGGCCTTGTAAACTTATTTGAGACATGAAACCAATGGTTACAGCCACAAAAGTCATGGAATGTGTGTAAACACTGGCACTAAGATCTGAATTTAAGACAGTAGAACCAGGTATGTCCCTAGAGTAAGAATGGCATGGAGTCCAACAGATATGAGATCACACAATGGCTCTGCCATTTACTAGCTCGGATACTGTGGCCATGTCATCAACCCATTGGGTCCACGTGTTGTCATCTGAGAAAAAGAATTATGAGGCATACTTCATGCCTAGGGGATTCAATGAGTCAGTACCTCAGAGCTACCCTGTGAGCTTTCTGAATTTACTTGCTTGCCAGTAGAGATAAACCCAAGAAAAACCCAGGTGATAGAATGAGACATTCCCTGAATCTTGGGGAGAAAAGCTGCTGTCTATAACCCTTCCATAACTAGAGGGGTATTTTGTGCTGAATAGTAAATATTCTCTCTTCTGCTTCTAGCATACCCAGAAGCAGCATCCTGATGGAATCCCATGCCACTCTAATCATTCATTTGGCTTGCTGCCTCTAGTCCTTTTCATTCCCATCACTCAACCACCACATCCTCAACCCTACCTCCAATGGGGAATACAAGGAGGCCAACATCAGAGGAGCACATCACTACCAGTACAGTGCTCTACAGCTCATATCTGGTGTGTATTTTGTATTCACTGGACACTATACTTCTCACTGGGTCCTCCCAATAAATTCATAAGATAGGCACATAAGGTATCATCATCCTTATCTACAAAGAAGGAAGCTGAAATCCAAGAAATGTGTGTAAATTGTCAAGCATATGTTGGGAGCTTGGGAGATAACTTAATTGGTAAAGTGCCCACCTTGCAGGCACAAGGATATAAATTCTACCTCTAGAACCTATGTAAAAATCTCTGTGTAGTGGCACACACGTGTAATCCCTGAGCTGGAAGGCAGAGGCAGGTGAGTCCCTTGGGCCCACTGCCAGCTAACTAGGTAAGTCCCAGGCCAGTGAGAGACTCTGTCTTAAACAACAACAACAACAACAACAACAACAACAACAACAACAAAGTAGACATGGGGCTAAGGAGGTGGGGCTAAGGAGGCGGGGCTAAGGAGGCGGGGCTAAGGAGGCGGGGCTAAGGAGGTGGGGCTAAGGAGGCGGGGCTAAGGAGGCGGGGCTAAGGTTTGGTAGTAATTTTGAGGATTTGCTGCTCTTGCAGAGGACCCAGGTTCAGTCCCCAGGATCCAAATGGTGGCCCACAAGCATCTGTAACTCCAGTTCTAGGGGATCTGATGCCATCTTCTGGCCTCTATAGATCCAAATGGTGGCCCACAAGCATCTGTAACTCCAGTTCTAGGGGATCTGATGCCATCTTCTGGCCTCTATAGAAACTGCATACATGTGGTGCACACACATATGTACAGGCAAAACATGTATACACATGTAATGAAAATACGTCTTTAAAAACTAGGTAGACAACATCTGAGGATAGATACCCAAGATTTGTCCTCTGGCTTACACACACATGAACATGCATATACAGACAAGAGTACACGTTTTAGACAAATGTACATAAAACCTATTGTGTTGTACTTTTTTGAAATTAGAGACACTGCTAACAGAAAAATAAAGGGCTTTGTAGTCAGGTCAAGAGGCTTAAATTTGGGTTGGAGAGATGGCTCAAAGGTTAAGAGCACTGGCTGCTCTTATAGAGGTCTGAGTTTGGTCCCCACCACTCATGTCAGGTGGCTCACAATTGACTCTAACTCTAACTCCAGGGGATCTGATGTCCCCTTTTGGCCTCTGTGATCATCTAACACATGTATACATACTTTCACATAGATACATAATTAAGTAAATCAAAATTTAAAAAGATGCTTAGACTAGATTTTTATGGACAGGTAGACAAGTCTTACATCAGGAAACCAATAAGCAACAGAAACCACCCTGGCTGTTCACTGGAGATTGGTTCCTGGACCACTATGGACATCCATTCTCATTAGTTTTTTGTTTAGTTGGCAATTTGACACAAACTTAGACATATCTGGGAAGAAGGAATCTTAGTCTCTACTGAGGCATTGTCTCTATCACATTGGCCTGTGACATTGTTGATTGGTAGTTGGTGATTCCAAGTAGGTAGGCCTGGAAAATAAAGAAATGTAGCTGAGCAAACCAAAGGAACCAAGCCAGCAAACAGCATTCTTCCATGATCTCTGTTTCAATTCCTACCTTGAGCTCATTCCCTGACTTTTCTTAATAATAGACTGTAGCCTGTGAACCAAATAAACACCTTTCATTTTAAGTTGCTTTTGTTCATGGCTTTTATCACAGCAATCAATGGGAACACTGTTGATAGTTAGTGGAATTCTGGTATATTTGCTCTGAAATAATAACAATAGAAAAATTACATTACATATTCAATGCAGATGAAATTATTTTTAAATATTTTCAGTCTGTAGGTAAGTGAATCATATATGAATATATATATATATATATATATATATATATATATATATATATATCCCATTTATATGGAGGGCTGATAATACCAGTAAGAAGGGAATTAAGCCAAGGACACTCAAGAGCTCATCGAACTGCCAGAAGGCTAAAGATCCAGGATTGAAAGATGGGAAGGAACAAAAGAAAATACACAGCCAGAACCACACATAAAAATTAGCCTTGGGATCACCCCATTAATAATAGCATTGCTGTCACTGCTGAACATCAGATGCTCTGGTTCAAGCAGTCTACACCTCCAGCTTTGGTCACCTCTACATTTTCACACCTAGAAATTGGAGTTGGGACTGATTGACTATGTTTCCTTCTTTCTATCACTAACTCCAGATTCAAAATCCCAAAATGATCAGCCTTGTCAATTACATGTTATGTGTTCATGCTCTGATTGCCAGAAATGCTGAGACAGAGTGCATCTGGGCCATTTAGCATCTTTCTTGTGAATCCATCTTTGCCTTCCATTAAGAGCTGAAGAGTGAGTGGGTGTTTCCAAACCAGGAAGGAGGTCAACCAAACCACACCTCCCAAACACAGACAACCCAAGTCAGCTATAATAATAATAATAGTAGTAGTAGTAGTAGTAGTAACAACAACTTCTATTAGTGATACAATCAGGAAAACATGTTTATTACATACTGTTACATGGTTTCAAGAAGGAAGAAATGTAGACTACATATTAGACTCTTTCATTTTTAACATATAGGTTGGATTGGGGAAAGGCCATGTAGGACACAAAGAAATAAAGACAGAATCATTCAAAGCCTGTCTAAGGATCATACTAATTAACCCCAGGGGCTTTGAGAAATTATCTTCACTTCTTTTCTTTTGATGTGATAAAATATCCCCATAAAAGCAATTTAAAGGAGAATGGGTTTATTTGGCTCATAAAATCAGTTATAACAATGGAGGAATCAAAGCAGCAGGAACTTGCAGCAGCTAGTCACATTACATCCACAGTCAAAAGCAGAGACTGATTAATGCGTGCATGTTCAGCTTGTTTCTCTTCTCTTTCACAATACAGTGTCTCTTGCTTAGGGAATGGTGGCACTCATAGTAGTTTTTCTGCTTCAGTTAACATAATCAAGACAACTCCCCATAGACATGACAGATCTAGACAATTTTTCATTAAGGGTCCCTTCCCAGGTGACTCTAGATTGTGTCAAGTTGACAGTTAAAGCTAACCATCATATAGGCATGGAAGCTCACCATATAGGCAAGGCTTTTTAAATCCCAGCATGTGGGAAGCAGCAGAGATAGGTAGATCTCTGTAAGTTCCAGGTTAGCCAGGGATAGGTAGTGAGACCCTGCATCAAAACCAAGAACAAGCAATGCATAAAAGAAACCTAAAGACTATCACAGCTTACTGTGCCTCCAACTTTATGGTATGCATGACTTACCCAGGCATTTTGTTAAAATGAGAATCCCGATTCATGGGTCTGAGGAGGACTGGAGATAGTGCATTTCTAAGAAGTTCTCATGTGATACCAACACTGCTGGTCCTTGTTTATAGGTCAGATAAGAGAACTTAACCCAAGTCTACTGGCCATATGTTGGAGAGATTCCAGGTCCCAGAGGTAACAAGGAGGAAGAAAGATGAGATGAGGTGGCAATTCTGAAGTGTAGAGAGGTGAAAAACACCCTGTTGGCATCTGCTTTGGATAATGGATGAAGAGTTTGGGGATTTCTTTTCCCTTTTGTTGATCTCCATTTTTATAACCCATTTACTGGTACATTAAAGAAAGGAGATACAAAAGAAAGCTCTGATTTTGTAAGACACTCAGGCAATCAGGGATGCTTTAAAATATGATAGACATTTTAACTTTTGATGGACAAAAGATACAACTGAAATATACATACAATTAGGATTCCATTATGATAGTGTGTGTGTATGTCTTTATGTATAACTATATTTTGAATGAATATCTCTTACTCCGTACTTCCCTAGGCCTCATGCTCCCCTCTTATTGGTCCCCTTACTTAACCTCAATACTTTGCCCTCCATCCTTAAGTTTTCCTCCTCTTCAGATGAGGATGTTGGGTGTTCTCTATTGCTCTCTACCTCATTCCCTTGAGACAGGGTCTCTCAATGAACCTGAAACTGGTTTGTTGGCTAGACTGGCAGTCAGCTCAAAAAACCTGTGACCCTCCTGTCTCTGCACCACCCACATCCCCCGTCTCTGTAACCTAGTGCTGGGGTTACAGGAATGTGTGGCTTTTCATAGAGACACTAGGGATTTGACTTCATGTCCTCATACTTGTTCTTGTCTACTGAGATATCTCCTGCCCCTACTCCTTAGCCTAGATTGTACATACGAGAGAAAACACACAGTGCTTACTCTGAGTCTAGCTTCTTTTCTTATGTCCTGTAGCTATTTCTTCCAGATTGAAGTATTTCTTCCTGGAGAGAGGAGGGAAGTCATAGGGCACAAGAAGCTAACAAAACACAAGAATCAGAAAGCACAGAAAGTTACAAGATTGATAAGGGGGCAGAGAGATGGCTCAGTGGTTAAGAGCACTGACTACTCTTCCAAAGGTCCTGAGTTCAATTCCCAGTGACCACATGGTGGCTCACAACCATCTGTAATGGGATCGGATTCCCTCTTCTGGTGTGCCTGAAGACAGTGAGAGTGTACTCACATACATGAAATAAATAAATAAATCTTTAAAAAATAAAAAAGACTGATGAGTTCATACGCGGGGTTATATAAGCAGCAAACAATTGCCAGGGAAGATGAGACTCTTGGGTGGAGTTGCCTGCAAGTAGGGTAGGGTATGTACATTTCATATGCTGTCATCCATGTTGGGGTGTGATGCAGTTGTCACATTCATGTACGTAATCCAGTAAGCTCACTGTTTCACAAGGCTGAACTTGGGTAGCATGATTTCTTTACTTATTTGGTTTCTCATTCGTACTCCAACTGATTCATGTCCACTCTGCCAGGAAAAGTCAAGGATCAGACTAACATGATGATTTCAAATTCTCTCCACGTTCCGCAATGTTTCTGCATTTTTATTTACAGCCAGAAAAGTTTTACTAGGTCTCATGTTGTCTTTATCCATGTATCTCTTGGTGGGCATCTAGACTGGTCCTACTTCTGAGCTATTATAAATACGGCAGCAATAAACACAGATGCGCATACATCTCTGTGGTACAGAACATGCAATTTTATACGGGCTTTTTTTGGGATGTTATCTGTATTGAACAGTGAGAACTAAAATTATCACAAGCAATTGAGCTGCCAGAACACAACATTTTTTTTTCAGGATGACTTAATAAAATGTGATACTTTTTCTTCTTGTTAATTTGAGAACTAATTGTGTTATAATGCTGACCAGGTGTGACATATTGATTTCTCTTTAAAAATACTTTCAAGGGAGCTGATTATGAAAACATGAAGAGGATAATTTGCTTCTTTCAATATTCAAACTCAATTAATTTCAGTGACTCAAACATGCTGGGGTGAAAAGTTAGAATATTAAAGCTCCATTTGATTAAGAAAGAAAGCGTTTCTTTTATTTTTTTTCTTCTCATCAGACTTCCAATTGTTTTGGACATAAAAGTCTCTCTGAGTCAGTTAGATAATATAATAAACCTAATGAAAGCTTCATCCCCAAACTTCACAGCAAGAGTGTTCACTGCATAGATGGCAGGCTGCTGCCCAGTAAACAGGTGGCCACCCTGCAGTAGGAGGAAGTGGTTATAACCAGTACTGACTGAACTTCCCCATGTACTGATGTTTTGTGAGTTTCTTCAATACTGTAAGGTAGTGTTTTTATTTCTCATGATTACAGATGGGGAATATGAAGTTGAGTGGATGGCTGTTAAGGCTTGAATCTGAAAAAGTACTCTATAGGTTCATGTTTCAAGGGCTCAGTCCTTAGCTTGCAGTGACTATTTGGAGGGCCATGTAGCATTTAGGTGGCGGGGCCTGAGTAGGGCAAGTGGACCTTTGAAGGCTATCTCTACCCCTGGTTCTGTATTCTTCAGCTTCCTGGTTTACCCCCATGTGAGGGAGGTATCCCTGGACACTACACATTCAGTGGGAGATTATGAGGTACAGCATCCAGTCCATGCACATGAGCAAACCAAGTGCTGATGATTGCTGCACCAGCGTGATTCCTGACAGCGATCTGAATCATAAGGCACCTTGGTGGCTCCTTACTGAGGTCACTGTTGGGAAGACATGGCTTTCTCAGATGCATTTCCCCTCTATGACGTGATCGCTGAAGCTCTGCTATTGAATATTCATCTCTCAAACACAAGCTACTCTTCCCTCTTTGTTAAAACCCTAGGGCTCCATAGTTGTATGTTCATATGCATTCCTGCCCTAAGAGCAGGCTTTCAGTGGAGAATGAGATGAGTTTCAGTGCCGGAGGAAGACAGAGGAGAGAGATGAAAAATGGAGATTTGAGTACTTGATCAACAAACTACCTCTTATCTACTTTGCTGAAAGACTGATTGAGACTAAAGTTAGGGAGCCTTTTAAGGTTAATGAAATTTAATTTTGAATTTAATAGAGAAAAATCCAATATTAAAAGACCAGATTTTTCCCTTAAGATAATCTCCAAGGGGCTGGAGAGATGGCCCAGTGGTTAAGAGCACTGGTTGCTTTTTCCAGAGGATCAGGTTCTGTTTCTAACACCCACACAGCAACTCAAAACTACCCCTGACTCCAGTTCCAGGGGATCTTTCTTCTGGTCTCTACAGGCACCAGGCACACAAGTATGCAGACATACATTCAGGCAAAACACCCATTTGTATAAAATGAAATAAAGTAAAACAAAACAAAAACAACAAAAAAACCAAACTGTTAAAAATCATCTGCAAATACAAGCCATAAATAGCTTGAAAAATAAATGCAATTCTGCCACTTCTTTGTTCCACGACCTTCACCAAGGTCACATGCACATCATTTTGCTTTTAATGGCAGGCCAGGTATGATAGGAATGGTCAGAATGGAAAGCTACCCTGGCTGTTAGGGAGATGATATTTTTGAAATGTTCTGAATATCCTTAGATGATGTCTTCTTAGAGCTTATCCATGCTAGACATGCTTTAAACGAGGGTGACATCAAACATCCTTCCAGAGGCTTCAACTCCCACCAGTGTCTCAGTTCCTTATCACTCGCCTGTTAGTCATTACAGGATGATGGCTGGTGGAACGATCTCTCTCCTTCTTAGTGTTCTTACTCTGTACGCACAAGCTCTTTCTCCTACTGGGGTCCTTTTCACCTCTAGGTGAAGCAGAAGGAGAAGCAAACAGTTTACATAATGGTGTGATCACACTGATGCCTCAAGCTTATTTTTTCTCCAATTACCACATTTCTTGACAGCTAGTTTAGAAGTTGTTACTGTTCCCCCCCCACCTCCCCACTGCTTGAGAGCTTTCAGTTATAGATCCAGATTCATCAGAGCATTGCTTTTACAAGGCACATTTAAGCAGCACTGCTCGTTACAAAACATGGCTAAATGGGTGCTTTTTTCCACCTGTAACACAGACTTGAAAGGCATCACAGAGATGCCTTCTCTGTGGAAGTCAATCATAGTAATGTTTGGGAAGTTCTCCAAAACTGGAGGGGTGAAACCCTTCTTGCAGCAGTGGATTCAGACTGTGCCTCAGCTTGGAGAACTACAGTGAGTCCATCTGGACATCTAATACCTAAACCACATGATGCCATTGTGTGATCGGTAAAACTGAGGGCTCCACTCAACCCCTCAGACCCTGGAGACAGCAGGCCATCATGATAAAGGAAAGCAAAATGACTCAACACCAGAGAAATGCCGTCTTGTGCTATACAGAACATGAGTTCAAGGATTAGAGATGCCTGGGTTATACTCCTCTTCTTGCTAGTCACTGACTAAAGGAACTTGAGCACAACCTTAGGCTTTTCTGAACTCCAGAATCACCATGCAGTTATTAGAAGGGTGATTGGACAAGATGGAATGGGAGGGTTGAGGCAGGGTCTGGCTTAGAACTATACATCAATACTTGAAAGGGAAAGTGGGTTTTAAGATCAATTTCTGACAGGGCATGGTGGTGCAGATCTTTAATCCCAGCACCCGGGGAGACAGAGGCAGACCACCTAGAATCAAACAGGGTCCTTAAAAAGTCATTTAGGCCATTTCCTTGCATCTCCCCTTCGCATCTAGTTCTTGATGGACGTGGTGTCCCTATACAGCGTTACTGTGGCACTCTAGTCATTTATCTGTTCATGTCTTTTGTATTTTTTTCTGAGATAGCACTTCATTAAGCTTAGGTTGGTTAGAACTTGCTAAGGCTGGCTTTGAATGTCTGGTCCTCCTACCTCTGCCTCCCGAGTGCTGAGATTTTTAGGTGTGTGGCACTATGTTTTATGTGCCACCAGTTATTATGTGCTGCTGAGGACAGAGCCTAAGGCCTTATCGTGCATGATAGGCAAGCACTCTACCAACCAAGTCACAGCACCGGCCCAGTTACCACTTCTTTATCATTTTAAACTACTTTTCACTAGCTAGTTCTAATTTGTTTGGTCTTACCTAGCTCCATATCCCACCTACACCATCATAGGTTGGCTGCTTTGAAATACTATTTCTAAAAGGCTATGAAGCACTTAGTGTTCTAAGCTTTTACTAAACACTAGATAACCACTAAAGAACAAGACTGTTTAAAAGACATGGAAGCTTATGGCTCAGCTAACTTACATTTGCTTATTCTAAAATCCTCACATTTCTGCCATCGTAACTTTGTTGATGCTTCCCACTGCTTAATTATTCTCTTATTAGCCCAATCTTATTAATTTCTTATAGTCCAGCTCAGTTGTAGAATGTTTCTTTTTTGAATGTATGTGTGTGTAGTGCATGCACATGACTATGAGGATTTGTATGCCCATCTGTCTGGGCCAACAAAGGATGTGAGGATTTTACTGCCTTTGAAACAGGGCTTCTCACTGAACCAGATGTTTACCTTTCAGCCAATCTGGCTGATCAACAAGCTCCTGGAATCTATCAGTCTCCATCTACCAATGCTGGGGTTTTAGACATCCTCAGCCTTGCCTGGCTTTTTATGTGGGAGCTGGGATTTGAACTCAAGTCCTTATGTTTGCATGAGAAGCACTCTTATCCAAAACTATCTCTTCTGTGAAAGTATAATATTCCTTTATCTCTTCAGGCATAGTTCAGTGTTCTTCTTCTTTGATTTGTATAATGCCTTGTATATAATACTACTGTGGCTCTTACTGTGTCGGTGTGTCTTTGTCAGTTTACCTCCAGATTGTGAATTCATGGTTAGGGGAAGTGGGGGTTGAAGAGACTCCATCTCATCTACTCAACTTGTTGAGGGTTGTGTGCTAGGAACTCCAATACATACCAAAGGTATAAAAGCTATAGTGCATGTTGCTGACTCAAGGAACCCATAGCTATATATAAATTCAATGCAAAAACATCATTGTTGTAGCAAATACACACATTGTTTCTCATTTGTCTCTGTATTCCTACTTTCTAAGGCCTTGTTAATTGACTTGATTTTAATTCTCTCACCAAAAGAATCTTCCCTAACAGCTGACCACAAATGCCCAGATTTCACCATTCAAGTTAGTTTTCTTCAATCTGTATCAATTAAGATCCCTTTGGTTGCAATTCAACCCGGCGTCAGCAAAAAGAGAAAATTATCAGCTCAGCAAGGCAATTTTAAACACTGACACTATTTGAAGGCAGAGAAAGCTGGATTTCAGGAAGAAATGGCATCAAGAGCTTCTGTAGGATTCTTCTCAGGATAGCGAGGTCACCGTTATTGCAAGCTAGCATTCTTTGTATCCATGTCTGGAAGCTGTGTGAACACACCTCTCAGAGTTGCTGGAGATGCTTGTGAGAATGTGCCCAAGCATTGTAGCTACGGAGCACTTCATTGGCTATACTCGTGAGGTTCATCACCTGCGTTTGTTCTTAGATTATCTCCTACGTGCTCTGCAAGCCAGTGATCAGTGGGGTCAGGGGTGCCTAAGCAGAAATAATCCTGGAAACCTACTAGGCTCTCATGATTAACATTTGCTTGAGACTTCCCAACAGCCTGTTAAACCTTCCTTAGGTCCTAGGGTGGTCAAGGATGACACGACTGGCTGTCTTTCACCTGTAACCAGATTCGCATTGTAATCTAATGGTTCTCCCTCTTTTCCCTGACTCCTTTCCCTATTTCCTTGCACAGGGAATTATTCATATAATAAAACTTTGTATATCTAGTCTTTAGTGTAAATTTCTTGGAGGACCAGAGTGCCAGATACCCTCAAGAGAGATTGTTGGAGGGAGGAGAGTGGACTGAAAACTCTCCACTCCCTCTGAATCTACAGTAGTGTTTTGCTGAAGTCAAAGTGACCTCACATTGCTTCTTTCCAACAAATGAATATCAATGTATGAATATAAAGGAGGCCTGTTGCTGGCTCAGTCCTTTAATGGGTAACTTTCATTTGGCAATTCTCTGTAGACCTGGACAATGCTTTCTTAGAACAGTCCTTCAGGCCAAGACTCCTCCTAGTCAATCATCTCTCCTTTGCTTTTCTGTCTCAGGGGTATGAGTGTTACCACACCTGGGAATAAGGCTCTTTCTATCATCCCAGGGTGCCTCTTCATCATCCCAGGGTGTTTTCCTTAGAAAATGACTTTGATATCCACACTTCAAAAGACCTACTCTAACAAAGGTGATAAAATAGGGTTGTGAATAAGTCTTGAACTCTTTCTCGCCTTATAGAGTTTACTACCTCAAACCAATCCTTTATTCTTATCAGGGTACAAAGAAATCTCCCAGGGAAAGTCTTGCTTGGCCACAGACAGATGTACTAACTAATCATCATCAAGAGAGAGGAGTCATTCCCATGACATGTGTGGCACTGTTGTGTTAGTGGGCATGTCTTTCCAGGCCAGACGTGATTATAGGTCTTAAGGTTCACAGCTAGTTAAGACTGATGGTCACTTTTCTCCTCCAGTAGCATGTGTAACACCTTCCAGTACCATGAAAGTTAGCCAGTAGAGATGAAGGTTTCATGTCAGTGCTAGTAGAAATCTTCATGCTCTGGCACTCGAGTATGTGCTGTCTTCAATAATAGGCTATTAGCCATCAAGTTCTGTGGGGTAATCAAGAACTTTGGTAGTAGCCTTACTGTTTGGGGGTCTATGGGACCTCACTAACCAACACCTCTAAAAGAAGTAACTAGTTCTGAGCACTAGGCTATACTTGTTAGATTCTGGTAAAAGGCACTCATCTAAGAATATTTGGGCAGCATACATTGATTGATCTTGATAGGGAAAAAAAGACACAAAGTTATGGGGATCGAGGGGTGAATCTGGGAGGAGTTTGGGAAGGAGAGTTAATATGATCAAACACTGTGCAAAGAGAGAGAGAGAGAGAGAGAGAGAGAGAGAGAGAGAGAGAGAGAGAGAGAACATTGCAGCCTGAAGTTGACAAAGGGTATTAACTATTTCCAAATAGCTAGTAGAGAGGGTTTTTGTTTATTTAGCTGTTTTGTTGTTTGTTTTGGTACTGGGGATTGGCCCTAGGATATCATGCATGCTTAATGTTAAGTCTACTACTGAACCATAGGCAGCCTTGAGGGGGATTTGTGTGTGTTCTTGTCACAAAGAAATGATAAATTTGTGCACATATATCAAGGAGACCAAGCAAAGATGGACATCTATAAGCTGAGAAGAACAGTGGAAGAAGCCATTCCCACTGATATTTTAATTTCAGACTTCTGGCCTCCAGAGCTATGAGAAGATTTCTGAAAATCTAATCCTTAAACAAGAAAACATGGTAGCTATGTGGATACACTATTAGAGAAACTACCCAAGAAAAGGTCAGAAAAGGAAATGTGAGGTAGGTAATAAATTTAAATGTTTGGCAGGGTGTATTTACATACATCTATAACCCCATAGTTAAATACAGACGCCAAAGGACATTTTCAGTCCTTGCTTTCTACTTTGAGACAGGGTCTCTGTGCAGTGCTGCCTTTGCTGAACTAGCCAGCCTGTGAGCTTCTAGTGATCCTTCTGTCTCCACTTACCATCTCCTATCTGTAGATGTGGGAGATACTGCAGATGCTTGCTTATTCTACTGCATTTGGCTTTTACATTCTCGGAGGATCTGAACCAAGACCATCAGGCTTGTGTGTCAAGTGCTTCACCTACTAAGCTATCTGCCCATCCCAATGTTGTTATCTATTAAAAATAACAACAATGATCATTATTACCATCATTATCACCCAAAGGGGTACAAGGGTATCAAAGGACAGAGAGGCAGGATCTATGGCACAGGGTAGAGTTAGTATCAGTAAGAAACCAGTAGTCTTGAGGATTGCTCCGGGTATCAGTTACCACTTATAGCTTGCTTTGAAGGTCTGGTAGGGATGGGATGAGTGGGTGGGATGGCTTTGCTGACAGGTCTAGGGGTGAATCAGTCAAGGCAGGGTGCAAAATGCATATACTGAGCTTTCTAAATGTAAACCAAATTGAGCCACAATTATAGATTAGTATATTTAGAACTGTGACGGAATTTTCCAGGAGCGGTCAGGGCTAGAGAGCTCTGTTTAAATCAATAAAAATCTGTGAATTCTTGAATATCAGAAGTGTTGAGAGAAATAAGAAAAACAATAGCAAAAGGGTATCTGAGGTTTTTAATTCTGAGATTAAGGAGTAGCTTTGTGACTGTAACGAAGTGCAGACCCAGACTTACAATCAAGTTGGGAAAGTCAGAGGTCTAGCTATCTGCTTGCTGGAGACACAGCTCTGTGGTAGAATGCTTGCCTATGGATGATAGCTCACTAAGCTGTCACATGTGTCTTTTGAGTACATGCAAAAGACATGTTCTTGCTTATGCCAGACATTGCGCTTTTACATTGCCCTTTTGTGTGGGCAGCTGCAAGTGCACATGAATGCATGCATATGGAGGCCACTGGTCAGTGTTGGGTACCTTCCTTGATTGCTCTCCATGACCAACACAACTCTTATAAAGCATTTAACTGGGGGCTTGCTTACAATTTCCATGTTTGGTCTATTAGCGTTATGGTGGTATGCAGACAGGCACTGGAACAGTATCAGAAACCTTTCCATCCTCATCCACAGGTGGTATGTGTGGTGAGGAGGGGGTTACAAATGGCACAACATTTAGGATTTCGAAAAAGAATGGAGACTTTTTCTTCAGCTACCCAGCAGAACAGTCAGTTCTCTGCTGCTATTAACAAAATGCCAGAGGCTGGGTATTTATAAAGAAAGAAGATCTATTTAGCTCAGTTATGAAAGTGTAAAGTTCCAGATTGGGCTGTCCCACCTGTTTAAATTCTGGTGAGGGCCTCTTGGTGGATGGTGTCACAGTGGTGAAAGCACATACAGAAGGGATCACTTGTCAGGACTAGAAGGGAGAGAGACTCAGAGATCATATTTGTTCTTACAATTACAACTTTTAAATTCTTTAATGGCAGGGAATTAATCAGAGTCCTTGGAGAACTATATTATTCTCTTCTGAAGGTTGAGTTCTAATAATCTAACCATCTGTAGAAGACTCAATCTCATAAAGATCCCATCACCTGAACAATGTCACACTGGAGACCAACTGACACCACTGACCTTGGGAAGTGGGGTGCAAACCACAGCATCTATTTCTCTCATTATGTTGAGGTTTAATAGCCATTTGTACTTACTTCCTTTCATGTCAATAACCTATTTTGTTTCACATTGTTGCTTTTTAAAATTTTAAACAATTTGATCTTATCATCATCATCATCATCATCATCATTATCATCGTCATAATTATTAGTATTTGTGTCTGAGTGTGTGCTGAGAAGAGAGGCAAATGCCAGGTCCACATCAGGGCTGTGTTCCAAAGTTATTATTCAGTTCCTAATTGTGATGATGAAGCACGGTTTCATTGGTGAATCTGAATCATTGATGATTACAGAACTTGGAATATTGTTGTGAACCTCACAAGAGTGTGGAGTGATCAGCCCTAGATTTAATGTGCAATTCAAAGACCTAGAAAAATGGCAGAGCAATCTCCTCCCATCATGTCAGTTTGGTTTCATTGTACTGACAACCTCAGCTGGCATCATGGACCCATGGAGAAGCAAGACAAAAACATACAGGAGGGGAAATCCTGGGATTCTTTTTCTAGAGATGCAAAGCATAAATAAAAATCCTCCCTGGACTTTGAGAAAAAAAAGCAAAATCAAACTCTAACTGTCCAGTGTCTGGGATCTACTCACAATCTTCTGGGCTCCTCTAAGGGCTTGGGTCACTTCTCCAGCTCTTCCCTTTGTAGCACACAGCTTGTTTTCTAGGCTCCAGCTGCCTTTACTCCAAGCTATTGCTGTTCTTGGTGGTGATCATCTCATAGCACTGGCATCTCCAAAGCTCTGTTTTTTTTTTTTTCCGCTGCAACTAGGCTTCACCAATGGCCTCTCATAGGCTTTCTTCATGGTGCCAAACCTCAACTTCTTTGCATGACCCCTTCAGTCCTGGGCCATCAATTGCAACTGAGGCTGCACCTTTACCAATGGCCTTCCATGGCCTCTCACAGTGCTGAGCCTCAACTGTTCTTCATAACCCCTTCATGCCTTCAAAACCAGTACCACCTGGGTGAACTTACACATTATCAAGTCCAGCTGCCAACAGGAGGTAAACTGTGACTGCCTCTGGAACACAGCTTCTCTATTCTCTTAGGAAACACTTCCCAGATTTCACCTTAATGGTCTCTTCTTAATCACTGCTAATTTCTTAGTTCCAGCTAACCAGCATCAACAGTAATGCAAAGGTTTTGGTTTAGTAGTTCTGGTATCTGGTTAATCACAGCTGATTCTTCAGTCTCAGCTAACAAAACCCACATAATCTTCACAATCAATACAGCAATGGCCCTGATAAGAGTCTTTATTTTTCCCTCTGAAATTTCACAAGCCAGGCCTCCATCTTCTGCACTGTTCTCAACATTATTTTCCAAGCTCCTATAACACATGCCACAGAGCTCTTTCAGCCCAAAGTTCCAAAGTTCTTCCACAGTCTTCCCAAAAATATGGTCAGGCTGTCACAGGAATATCCCACTATGCTGGTACCAATTTGTCTTAGAGTTTCTATTCCTGCATAAACATCATGACCAAGAAGCAATGGGAAGGAAAGGGTTTATTCAGCTTACACTTCCACAATGCTGTTCATTACCAAAGGAAGTCAGGACTGGAACTCAAGCAGGTCAGGAAGCAGGAGCTGATGCAGAGGACACGGAGGGATGTTATTTACTGGCTTGCTCAGCTTGCTTTCTTATAGAACCCAAGGCTATCAGCCCAGGGATGGCACCACCCACAATGGGCTGGGCCCTTCCCCCCTTGTTCACTCATTGAGAAAATGCCTTATAGCTGGATCTCATGGAGGCATTTCCTCAAGGGAGGCTCCTTTCTCTGTGATAACTCCAGCTTGTGTAGAGTTGACACACAAAACCAGCCCGTTTACTTGGTATCCTGATTAGTTTGTTGTTGCTGCTGCTGCTATTGACAGGCAAGGGTCAACTGAGAAGAGGGAACATAAATTGAGAAAACACCTCTATATAAGAGTGGTCCCAGGGACTAGACCACCAACCAAGGAGTGTACAGGGAGGGGTCCATGGCTCCAGATACATAGGTAGCAGAGGATGACCTTGTCTGACATCAATGGGAGGGGAGCCCCTTGGTCCTGTGGAGATTTGATACCCTAGTATAGGGGGATGCTGGAAGGGTAGGGTAGGGTGGGTGGGTGATCACCCTCATAGAGGCAAAGGGAAGGGAGGAGAGGGAGGTTGTGGGATGGGGGGATTGTGGAGGGGAAACTGGGAAGTGGGCTATCATCTGAGATGTAAACGAATGGAATGATTATTATTATTAATAATGATAATAATAAATTGGCCTGTAGGAAAGCCTGTAGAACTTTTTTTTGATTGATGATTGATGATTGATGTAGGAGGGCATAGCCCACTATGGGCAGTGCCATTTTTGAACTGGTATTTCTGGTTTGAATAAGAAAGCTAGCAGAACAAAATATGTTTAGCAAGCCAAGAGGCGGCATTTCTCCATAGCCCTTGCTTCAGTTCCTGGTTCTAGGCTCCTGCCTTGAGTTCCTACCCTGACTTCTGTTGCGACCTAAAAAGAGTTATGAGCCAAAGCAAGCCCTTTCCTCCCCAAGTTGCTTTGGTCTTGGTGCTTACCTCAGCAATAGGAACCATACCCAACACACCTGAGTTCTGGGAATGGCTTGCATAGCACGTGCATTTATCCATTGAGCCATCTCACAGGTCCTTGGTTTTTCCTTTTTTTACTGAATGTAGAAATGCTTAGTACATTAAGGAATTTTGTCCTGTGCTTACGGTATATAGATTGGAAGTATTTTTTCCAAATTTGTTTTGCGATTATTTTCTTTTTGGTAAGGCAGAGCTTTACCTTACAGCCCAGACTGGCCTAGAATGCACTACATAGTCCGCGCTGTCTTTGAACTTGTGGTAACCCTCCCACTTCAGCCCCTTGAGTTCTAAGATTACAAGTGTGAGCTACCATGCCTGGCTGCCTTTTGAATTTATGAAAGTTTTTGTTTCCATGGAGAAATATAATCAGTCAAATTTATTAAATCTTGGATTCATGACTTTTGTAATCTATCATTCTTAGATAGCTATTTCTTATTCCAAGGTTATAAAATAAAATTTCTTATTTTCTTCTTCTACTATTTTGGTTTGAATCCATCTGGGAATTTTCTAGCCTAGTATGTGAGAAATGAATCTAACTTAAGTTTTTTTCCAAGGAGACTGGCTTCTGAGATAACTAACCAGTTATTCCAATATTTTTTGTTTTTATCGTTTTGGCCTCATTGGCTTGAAATACCATATTTATTCCACACTAGATTTCTGGATACACTTGGGCTTGTTTCTGAGTTTTCTATTTATTGTTCTGTTTCATGATATGTAAGCACAACAGTTTATATTACTACAGCTTAGTATCCAGTCTAGCTGTGTAGAGACCACCTCTCTTCCAGTTGCCCATTTCCAGGAATATTCTTGCTATTCTGTCTTCATTTTTATGTGGATTTCAGAACCACTTGTCAAGTTAACACCCCAACAATCTGTTGTTTTATTTTTATGTTTGATTTATTACATTTCCAAACTGATTTAGGCAGGAATGACACGGTTATGATGCTGTGTCTTCCTACCTGAGACTACAATATATTTTTTTGCTGTTGTTCAAGGGCTCTTTGCTGTCCCTTAGTTATGTTTTTCCCCCACAAATGAATTAGCACACAACTGGTTAACTTTACTAGGTAACATATCTTTTCAACTGCTATTATACATTATTTATTCTTTGCTCATATTTCCTGAATGGATTTTGTTTTGGCAACAATTTAAAAATTCCCATTCTGGCTATGTTGTCTTAGGCTTTGTTGCGAGACATCACATTTAATTTGACTTAGATTCTAGTTCCTGCCCCTAGCTTGTTAGCAAAGCCCAGATCCCTAGATACTGAGATCTCTTGAGGAGTCTGGTTATAGAAGTAGCCTATCCATACACCAGAACACCTATGAGGGGATGCCCTGTGCACTAAAACACACTGATGAATCTCAGGCCTTTTAACCTACTACAAGGTAATCACAGCATGGCAGACAATGAAAAAGTTTGAGACTCTGAGGACAGACTTATCTTTGGTGTCCAGACAATTAGTCATCTTGAGAAAAGTGAGGTAGCATTCAGTATTGTAAATAAACATACATCACTATTTTTTTTTTCTCAAATCACGGAAGCCAAAAGGATGCCTACTGTCCTCCTCCAAGTAGAACCTGATCTCTTAGGAAAACCCCTCTAGGTGTTCTACAGCCATTACTAGGATTAATTAATATACCATTGATATTTCTTTTCTTTTTATTTTGTTTGTTTATTCAAGACAGGGTTTCTATGTATAGCCCTGGCTGTCCTGGAACTCACTTTGTAGACCAGGCTGGCCTCGAACTCAAAAAACCACCTGTCTCTGCCTCCCAAGTCCTGGGATTAAAGGTGTGTGTGCCACCACTGCCCAGTGATACTTCATTTTATTAAGATGAGAATTCAAGCGCTGGGAGAGAGCTAGTCTCCCAGGAGTGCAGACAACTCTGTCAGCACAGGTAAAACCACCACTGCTGCTCAAAGGAACCTGCCTGGAACCCTCAGGACACAGGAACCTAGGAGCAGCCTGGGACAGGAGCCTTCTAGTATCGGTCTGCACCCAGAACTGATCCTGTGCCACAGCACTACATACACAAATACCACCAGGAGATAGCTGCTCTCCCAGGAGAGCTGACAAAACTGTGAGCACAGGTAAGACCACCACTTCTTCTCAAATTCCTGGCCCAAGAGGCACCCTCCCAGAACTGTCTGGACACAGGAACCAAGGAACAGATGGGGACAGGATCCTTCCGGTTTCTGTCTGCACCCCAGAGCTGACCCTGTACCACAGCTCTCCATACCCAAATTCCTCTTGGAGAGAACTATTCTCCCAGGAGTGCTGACACAGAGGCTTGCAGGAGGGACAAGCCACAGTCAGAGACAGCAAGACCAGCTAAAACCAGAGATAACCAGATGGTGAAAGGCAAGGGCAAGAACATAAGCAACAGAAACAAAGGCTACTTGGCATCATCAGAACCCAGTTCTCCCACCACAGTAAGTCCTGGATACCCCAACACACCAGAAAAGCAGGTCCCTGATTTAAAATCACATCTCATGATGATGATAGAGGTCTTTAAGAAGGATGTAAATAACTCCCTTAAAAAAATACAAGACCTCCAAAGTTGTCTCACTTTGAATAGGAAACAAAATACCCATGAAAGGAGTTACAGAGAAAAAGTTTAGAGCTAAGATGAAAGGATGGACCATACAGAGACTAACCCACCGGGGATCCATCCCATAGTCAGTCACTAAACTCAGACACTATTGCATAGAACAGCAAGTGTTTACTGAAGGGACCCTGATATAGCTGACTCCCACAGAAGTGGATGCTCACAGTCATCCATAAGAGGGAGCACGGGGCCCACATTGGAGAAGCTAGAGATAGAACCCCAGGAGCTGAAGGGGTCTGCAACCCTAGAAAAGGAACAACAATATGAACTAAGCAGAACCCCCAGAACTCGTGACTCTAGCTCCATATGTAGCAGAAGATGGCCTAGTCGGCCATCATTGGGAGGAGAGGCCCCTTGGTACTGCAATCTTTATATGCCCCAATACAGGGGAACGCCAGGGCCAAGAAGTGGGAGTGGGTGGGCAGGGGAGAAGGGAGGGGGGAGGGGGAGGGGGAGGGGACTTTCGGGATAGCATTTGAAATGTAAATTAAGAAAATATCTAATAAAAAAATTGAAAAAAAAAAACAATACAGATAAACAGCTAGAAGTCCTTAAAGAGAAAACACAAAAATCCCTTAAAAAGTTGCATGAAAACACAACCAAACAGGTGAAGGAATTGAACAAAACTATCCAGGATCTAAACATGGAATTAGAAACAATAAAGAAATCACAAAGGAAGACAACCTTGGACATAGAAAACCTAGGAAAGAGACCAGGAGTCATAGATCCAAGCATCAGCAACAGAATACAAGAGATAGAAGAAAAGAAAATCTCAGGTGCAGAAAATTCCATAGAAAACATTGACACAACACTCAAAGAAAATGCAAAATACAAAAAGCTCCTAACCCCAAACACCCATGAAATCCAGGATACAATGAGAAGACCAAACCTAAGTATAATAGCTATAGAAGAGAGTGAAGATTCCCAACTTAAAGGGCTAGTAAATATCTTCAACAAAATTATAGACGAAAACTTACCTAAACTAAAGAAAGAGCTGCACATAAACATACAAGAGGCCTACAGAACTCCAAATAGATTGGGCCAGAAAAGAAATTCCTCTGTCACATAATAGTCACAACACCAAATGCACAAAACAAAGAATATTAAAAGCAGTAAGGGAAAAAGGTCAAGTAACATATAAAGGCAGACCTGTCAGAATTAAACCAGATCTCTCACCAGAGACTATGAAAGCCAGAAGATCTTGGGGAGATCTCATACAGACTCTCAGAGAACACAAATGCCAGCCAAGGCTACTATACCCAGAAAAACTCTCAATTACCATAGATGGAGAAACCAAGATATTCCATGATAAAACTAAATTTACACAATATCTTTCCACAAATCCAGTCCTACAAAGGATAATAGATGGAAAATGCCAACACAAGGAGGAAACTACACCCTAGAAAAAGCAAGAAAGTAATCTTTCAACAACCCCAAAAGAAGATAGCCACATAAAAATAACAAAAAATAGCCGGGGGTGGTGGTGCACGCCTTTAATTCAGCACTTGGGAGGCAGAGGCAGGCGGGTTTCTGAGTTTGAGGCCAGCCTGGTCTACAAAGTGAGTTCCAGGACAGCCAGGGCTATAAAGAGAAACCCTGTCTAGAAAAACCAAAACCAAACCAAAACAAACCCCCAAAATAACAAAAAATAACAGGAAGCAAGAGTCACTACTCCTTAATATCTCTTAATATCAATGGACTCAATTCCCCAATAAAAAGACATAGACTAAAAGACTGGATACATAAACAGGACCCAGCATTTTGCTACATACAGGATATGCACCTCAGTGTCAAAGACAAATACTACCTCAGAGTAAAGGGCTAGAAAACAATTTTCCAAGCAAATGGTCTCAAGAAATAAGCTGGAGTAGTCATTCTAATATTGGATAAAACTGACTTTCACAAAACTCATCAAAAAAGATAAGGAAGGACAGTTCATACTAATCAAAGGAAAAATCTACCAAGAACTCATCTCAATTCTGAACATCTATGCTCCAAATACAAGGGCACCCACATTCATAAAAGAAACTTTACTAAAGCTCAAAGCACACATTGCACCTCACACAATAATAATGGGAGACTTCAACACCCCACTCTCATCAATCGACAGATTATGGAAACAAGCTAAACAGAGACACAGTGAAACTAATAGAAGTTATGGACCAGATGGAATATATATATATATATATATAAAACATTTCATCCTAAATCAAAAGAATATACCTCCTTTTCAGCATCTCATGGTACCTTCTCCAAAATTGACCATATAATTGGTCACAAATTAGACCTTAACAGATGTAAGAAGATGAAATAATCCTATGCCTCCTAATAGATCACTATGGAATAAGGATGGTCTTCAATAGCAACAAAAACAACAGAAAGCCTACATACACATGGAAGGTGAACAGTGCTCAACTCAATGATAACTTGGTCAAGGAAGAAATAAATAAAGACTTTTTAGAATTTAATGAAATGAAGGTACAATATACCCAAACTTATGGGATACAATGAAAGCAGTGCTAAGAGGAAAACTGATAGCTCTTAGTGCCTCCAAAAAGAAACTGGAGAGAGAATACACTAGCAGTTTAACAGCACACCTGAAAGCTCTAGAACAAAAAGAAGCAAATACACCCAAGAGGAGTTAATGGCAGGAAATAATCAAACTCAGGGCTGAAATCAACCAAGTAGAAACAAAAAGAACTATACAAAGAATCCACAAAGCCAGGAGCTGGTTCTTTGAGAAAAATCAACAAGATAGATCAACCCTCAGCCAGACTAATCAGAGGGCACAGAGACAGTATCCAAATTAGCAAAATCATAAACGAAAAGGGAGATATAACAACAGAAACTCAGGAAATTGAAAAAAAATCATCAGATCCTACTACAAAAGTCTATACTCAACACAACTGGAAAATCTGGATGAAATGAACAGTTTTCTAGACAAATACCAAATACCAAAGTTAAATCAGGATCAGATAAACCATCTAAACAGTCCCATAACCCCTAAGAAATAAAAGCAGTCATTAAAAGTTTCCCAACCAAAAAAAGGCTCAGGATCAGATAGGTTTAGTATAGAATTGTATCAGACCTTCAAAGAAGACCTAATATCAATACTCTTCAAACTATTCTACAAAAGATAAACAGAAGAAACACTACCCAATTATTCATTTTATAAAGCCACAATTACATTGACACTGAAACCTCACAAAGACCCAACAAAGAAAGAGAACTTCAGACCAATTTTTCTTATGAATATTGATGCAAAAATACTCAATAAAATTCTCGCAAACCAAATCCAAGAACACATCAAAATGATTATTCACCATGATCAAGTAGGCTTCATCCTAGGGATGCAGAAATGGTTCATTCACTATATGGAAAACCATCAATGTAATCCACTACATAAACAACATGAAAGAAAAAAACCCACATGAGCATTTCATAAGATGCTGAAAAAGCATTTGACAAAATTCAACATCCCTTCATGTTAAGTCTTGGAAAGATCAGGAATTCAAGACCCATACCTAAACGTAGTAAAAGCAATATACAGAAAACCAGTAGCCAACATCAAACTGAATGGAGAGAAACTTGAAGCAATCTCACTAAAATCAGGGACTAGACAAGGCTACCCACTCTCTCCCTATCTATTCAATATATTACTTGAAGTTCTAGCCAGAGCAATTAGACAACAAAAGGAGGTCAAAGGGATATAAATTGGAAAGGAAGAAGTCAAAATATCACTATTTGCAGATGACATGATAGTATACTCAAGTGACCCTAAAATCTCCACCAGAGAACTCCTACAGCTGATAAACAACTTCAGCAAAGTGGCTGGATATAAAATTAACTCCAACAAATCAGTAGCCTTCTTATACTCAAAGAATAAACAGGCTGAGAAAGAAATTAGGGAAATGACACCCTTCACAATAGCCAGAAACAATATAAACTATCTTGGTGTGACTCTTAACCAAAGAAGTGAAAGATCTGTATGACAAGAACTTCAAATCTCTGAAGTAATAAATCAAAGAAGACCTCAGATGATGGAAAGATCTCCCATGCTCATGTATTGGCAGGAATAACATAGTAAAAATGGCCATCTTGCAGAAAGCAATATACAAATTCAGTGCAATCCCCATCAAAATTCCAACTCAATTCTTCATAGAGTTAGAAAGAGCAATTCTCAAATTCATTTGGAATAACAAAAAACCCAGAATAGTGAAAACTATTTTCAACAATAAAAGAACTTCTGGGGGAATCAGCATCCCTTACCTCAAGCTGTACTACAGAGCAATAGTGATAAAAAAAAACTGCATGGTGTTGGTACAGTGACAGACAGGTAGATCAATGGAATAGAATTGAAGACCCAGAAATGAACCCACACACCTACAGTCACTTGAACTTTGACAAAGGAGCTAAAACTGTCCAGTGGAAAAGAGACACCCTTTTCAACAAATGGTGCTGGTTCAACTGATGGTCAACATGTAGAAGAATGCAAATTGATCCATCCTTACCTCCCTGTATAAAGGCTCAAGTCCAAGTGGATCAAGAACCTCCACATATATAAAACCAGATATACTGAATCTAATAGAAGAGAAAGTGGGGCAAAGTCTGGAACACATGGGCACAGGGGAAAAGTTCCTGAAGAGAACACCAATGGTTTATGCTCTAAGATCATGAATCAACAAATGGGGCCTCATAAAATTGTAAAGTTTCTGTAAGGCAAAGGACACTGTCAATACAACAAAACGGCAACCAACAGATTGGGAAAAGGCCTTTACCAATTCTACTCCAATAGAGGGCTAATATCCAATATATACAAAAAACTCAAGAAGTCAGACTCCAGAGAACCAAATAACCCTATTTTTAAAAAAAGGTGGGGGGGCAGAGCTAAACAGAGAATTCTCAACTGAGGAAACTCAAAGGGCTGAGAAGCACCTAAAGAAATGATCAACATCCTTAGTCATCAGGCAAATGCAAATCAAAACAGCCCTAAGATTGCACCTCACACCAATTAGAATGGCTAAGATCAAAAACTCAGGAGACAGCAGATGCTGGCAAGGAAGTGGAGAAAGAGGGACACTCTCCTTCATTGTTGGTGCGGTTGCAAGCTGGTACAACCAGTCTGGAAATCAGTCTGAAGGTGCCTCAGAAAATTGGACATAGTATTAACTGAGAACCTAGTTATACCACTCATGGGCATATACCCAAAAGATTCTCCAACATATAACAAGGACATATGCTCCATTATGTTCATACCAGCCTTATTTATAGTAGCCAGAAGATGGAAAGAATTCAGATGTCCTTCAGCAGAGGAATGGATACAGAAAATGCAGTACATTTACACACGGAGTACTACTCTACTATTAAAAATGATGAATTCATGAAATTCCTAGGCAAATGGATGGAACTAGAAAATATTATCCTGAACACACATGGTATGCATTCACTGATAGGTAGATATTAGCCCAGAAGCCCAGATTACCCAAGATACAATTCACAGACCACATGAAGCTGAAGAAGGAAGACCAAAGTGTGGGTGTTTTGGTCCTTCTTAGAAAGGGGAACAAAATACTCATGGGAGTAAATATGGAGACAAAATACAGAGCAGAGACTGAAGGAAAGGCTATTCAGAGACTGTCCCACCTGGGCATTCATTCCAGATATAGTCACCAAACTCTGACACTATTGTGGATGCTAAGAAATGGTTGATGAAAGGAACCTGATATAGCTGTCTCCTGAGAGGCCCTGCCAGAATCTGCCTTACAAATACAGAGTCAGATGTTCGCAGTCAACCATTCCATTGAGTGTGGGGTCCCCAATGGAGGAGTTAGAGAAAGGACTGAAAGAGCTGAAGGCATTTGCAGCTTCATAGGAAGAACAACAATACCAACCAATCAGATTTCCCCTGAGCTCTCAGGGACTAAGCCACAGACCAAGGAGTACACATGGCTCCAGCTGCACATGTAGCAGAGGATGGAGGGTGGGGAGGTAGAGGAATTCCCTCATTGAAGCAGGGGGAGGCGGAGGGGGTAGAGGGTTTCCAGGATAGGGGGAAACTGGGTAAGGAGATAACACTTAAAATGTAAAGAAATTTTTTTAAAAAGATGAGGATTCTTGATATTAAAGAAGTTCAGTAAAATTCAACTAGAACAAGACAGTAAGAGCATAAAAAATCAATTGCACTACTGTTCACTACATACATGATAAAAACCAGAAATAGTAAAGCAGGTTTCCTGGTTAGTTTTGTCAACTTGACACAAGCTAGAGTCAGATGGAAAAACCTCAATTGAAAACAAAAAATAAAAAACATATTTCCATCGGTTTGCTTGTAGGGGCATTTTATTGTCAATTGACAGATAAGGGCCCAGTCCACTCTGGGTGGTGCTACCCATGGGCAGGTGGTACTGGGGTGTATTTGAAAGCAAACAGAGCAACCCAGAAGGAGCAAGCCAGTAAGCAGCACTTTCCTATGGCCTCTGCTTCAGTTCCTGCCTTGATTTACCTCTATGATGAAGTGTGGCATGGAAGTGGATGTTAAGTAAAGCCTTTCCTCCCCATGGTGGTTTTAGTCAGGGTGTTTATCACAGTGATATAATGCAAACAGATTTCAGGAGTTACTGAACTTCTGGGAGCAGTTACCTCTGGGGAAGATAGAAGACATTGCTCAAGTGTTTTACTCAAGTGACTTAGAAAGCAACTAAGTATTATGTTTTAACTTGTTAAAGTACATTACAACAAATGGAAAATTAATGAAATTTACCTGTTCTTTTGTTACTTCTGACAGAACAGTTGTTTCTTTTCAAAGTCACAATGTTTTTGCTTCTACCTACTGAGTGTAGGGAGTTCAGGTGTGTGCTAGCATTCTTAGCTAACACTAGCCATTTCTTTTCCTTTAAAATTTTATTTTGGCTATGTGTACATGTTTCTGTGTAGAGTATGTGCACATGGTGCAGGTATCCACAAGTCCAGAACAGGTTGTCAAATCCCTTGAAGCTGAAGTTAGAGGTAGCTGTAAGCCTCCTGAGATGGGTGCTGAGCTCAGAAATCGGGTCTTCTGCAAGAGCAGAAAGTGCGCTTAAGCACTGAGCCACCTCTGCCGTCCAACATAAGCCATTTCTAACAACACCCCTCTCTGCTAGATTGTGACTTGTTTCAGTCACCACCTTTCAGTTCCTCCCCACATCCACTCCTTGGTAAGTGAAGTGTCATGAACCAAATCTCCTGTCTTATCCCCCAACTATAAAATCTGCTCTACTTACCCTACCCATACAATTGTGTTTGAGCCCACTGAGGCAAAAACGTGAAGACCAGAACCTGGCCCAGTGTATCCAAGTACCTGTTTTGTTTAAATAAGAAGATTCTAGCTCCCAGATCTCAGTTTCCTGGAGCCAGTGACTGAGTTACATGGGTACCCCTTAACTTTAACTTTTTATTTTATGTATAAGAGTATTTTTGTCTGCTGCATACATGTGTACCATATAAGTGCAAGTGCTCATGGAGGCCAGAAGAAGGTACCAGATCCCCTAGAACCGGAGAGTGTTGTGAGCTGCCATGTTAGTGCTGAGAATGAAGCCTGGTCTTTAAGGACAGCTGCAGTCAGTGCTCTTAACCACTGATCCATCTCTCCATCTTTACCCCCTTTAATTATAATATCCACTGTGACTTTTAGTCAAGGGCCCCAGGATAACTACTCTAGCTACACTGGGGTGATTAGAGGCACAGTCACACTGCCATGCAGAGTTACTCCAGGGTATCCAAGGCTGTGGAGCTTCCTCAGATGCTCAGAGTAAGTTTTAGTTTAAAGAACTCTGGCTCTTCTCCTCAATGCACAGAGCACATTCAGAATCTTTCTCTATAGGCCCCTATTTCATAATGGGTAAAGTGACTTCACATACCTCTGAATATTAGTGCCAGCAACACTGGTATCTATTGAGCACCTACTTGCTCAGTGCTGGGAGGTAAAACACAGAAATGAAATGAATTAAGTCACACTTCCTCCTTCAGAGGAGCCCATGGTCCAGAGAAAAGCTATGCAGAACCTCACTCCAACACCCAATACCCAATAGGAATGTGTTTGCCTTGCTCTGGCAATTCAGAGAAGGGAGCTGTGAGATTTAAGATTGAGCTGGGCTGTGAAGGATGCGGAGCTGTTAGCTACATTGGCAAGGACAGCAGATGGTACCAGTATTCTGTAATTGCCTAGTTCAGTTCTTGCTCTACTGCAGAGCTGTGGCTGGGTATTGTTCAGAATGGAGTTCGTGCTGCCAGGAGCAGCACTTAACCATCTTGAATGGAGTTTGGTGAATATATGACTGAAATTTTAAATCTCTTTAGTGGGCTATCCCTCCGGTATCTACGAGGCTCCTTGAGGGGAACTGGCTGCCATTTGCCCAAAGGTGCTCATGCTCACACCTTCTCAGACCTCAGCTGGGGCCTCTTTGGATGGCACATTTAATAAATTACCTGCACTCAAATCCCAGTCTTGGGATCTACTTTAGGGAAACTGGCCCAGTCACAATGCCTAGGGGGTGTCTCAAGTGGTGGGGAAACAGCATCCATAAAGGGTGTGACAGGCAGGGAGCTAGAGGGTGAGCTAGGAAGGCGGAAAGGAGAAGCATGAATGCATTGCTAACAAGTGGCTTTAGCCTCTGTGGAGGATGGGATTAAAAAGGATATTTAAAAACAACAACAACAACAACAAAAACCCTTAAGTGGGAGGACGTATAAACCCAGCACTAGGGAGGCAGAAACAAGTAAATCTTGGCGTTCAAGACCCGCATGGTCTACCGAATGGGTTCCAGGACAGCTAGAACCAAACAGAGAAACCATGCCTTGAAAAAAAACAAGCCAAACGAAACCAACCAACCAAACAAACAAACAGAAAACCAAAAAGAGGCTTTAAGTGTGTCGTGGTGGGCAGTCACTGTCCGGGGAGCCAGGGGAAAGATCTCCCCTCCTCATCCCTGGCACTTCTGCCTAACGCTCAGGTCTCCAAGCTGCAGCTCCTTACTGCCTCAGCCAACCACCTGCCTTCTTTCTGAGTCTGTAGCCGCCTTCATCACCTGCCAGGCTGAGCTGTTGCTGGGGCTGCAGCTACACTTGCTGGAGGTGGGAGGAGCTCAGGCACAGTCACACCACACGTACTGTTACCAGGCCTGGGGCTGTGGGCTGTCCCCATTGGCTAGCCGACGGAATTTTCCTTTCTGCAGCTGTACCTTGCCACTCATCACATGTCTGTCTGCTCCCTGGGTGCGGGGGCTCCTCTGAGACTTCCTATTCAAGCAGTCATTGATATTCCAGTCTTGTGGGCTCTTTCAATGGGGGAATTGGGAAGCATTTGCAAGGGAGGCTGGGAGAAGACCAGGTGCTCCTCCTGCTTGCCTGGATACAGAGCTAGGGTGTGTTTTTGCTGCAGTGTTTCATAAACAGTTTTGAGTCTTGGTTTCATTTTCTTTTTCTTCCCTTCTTTTCCTCCATTCCTTCCTCCCACATGACTAAGGGCTGGGCATTCAAGATTTAGAGATGAAAAGAATCTTTGTCCTTGGAAAAAAATTCTAGACTAAGGAAGGTGGGAGAGTGGAGAAAACGTGACCCACTTAGAACAGTGTTGTGTGATGAGTTCAACTAAAGATATTAAAAAATGTCAGGGCATAGGGGAGGGAAGCATAGTCAGAGAGCTCCCAGCAGCTGATGGTAGGTGGACAGCAGTTGTTAAGGTTGGCCATACTACTGAGTGCCTACTAACCACTAGGGAACCAAAAAAGACTTTGAGCTTGAATTCTCAGGACAACACTGTGAGGTAGGTAGTCCTATTATACTGAGAGAAGTTCAGAGGGGTTGAATAAATTATCTGAGGTCAGAAGCATGCAAATGACACACCAAGATTCCAAAACATCTGTATTTACCACAAAACCTGTGGCTGTCCAACTGCACCATGCTTCATGACATGAAGAAGGATGTCCCAAGCAAAGATGAAGGCTTAGAGATACACTACAGATTACACAGGGGTAGCAGCTCTGGACAGCCATATTCTGTAATCCACAGGACTTTTTAACCATTCATTATAGCCTAGAGGAAAAGCAAGGGTTCTGTGAATGTTTAGCTCTTCTTTGTAAAGCTGGGAATTTGGGGCCAGTGAGATGGTTTAGAGGGTAAAGTGCTTGCCCATGAAAGTTTGATAACCTGAATTTGATTCCTAGAACAAAATGTAAAGGTGGAAGGAGAAAACTGACTCATTCTACCCCTTACATCATACACACAGGATAATAAATGAGTTTTTAAAAAAAAGTTTGTCAATTTAAAATTTAAGTTTAAATCTCATCTTCTTTGTAACAGGCAGTGTGACCTTGGGGAAAAATCTCTTGTGATCCTCCATTTCCTCATCTGCTTAGGTGAGAATGAGATTCCTACCTAGTAGAACTGAAATAAGAATTCCAGTTCAGATACAAAACGTTCATCACTATTGATCTGTTCAAGGTGACTTTAGGCTACCCCCAGGTCTGGCTCATGATGTAGAGGTTGGCTGAATCATCAGGCGAGGAGACTTTTAGATAATTGGATGGGGAATGCCTTCTCTCCGCCAAGAAATGAGGGTGCTGGCAGACAGCCTATTGCTAGCCTGCTTCAAATGGACCAGATGCTATTTTGGAGATGAGAAAAAGACATACTTTTGACACCAGCAGTGCAGGGAGAAGAGAAAAACCAGTAAATAGGAATATGGACTTATTCCTGATCAGGAATGAGGGGCAGGTAAGCTGATCAGATGTCTTGAATCCTCTGTCATGTGATGCTTGCTGGCAGATAAGACACAGGGTAAAGAAAGATGGAAGAAGAAGTGCAGACAGGCTTGCTGGGCAGAATCCTACTCACAAAGACAGCAGTCAAGTGTGAGATCTTGGAATATGACTGTTGTCTCAGTTCCCTGAAGCTGGATGTTTTTCAATAAAAGAAATGGGGCCATCTGTTCCAAGCTGGCCATGGTACTAAGGAGCCTTTCTTTGAGGACAGCCATGTAGGTACTCATGTAATGTGGTGCCATGGCTTGACACTGGAGGAAAATTTCTTTTCAATGTACAGATACACTGAGGGCAGAATTAGAAGTTGTTTGTTTTTATTTTGCAATGTACTAGCAGATTACTTATATACTTTTACTGCTCATTTGAAAAATGATGCCTACCTTATAACTGCTCTTGCCTGGATTAACTGACTAGCAAACACATAGCACTGTGTGTCATCTTGCTTAGCACATACATGGTGGTCAGAGAAGGTGGCGATAGCATGTGACATGTGATATAACCAATCACAGGACTTTTTACTTAAAAGAAAATATTACATAGCTATCTGTCCATCAAGTGATGATCCAAGGCTTCAAAAATCGACTGTCTCAAAGTTAGAACATACGTTTCATTAAGTTACTTCCTTTAGAATAATTTCTAAGTAATTTTGTTTTTGAGACAGGATCTCATGTATTTTAGGCAGTCCTTGAACTCACTGTGCCATGAAAGATGACCTTGAACTTTTGACTCTCCGGCTTTATCTTCTGAGTCCTGGGATTAGAGACATTTGCTGCCTGGTTTATACAGCAGTGGGCATTTAACCCATGGCTTTACACCCATGAGGCATGTACTCTGCTGTGTGAGCCACACTTCTAGACTTTCTTTAAAATAATTTCTATCACGAATATGTTCCTGCCATATGCCAGACTTGATATTGGATACTATTTAAGTGAAATCTCATTTAATTTTTTTTTAAAAACAGCTTTGCAAATATTAATTAACTCTATAGATAAAGAGTTTTAATAAAGAAATGGTGTTATACTACTTGCTAATAAGTGACTGAGGCAAGTGACAAACCCACATGGGTCTGACTCGGAAGCTCTAATTAGCACATAACTGGTATTAGCCAAGAAAGCTTAGGAAGCCAAGGACCGTCTGTTTACTCTGTAAACCCAACAGCTCCCTCCTCCTTTCCCTACCACCTGGAAGGTACCTCCTCCATTAAAGGGAACTGTCTCAGCAGTAGAGGGAGGGGGTTGCTTTAGACACAGACCCTGTGAGGAAAGCTTAGTCTTGCTTCGGGTGTGGGGCGAATTCTAAGTAGAAGGGCTGCACGTTCACTCATCCTTGAAGCAGTGTGAAGAGGCTGCTGGAAGCAACTGCTAATAAATCCTCTGAATTTCCCAGGCAGAGGAAACACACTCTGTGCTGCTCATGTGTGCATGACAGAGATGCTCCTCTATCACCATGGCAACAGCCAACACACCAGCATCTTGCAAGAGGCCAGAGCTGCTCTTTGGGGAGCTGTGGTCTTCGCTGGGTGAAAATAATGGGGTATGCTAGAGGGGGAGAAGAGGGAGAGAAGGGATAGGGGAGGGGGAGAGGAGGGAGAGGAAAGGGGGAGGAGTGTTTCTTTAGTTAGGTTTTTTTGCTTGAATCTAGCTGGTTTCATGGAAGGAGGGTTTTCATGGGGGTTCTTGCTACACAAAACCTGATATGTCTGCAAGACTCTGGGTAATAAGAGGGGCCAGAGAAGCTTACAATAAGACTCCAGGAAGGCATGCTATTTCAGCTATGGTTTCCAATAAGTTCATTCATTTGCCAAGCTGCTGATGGATGGCACCTTTCTTAGGGGCCTGTCAGTATATCCTAATGCAGAATCTCATGGGCTTTGCAGCCAGCCAGATCTGCTTCATTTTAGTTCTAAGAGCTAACATTAGCCGGTGTGACTTCTCTGATTCTCAACTGCTTTATCGGCAAAAAAGGAAAACTTAACATTTCCCTTGTGGCGGATGAAATGAGATAGTACATGGGCAATTTCTGGCATGAAGTCAGTATCTAATTATAGTTATCATTAGGTCCCAATAAACAGAGATTTGGCAGGGGAACCATCTCTGACTCCCTTAAAGTCAGAATCAACTTGGAACCAAACCCCTTGTTGCCTTTGCGTTTCTCTTGCTCTCCAGAACCACCTGTTCAGTGTTTGCTCCCCAGGCCCCGCCCTTGCCTGTATTTCCTTGCAGTCTGCTGACATCAGGTTTTGTTTGCCTGTGAGACTCCACCCAGAGAATCTTACTTACATCATCAGACCTTGGGGATCACCTGGCTCAGCTCCCTCACCCATATTTTCCACTCTAGAAAATGGAAGAGAGAGAGAGAGAGGGAAAAAGGGAGGGAGGGAGAGGGGGGATGGCCTTGTTCAAGGTCACCCAGAAGGTAGAAACCATCAGTCAAAGTGGTTGCTGCATTTATTTTAGCAGGTATGACTAAGCCTGAGAGTCACCGAAAGGGCCGACCTTACACCCCACACACCTGCCTGAGTTCTCTCTAGTGTTTAACGCTGGAATAATTAGGTGTGGGAAGATTTTTTTTCCTCCTTTTTTTTTTTTTTTTTTGGTAATTTACTTTTGCTGGCAAGCTCTGTGATCCACGAGAGTGAGGAATATCAATAGCTAACATTTGCACAGTGCTTTACAGCTTATAAAATGGACTCACTCGATCTCAAGCTTCTCAGTAGCCTTTCAAGGTAGTTATAACAGTTGTCACATTCTTTCATGGCTGAGGAAACTGAGGCTGAAGGTGATCTGGGCAAAGAGATGAGCTAACATGATTTGGGACTAGACTTAGAGTTCTGTGCTTCCTAATTGGGGCACATTGGCCCAGCTTATGTAGCCACCTTCACTGGATGCTGGGGTATAGCAGTCCTCTGCTGACTATTCAGAAGTAGAAAAGAAAGAAGTGCTGGGACCCAGAGCAGCAGGGTCAAGAAGGCCCACCTCAGTGGACACGATAGATTCTCAGGAGGTGCTCCAAACACCACACAACAGTGTGGAAAGAAACCATGATATCTCTTCCGGTAGAGCTTTGCCATTTTCAACTGTCCTCTTTGGTCATGTCATGAGAGGTACCATCCAGATAGATGCTATCTCTTCCTGTTTATATATGAACTGAGAGTCCTCAGCAGCCTGTGGAGGACTGTAAAGCCCATGATTTAGTGACATAGCAGGTCAAGGGTGCATGACACCAGAATCCCAAACATTTCCATTTCTCTTTAGAGCAGATGAGTCTGAATGGGCTTCTTGAACCTGGGAGGTGAGCAAGAGCTAAAAATGGTGGTTCAAGCCTACTTCCATGTTTAGAAACCCAGCAACAACATTTTGCTCAGTAGCTAGTGCAACAGGTCTTCCTTTAAGCTAGGTTTCTGCACTCCTCATCCATCTTTCCCTTTTTCTTTCATTAAACATGTAATAATAACAATAATTTATATATGGGAGAGAGAAGGTCGGGGGATAACATGGGGAGTTGTCTCTCTACTTCTAGCTTCTTGTGGATTCTGGGAACGAAACTCAGGTAGTTAGGCTTGCACCTCTATCTGCTGGGCCATCTTGCCCACCAACCTTCCTTTCTGTTTTGGAAACAAGGTCTCACTATGTAGATCAGGCTGGCCTTGAACTTCTGTCATGTCACCCTCCTATCTCTGCTACATGAGTGCTGGGATTACAGGTGTGAGCCACTACCACTTCTAGACTAAACTAGGCTTTTGGGTTCTGCCTACCCAAGGCACTCCCATGGCTGCGCAGGCACATACTCAGCTTTTGCCCCTGTGAGCTTTCTCTACTGTACTGTTGCTCAAGGGAAAGAATATCAGTAAGGTGGTGTGTGTGTGTGTGTGTGTGTGTGTACATATATGTATAGTCTTATTTAGGGGTTCATTGTTGTGAAGAGACACCATGACCATGGAAACTCTTATAAAGGACAACATTTAATTGGGGCATCCTTACAGGTTCAGAGATTCAGTCCACTATCATTATGATGGAAAGCATGGGAGAATCCTCACCGGCATGGTGCTGGAAGAGCTGAGAGTTCTACTTCTTGTTCTGAAGGCAGCCAGGAGAAGACTGGCTAGGAGGAGAGTCTCATTGCCCATCCCCACACTTCCTCCAACAAAGCCGCATCTACTCCAACGACACCACACCTCCTAATAGTGCCACTCCCTTTGGGCCAAGCATATTCAAACATGCACACACACACACACACACACACACACACACACACACATTGATTGTTTGATCCACAGTTGTTAGATGATTATTTGTGCTTACAATTCAGTGAGAAGATAAAGACTGCACATGGTAGGAATGCAAAGAATCCTGGGCTTTGACTGGAATACACCTCTGAGATTCTGACAGTTGCCTCAATTGGTCACAGAGGGATTAAGAGAGGCAAGAGGGACACCTCTGCTGATTGCTCTGAGAGAAAAACCCTTTACCAGGAGATGGAGGTGGGGAAAGCTGGTTGGTTTCAGAGACAGACAGGAACAAGCGTCCCTAATGTTGCCAGGCTTTGATATTTTGAAAAGTTTCCTAAATTCAAACTCAACCATTCCTTCAATTCTAAGTAAAATGTATTGTACAAGAAAGAATGATAGGGCAGAATTCTACCTATTTCTGGAGCTTAGACCGAGGTAGGGATTAGGGAAAGACAGAACCCAAGATTAAGCTAATGCACAAGATGAAAAGATACATCCTGGTAAGGACCACTGGAATACGGAGAATATGGCTTAAACACAGGTAACTTACAGCTGTACCCCCTGTGATCACATGCAACTGGCTAATGGCCACCTACACATAAGTATGAGAAAACAGTTTGTGTCATCTCCATTAGAGCATATTCTTATTAAAAACCTACCAGGAGATAATGAGTGACTTAGTAGAATATTTAATAAATATTTCTGATGGGCTTGTGGACCTCTGTTGCTCTAACGGAAGAATCTAAAGCCCAGCAGTTTTCTGAGAATGGTTTGGTGTAGTTGCCACCTCTAACATCTATGTCCAGTAATTATTTTACCAGCCTGTGTAGATCACCCTGAAATAAGCAGAGACAATACCTAACGTTGAGGTGATTTATAAAAACCAAATTGGATAGTTACAATTACATGAGCACATAGAGAAATCTCTACCTATCTGAGGTTAATATATTCTAAGACCTGCAGTAAATGCCCAAACCACTGGTGGTACAGAACTCTATATATGTCATGATCGGTTCTTCTATACAGATATGTCAACGGCAAAGCTTAATTTATAAACTCAATATATCAAGAAATAAATAGTAATAATAAAATTAGACAATTACCATACTATCATAAAAATCTTGAGAATGTGGTCTCTCCCCCATACTTTACTATAAATGTTAACAACTTAAGTATATGATTTTTTTTCTTTCCATATTAAACTGAGAACTTTTATCTTTTCTCTTAAAGGCACTTTATGACTCGTGTTTCGAATTTCTTCTGTGGTCAGCACCACTATTCTTGTGCTTTGAGGATATTAAGTGGAATCTGGTTCACTTGAACACAAGCATTGAGATGTGATAGCTGATGTGGTACGAAGTGACATAATGGGCTCGTAGTGTCTACAGCATCCACATGCTGGCAAAGGTGTGAGTCATAGCACACAGGTTCCATCACTATGCACAATGGCATGCAATTTCATATGGTTTTCTTTCTATTTTCTGGAATTTTCTTATTCAGTGTGCGTGTGTGTGTGTGTGTGTGTGTGTGTGTGTGTGTGTATGTGTGTGACACATACATGTATGGTGTATATGTGGAAGCCAGAGGATAACTTGTGAGAGTTGTTTTCTTTTCCACCATGTACGTCCCAGGGGTTGAACTAGGTTGTTAGGCTTGGTGGCGAATGCCTTTACCTACTGAGCCAACTCAGTGTCTTCCTTGGAATGTTCTACATAATATTTCTGGATCACAGCTGACATCAGGTAACTGAACTGTAGAGAGCAGTTCTATAGATAATAGCAGAATACTGTACACAAGGGCAATTTCTCTAAGCCTCCCAGAACATTGTAGGGCATATTACATACTGCACAAAGGTCCAATGATTAAAATAATAGACAGCGATAGATCTACACAATGCTAATGCTTATCAGCCCAGCTTCTCTGACCAATCTTTTGCTCTCCCCTCCATCTTACTTCCTTTCCCCACGTTTTCTTGTCTATGAGACTTTCTTTAGTTCTCCTATAAAATCTACCATCCCCGAGAAGGCTTCTTCTCCCTTTGGCTCCTGTAACACTCACTGCCTGCTCCACTTTCTGCTTACTCACAGACTGTTCTGCTACTGCTAATTATAAGCTGTCTTCCTAAGGCATGAATTTGGGGATTATTCATACTTGAATCTCCTCTATCATCTAGTCTGTAGCATACAATGCCTTCGGTGTTTTAGATATTTAAAATATTTTTTAAATAGGCTGGTTTAAAAAAATTATACACATACTAAAAGCTCAATATTTAAGGGAATTCCTTAACGAAATATATTAGAAAAAGAGCAAAAATCACCTAAAAATAGAAGTTACACTGTGCTGGCTAGCTGTATGTCAACTTCACACAAACTAGAGTTGTCTAAAGAAGGGAACTTCAATTGAGAAAATGCCTCTATAAGATCTGACTGTAAGGCATTTTCTTAATTAGTGATTGGTGGGGGAGGGCCCAACCCATTGTGGGTGGTGCTATCCCTGGACTTGTGGTCCTATGCTCTGTAAGAAAGGCTGAGCATAGCTATGAAGAGCAAGCCAGTAAGCAGCTTTCTTCTCCATCATTGCTGCCTCCAGGTTCCTGCTTGAGTTCCTATCCTTACTTCCCTTGATGGTGAACTGTGACATAGACACCTAAGCTGAAGAAACCCTTTTCTACCCCGAGTTGTTTGGTTGTGGTGTTTCATCATAGTTATAGTAACCCTAAGACATATAGAGCCTCTGAAATCCTGCCAATAGAGAAACATTGGAAAAGATTTCTTTGATTTTTTTTCCTTAGAAAATACTTTTAAGAATTTCAGGAAGGAAAGTGTGATAAATTATGTTTATTTGGTTATCAGTGATATAAGTTTTATTCTTCAGTAGGAAAGAACTAAATTATGTATGGATACAGTTCAATTCTAAAACAATTAAGTCCTTACTACGTGGAAGGTAATACACTGGATGTTGGGAGTCCAAAGATGACTAAGGTACAGTTCTATATTCGACAACCTCACATCCTAGTCACTAGAATACTTTATTATAATGTCTGCAGGAGATCTGACAAAGTCAGCACATGAAACAGCTCATTCTGGAAGAGCCATGAGTTCACAAGCATCTGTTTCTCTGCCTGAATGCTTCCTTTACTTCTCTATGGGTACATTCTCAAAAAAAAAAAAATAGATTTCCTTCTACTCGTGTGTGTGTGTGTGTGTGTGTGTGTGTGTGTGTGTGTGTGTGTAGTAGTAGTAGTAGTAGTAGTAGTAGTAGTAGTTTGAATGAGAATGGCTCTCATTGGCCCATATGTTTGAATGCTCAGGCCCCAGTTAGTGGAACTGTTTGGAAAGGACTAGAAGGCCTTGTTGGAGGAGGTGTGTCACTGGGAGTGGACTTTGAGGTTTCAAAAGTCCATGCTAGGCCCAGTCTCTGTCTCTGTCTCTCTCTGCCTGTCTGACTATAGATCAGGATTTAAGCTCTCAGTTCCATGTCCACCTGCCTGCTACCAGCCATGATTTCTGCCATGATGATAATGGACTTATCCTCTGAAACTAAGCAAACCCCCAATCAAATGCTTTCTTTTATAAGTTGTCTTGGTCATGGTGTCTTTTCACAGCAAAAGAACAGTAATCAAGAGAGTGTATATGTGTAAATGTTATGACATGTGTGTGTGGGTGCCCTTGGAGGCCAGATGAGGGTGCTATATTCCCTGGAGCTGTGGTTACAGGTCACTTGACCTGGGCGTTGGGAACCAAACTTGGATCCTCTGGAGGAGTAACAAGTGTTCCAAACTACAGAGCCTTCTCTCCAGTTCTGTTAACTTTTTTTTGTTTGTTTGTTTTTTTGTTTTTTTGGGACAGGGTTTCTCTGTATAGCCCTGGCTGTCCTGGAACTCACTTTGTAGACCAGGCTGGCCTCGAACTTAGAAATCCACCTGCCTCTGCCTCCCAAGTGCTGGGATGTTAACTTTTACCACATGTCTCAAGACCTATCTTAAACATTACTTCCTCTGAGAAGCCTTTCCTAAGCCTCAGAGGTGAATGAATCCTGTGTCCTTGTTGCTCCTAAACCACCTTATCCAACTGATTTACAGAATTTCTCACATCTCATTGTGGGTAATTGTTCTTGTCTCTAGTTGTGAGTCCTCAGCTCTTAGTTGTGAGTTTACCTGAGACAAGGGTTGCTTTCTATCTAATTTTATTGGTTATTTATTTTCACAATTGCCTGCAGGCCTCTCTGATGCTATTTTCTTAGAGCTGAGAACCAACTAGGATGTACAAAACAGGAACATCCTGCTCACATTAGTGTCAAGACCCTCACTGATTCCATTCAGACTAGTTAATACTACTGAGAACCAATTCAAATAATAATACGGATTTAGGCACCACTACTGGAATATCTACTGCATACCAGATGCTTTACCTACATGTTCTCATTTACTCCAGCAGCTTTGAAAAGTGCTATCTGTTTTTATTAGCCATGGAAGTAAAAGGTTCAAAGGAGTAATTTGTCCAAAGTCGTCTATCACTCCAGGTGGTCTGCCTGCCAAGTACATCTGCTATATTTTGTCCAAATACAAATGTAGGAGATCAAAGCAAAGGTCCAAAGAGCACACAAAATTTAGAGAGTGCACAGAGAAGTTGGTAGTCAGATAAACCTTCATGGAGATGGTCAGTTAGAGGGCTAGATCTCCCTACAACACTGGAGGTGGGGGGTGGGGGTGGGGGGTAGGGGGTGGAGGTGGGGGCAATGTATGTCAGGGAAGCAAATTAAGGGGGTAGACTTGGCTATCTGTTTGAGGGATCCTGAAAAGACATTTTCAGCCTTCTCGTGGCTCTCTCTCTCTCTCTGGTCAGGGAGAGAATTGTGCACTATTAGGTGGGCCACAGAAATTGCCTCCTAATGTCCTCCAGGGCAGTGTGGAGAGGGTCTGCTTAGGTTCCTTCTTCCTCAAGGAGGATGAGATAGCCCTCTACTTCATTGTGGTCTGGACTCCCACCTCTTCGGTCAGGGAGAGGTTTTTCCCACTCAGCATGGGTAGGCAGCTTTCATTCATTCATTCATTCATTCATCCATTCATTCACTCACTCAGGTCTCAGCATACAGGGGTGTGCATTAGCAGCAACAGATTAGTCCATTTCTTCTCATCTGAAAGTTGGGGACTTTGGCATCATTCTCCTGAGCTTCAGGACAGAAGTTGCTTCGTTTTGCTCACTGAATGGTGAGCCTGGGTGCGCGCGCGCGTGTACACACGCCAGAGTGGGTGGAGGGGCGGGTGTAGCTCTTTTCTCTCACCTCAGGGTAGGGAAGTTGACACCTCTCTCCTACCGAGATGGTATTAGGATGCTGTCTTCGCCTGGAACTGGGATGCGACTCTCCTCTTCAAACCACGAAGGTGATGATGGTGGGAGACTCTCGGCTTCCCTTCCCTCCACACAGTGAGAGCGCCTGGTTCCCACACAGTCACGCTCAGGTGGCGGGAGGGGAGACTCTCCCTTCTCTTTGCGCCACAGCCTGAAAAGGCGGGGCGCGCCCGCGCGAGTAGGCGGGGGCGGAGCAGGCTCTGCGGAGAGGGGCGGAGACAGAAGTAGTCACGCCCTCGGCACCGCCCACTGCTTCCCTCGCTAGCGGGCTCGCTCCCCAGACCCAGAGCGCCGCGGCTGTCTGCTGGGCTCCCGGAGACGCGGACCACCTTCGGTGTCCCCGCGCCGTCCTCCCCGCGCCGCCTGGCCCGCCGCCTCGAGCGCCCTCAGCCCCTCAAGCCAGATGATGAACTTCCTGAGGCGCCGGCTGTCGGACAGCAGCTTCATCGCCAACCTGCCCAATGGCTACATGACTGACCTTCAGCGCCCGGAGCCGCAGCAGCCCCCTCCTGCCCCTGGCCCCGGTGCCGCTACGGCGTCGGCGGCCACCTCAGCTGCCTCGCCGGGCCCCGAGCGCAGGCCGCCACCCGCCCAGGCACCCGCGCCGCAGCCGGCGCCGCAGCCCGCGCCAACGCCGTCGGTGGGCAGCAGCTTCTTCAGCTCGCTGTCGCAAGCCGTGAAGCAGACGGCCGCCTCCGCCGGCCTGGTGGACGCGCCCGCGCCTTCGGCCGCTTCCAGGAAGGCCAAGGTGCTGCTGGTGGTCGACGAGCCGCACACCGACTGGTAGGCCCCTGCGGGGTCCGCCGGGGGCAGGGTGTGAAGATGGGCCCACGAGGTCACCCGGGAGAGCAGGTGTCCGTGTGTGGGAGGGGCGAGGGCAGGCGCTGACCTCCCAGAGACATGGGTCCTAAGGTAAAGGACTCGGTGGCTTCCAGGCCGGTGGCAGAGCAAGCTACTTCATTAAGCACCAATGGGGCTTAAAAATAGTGATAAGTCGACCACTCTCTAAAGGAAGGCCACACAGCCAGGAATATTTTGGGCAGCACATATTGGCCGTGACAGTGGTGGTGGGGACACCACAAAGTTGGGTGGGAAGAGAAGGAGGGATGGATCTGAAAAGAGCTGGGGGAGGGAGGGTGAATATGATCAAAACAGGTTGTACAACATCCTCAAAGAACTAATAAAAAACAAAAACACAAGAAATACTTATGGTGGTGGTGGGGGGCAGACTTAACAGTTTAGACGCATACAAGCTAAGGTGAAAATGGACCCAGATGGCCCTCAAAATAAAGGACACCAAAAAAGATTCTAGTTTGCAAAGCCTGGAATGAATTGGGAGTGGATATTAGTATTTAAGTTGGATATGTGTTTTTGTTGCTGTCATTGTTTGTTTGTTTTGTTTTAAACCTGTACCTATATTGATATCAAGTGTGATTGATGTCTGTTTTAAAATAATGAGATTATATATGCAGCAGGGAGGGCATGCATGTTTTAAAATTTTTGTCCTCTCTCTTCCTCTCTCTTCTCTCTCCCTCCCTCCTCACTCCCTCCCTGTGTGTGTGTGTGTGCTCCTGAGTTTGTGTCTAAACGATGGTGGCTTTTTCAGCTGAATGATGAAGACCTAAGTAAAAACATTACATATTGTTAAAGGGCACAAATAAAATGATTGGCCTTAATGCAGTTAATGGGAAACTTCAAAAATGCTTCTTCCTTTCTTTTTTTCTTTCTTTTAAGAGCTATAGGGAATGGGGAAGATTGGGGTTTAGTTGAGAACACATGAGTGAGGTTCACTGAAGACTAAGAGCTACAGAGTGGTCCCTTCGATGCAGTAGGAAGCTGACTGAAGCAATGGTGGATGGTGGGCTGACTGGTGGGTATGGAACCGTGAAAAGGCCAGAGCCTTAGGTGTTTTTTCCTTAGGAATGTGAGGAAGCAGTTTTTGTTTGTTTTGCTTTTCCTAAGGGGATGAAGTTGATTGGTGCCTGCACCTGAGAGTTCTTCCCAAGAGGAAGACACAGGGACCCCAGAGCTGTTTATTTCTCTTTAAGCTGCTTTCCTGTTGTGCTTTCTCTGCCATTCCTTCACTGAGAGACAGGGAGGGAGGGAGGGAAGGAGGGAGGGAGGGAGACACACACACACACACACACACACACACACACACACACACACAGAGAGAGAGAGAGAAAGAGAGAGAGAGAGCGCTGGGATGAGCTGGTGGAAGTGACATGTTACCTGGAGCTGCAGGTCCTCCTGCTATTATCATGCTGGAATCATTTCCTCTGGGTGGGTTGTGTGGTTGGCCCTCATTTTTCAGAGATAGTAGTGTAGAAAAGACCTTTATCAGGCAATGGGAAAGGTAATGGGGCATAACAGGAGGGTAATGTGGGAAAGTATGACAGTAGTGCCACTGGCAGTCTCCTGGAAGAATCACTCTCAGTTCAAATCAACAAGTGTTTTTGCTCAGGAGGAAGGGAAGGGAGGCAAGCTCTAGGCAAGCATCCATTGTATGTCCGATTTTCTAGTAAGGACTCTTAATGTGATATTTTATTGGGTCTTCACCAGAAAATGGAGACTTAGAAAAGGTAAGTGGTGAGTTTACAGCCTTTTAGCTAACAAATGGTTCAGTAGCATCTTAACTTTAGGACTGCTTGGTTTCATTGCTGCCATCCTTCTGTATTGTCTCATTGTTAGAATGTTACTGTGATACATAGTAATAATACACTTCCTTTTAGGGGGTCAGACAATGCTGGGGGCCTTTTGGAAAACTAATTTGGGTGACACAAAGATACCCGAGACAGTTAACAAAGCAATCTAGAGTTATTAAGACTATTTCAGAAATTAGTGACATTAAGAGTTACTGGTGATTATTTAAAAAATGAATCATAAAGAAAAGCTAGGAAATAGGAATGAGACTAACATTGATATTACATTTTTCTGTGCTAGAATCTTATTCTTGTGAGCTTTGTCCCAGCCCCCTACCCCACTGAAGCTATTTTCTTGGTTCTAATTGCTAGTTAGATATCCACAAATAGGTAGATAAGTGTTCGTACGAGTATGGGGAGGCTCACAGTGAATCTGTTTATTTAGAAATGAGAGAGTTGAGATTTGAAATTCTCCTTGGATAGGATTATTTTCTAGGAAGAGTGCCTGGTATAAGCCAGAGAATCTGCTTTGCCCTAGAGACTAGATTTCTGATGGAAGTAATAGGATTCACTTTCCTGTGGGCTGACTCTCAACTGCCTTATGGTTTTCTCTGGAGTAATAACATTGATTTATTAAAACTCTTAAGCTGAGTTTGAGTCTGCGACTTGATGGCAGTTCTGTGCTTCTGTGTTTTTGTAGGTAATAGCAATTCCAAGAATTTTGTCATCTTCTAACATGTCTAAATTTGTTTAAAACACCTCAGTTAAATATTGATGAGTTTTATTGAAAGGTCTATGAATTAAGGAGCAGGTGGCTGCTTATGACAAACACAGAAGCTTACATGGGTGCTTTTTGTTTTAAAAGCTAATTTAAATAATTTGTCTCATAGTTTAGGCTACCTAGACAAAACTGAATACTCAGGTGTTATATATTCCCAATGCCATTTTTATGGTGCTTGAGTAGGAAGAATGTAGTATCCCAGCAGAACTTAAACATATTGGTCCCATCTGAATTATAGAATGCTAACATAAAGAGGGTTTTTAAGAAGCATCTAAATAATTTCAGATTAAAAACAAATCTTAAAATAGGTAGCTTTTCAGATCAGTGTTAATATGCATAAGATTCCTTTGAATTTGTCAGTGTAATTGTAGGCAGTGTAACATGGAACTTCTAACCTTGTTCATGAGAAAACTGGAGGATATTTCTTTTCCTTGAAATTTCAACATAGCCTGAGAGCTTTAGGTTAATTGCACACTAAAAGTTTGTTGAAAAATATGTGTGTGTCACTAAAAATTAAGTCAAGCTCATATATATATATATATATATATATATATATATATATACTGTTTAATTATTACTAGTTTTTGTATTTCCCCAAATACATATTTTTTAAGGTTCATAGATAAATTTGAAGTGCAATTAAGATTTCACTTCAATGATCTTCACACTTTATCATAGAGAAGGTAACCATTTGACACATTCTTGCTTCTCCTATTATGTCCTCACTTGTGAAGAGGTAAAGTTTTTTTTTACCAGATTCTCCCTGCCTCCATGCAAGCAAGCAGGCAAGCAAATGTGACTCCAGTTGTCAAGTAAGCTTTTCCTGTTGGCATAGTTTAGCATTTGATTTGAAAAATCAGTATGGCATAGACATTCTTGATCATCTAGAAACCACAGATACAATAAGTCAACAGATGTTTATTGAATATCTCATAGGGTACATTTGCTAAGACAAATAATAAAAAATGTCTTCTAAGAGCTTACTATCCAGATGAGCAGATAAGATTAATATACATTTTTAAAAAGCTTACTAAAGTCTACTTCTTGTATTCAAAGTATGGCCCTTGGATCAACAGCATTGGCATCAACCAGAAGCATTTTGAAGAACAGAATCTAGATCCTACTTTTTACACACTGAAATATATTTTGCATTTGAACAATATCCTCATAATCAAATTTGAGACATACTGAACTGAAAGACATGTGGCTGGTGCTATTAGTGCAGCAACGTGACAACTATCATTTACTGAGCAATTGCTATATGCAAGGTGTTATACTAAGTTCTGAAAAATGTCATCTGTTCTTTGTGATCTTTGCGTGATTTGAAAGAATGAGTGGTAGAGCTGGACTGTGTCTCATACTTGTATTCTCAGCTCTCAAGAGGTTGAGGCAAGATGATTGTTTTGAGTTCCAGCCAAGGAGACTATGTGTAAAGGAAGGAAGAACATACACAGCAGAATGGGAATGAAAGGAAGAACTGAGAGTTGGAAGAAACTTGATTTAAGAGAAGCAGGTTTGGCTTTGTCCATAACAGAATAAAAACAGTGCCAGTAAAGGAGGTCACAAAGAGATTAGGTTGATGTGCTATACAGAATATCTTATTTTATTTTATTTTATTTTATTTTTGGTTTTTCAAGACAGGGTTTCTCTGTATAGTTCTGGCTGTCCTGTAACTCACTCTGAAGACCAGGCTGGCCAAGAACTCAGAAATCTGCCTGCCTCTGCCTCCCGAGTGCTGGGATTAAAGGCGTGCGCCACCATACCCAGCTTCTTTTATTTTTTGACACAGGATTTCTTTGTGTATCCCTGGCTGGCCTGGGATTCGCTGTGTGGACTAGGCTAGGATTAAACTCAGATTTGCCTACCTCTGTCTCCCAACTGCTGGGATTAAAGATGTGCACCACCACACCTTGCTATTATTATTATTATTATTATTATTATTATTATTATTATTATTATTATTATTTTGAGACATGGTTTCTCTGTGCATCCCTAGCTGTCCTAAAACGTGATTTGTAGATCAGACTGGTTTTCACAGAGATCCATCTGCTGCCACTTAAGTGCTGGGATTCAAGGTGTGTGCCACCATGTCAGGTTCAGAGTTTTCATTAAAAAAAAAAGATTTATTTATTTTATTTATATGTGTATACTATAGCTGTCTTCAGACCCTCCAGAAGAGGGTATCAGGTCCCATTACAGATAGTTGTGAGCGCTACGATGTGGTTGCTGGGAATTGAACTCAGGACCTCTGGAAGAACAGTCAGTGCTAGCCTTGAGCCATCTTTCCATCCCCTCAGGGTTTTCATTTTTAATGGCTAGCTTATGAGCATTTTATTAAGAATAGCAGAATGAAAAATATGGAGTCTATTTGGATCAGCGCTCATGAGTGGTTCTAGAGAAATATTTGGATTGGAACTCAGGAGGGGTGAATTCAATGGAAGTTTAGGTTTTATTTTTGACAGATATTATACCTCCTATACCTAATTAGTAGGAACATAAAGTTTTTATAAATTTCATTTTTTATAGCAACAATAGTTAACACTTCAAGCTTCTAGTATATACCTGAAATATGGTTATCTGGGATACTTACAAACAGGAAAATATTGGTTTGAAGAATGTCAAGTGACTTCCTCAAGGTTATTAGGCTGACATAACCAAAACCAGAATTTGTAATTTCAGCCTCTAACTTCTGTTATACTTCCATTTTTATTCTCAGTTCTCTCAACTGTTGGTGGGGCTTTTGGTCTTATAACTAACTTTGCAAGGAATCTGAATAATCATTTAGCCTAGAGAAATGAAACAAACTGTTGTAGGTCAAAGGATAAAGAGGTGAAGAGACGACTCAGTGGTAAAAGCACCTGCTCCTCTTATAGAGGACCAGATTCAGATCTCAGCACTCATGTCAGGAAGCTCACAGCCACGTCTAACTCCAGCTCCAGGGGATCCAGTGCCCTCTTCTGGCCTCCACAGGCACTCCTCCTCACGCCCTCTATCTTTAAAAAGAAGTAAAAATTCGAAATGGGGAATTGGAACACATCTTTCAGACTATAATTTTTCTTTATTAAGTCACTATTTAAGGAAACTCTCCAATTTAGATTTTTCTCATCTTAAAAATACTTAAAATTTTGCATTTATTTATTGTTTATGTCGGGGGTGGGTAGGAAGGGAGAGAAGGAGGAAGGGACAGATCATGCACATGTCATGGCACACATTGGAAGGGCAGAAGACAACCTGGGGCATCGGTTCCCTCCTACCATGTGGACCTTGGGGATTGGATTAGTGGACTTGGTGTCAAGTGTCTTAATCTGCCAACCTATCTTACCTTTCTGAAAAATACTTTTGTATCTCCTTCAATTATCTTTTTAAAGCTTTATTTTTATATTTATTTGCCTGTGTATATTTGTGCAGGTGCTCAAGGAGGACAGAAGAGGACATCAAATTCTTTGAATCTGCAGTTACAAGCTGTTGTGAGCTGCCTGATGGGGGTGCAGGGAACCCACCTTGGGTCTGCTGCAAGAGCAGGAAATGCTCTTAACAGCTGAGCCATCTCTTCAGCCCCCTTTATCTCTTTCTTTTAAAGAGTCATTGGGGAGTTGTTAGGAGCACTTAGCATATCACATAATAGCCAGGGCAGAAATCATACTGTTAGTGGGTTGTTGATGATTCAGCATGTCATTCTAAAATTGTTGAAAGATACTCTTGAAGACCTAGTCATAAGCATCCAAACATCTGCTAATGTTCCTAGGACCTGTGCTCTAATGATGACCCTCTCTTCAGGAACCTTTTCCTATCTTTCTGTTCTTATCTACCCAAGATTACGTGCTGACTCTGTAATCAAATTCAGTTCTGTAGCATTAACCTTTTAAAATATTTTGCTAAAATATCTTGCTAACCAAACAGGAAAATCTCCAGAAGGGTATACTTATTTCTAAAATGTACCAAACAGTTTTAACTGAAATATGGTTCATTGTATCATCTAACACAAACCAAGTGCTGGGAATACAGGATGGATTGGGTATATGTATCTATTGAGATCTTCCTGTTCCCTGAGGAAAGGACAGGCATTTAGACAGATTTTTAATATGCCATGTTAATTAGTATTCATAAAGTGTTAAGATAGCACAGTGACAGATTATTGGGATGAATATACTATGATTGGAAGTGTTGGATAAAATGTACATCATGCATTCTTAGGTAAAACACTTTGCAATTCTGGACTTGGATTTTCTAAAATTTGCTAACTAAAAGAATAGTAGCACACATTCTGTAAGGTCTTTTCCTCTCTAACTTTTTCTGTGTTGGTAGTATCTATAAATCTTTGTCAGTAAATAGTTAAACATTTTCTTTGAACAAAGAACCACACTTTTGAGTAATCTGGTTTCCGAGGGGAAAAAGAGCCAATACTGTAATGTTTATTGTGTATGTTTCATTAAGGAACTTTTTTGGCTGAATTCTCTTCCCTTGGTAGACCAAAGAAATTTTTTTTTGTAGTCCTGGCTGTCCTGGAACTCCCTCTGTAGACCAGGCTGGCCTTGAATTTACAAAGATCCTCCTGTTTCTGCCTCCCAAGGCTTGGGATTAAAAGCACGTGCTACCAGTGCCTGCCAACCAAAGACATATTATATGCATTCTGTTGTCGAACAAAAATTATTTTTTGATTCCTATCATGTGTTCTGTGTTTCACAGTTTACTCAACATATCCATATTTCTCTTCTCATTTTATCTTCACAGAGATCCTGAATAGTAGGTAAAATATCCACTTAAAAGGTAAACAGAATCAGGAAAATAGCTGGTGGTTAGCTAGCTTATACTGAAGGAGCAGATTAGATGCAAAATTACAAAATTTTCCATCACAAGATGTTTTTTGTTTGTTTGTTTGTTTTTGTTTTGTTTTTTGTTTTTGTGTATGCTGTTTGTTTGGTAGTCCAGTGTTTGAAAGATCTCAGGGGTCCAGATTAATTAAGGCTGCTGGTCCTCCTATAGGATCTCCCTTCTCCTCAGTTTCTTTCAACCTTCCCTAATTCAATAACAGGGGTCAGCTGCTTCTGTCCATTGGTTGGGTGCAAATATCTGCATCTGACTCTTTCAGCTGCTTGTTAGGTCTTTTAGAGGGCAGTCATGATAGATCCCTTTTTGTGAGTACTCCATAGCCTCAGTAATAGTGTCAGACCTTGGGACCTCCCCTTGAGCTGGGTCCCACTTTGAGCCTGTCTCTGGACTTTCTTTTCCTCAGGCTCTTCTCCATTTTCATCCCTATAATTCTTTCAGACAGGTCAGAGGTGTGACTGTGGGATGGCAACCCCATCCCTCACTTGGTTTCCTGTCTTCCTGCTGAAGGTGGGTCTTTATAAATTTCCTCTCCCTACTGTTGGGCATTTCTTCAAAGGTCCCTCCCTGTGAGTCCTGGGAGTTTCTCACCTCCTAGGTCTCTTGTTTTTTTGTTTTTGTTTTTGTTTTTGTTTTGGTTTTGTTTTTGTTTTTGTTTTGTTTTTCTTTTGAGATAGAGCTTCTGCTCTGTATTTTGGGCTGGCCTGGAACTCAGGAACTCATGGCAGTTCTTCTGCCTCAGCCATTTGAGAAATTTTAACCATCTCACATAATTTTGTAATGTAAATTAATATTATATTCAGCTGCTCCTGCCTTTTTTCCTCCATCAGCTTGAGGCAGTGTAAAGATACAGGACTGAAGACTAGAAGACCTAGAGCTCTAACTTCACCATTAACAATATGACTATCAGAATTACATAATTTCTTTAATTTTTCCTTTCTTTTATTTGACAGCTTTTCAGTGTGGCCCTACTATATGCCAGACACTGTTCTGGGTTGTGGAATAAAATAGACAAAATTAGCTTCTTTATCTGAAGAATGGGCACAACAATGTATATATCTCAAAATGCTGTTGTAAGAATGTATATATTTCAAATACTGTTGTAAGAAATTAATAAGGTTCCAAAAAAGCATTTTGTAAAAGATGAGCCACCTATGCTATGCTTCATACTACATTCCTGTTTTTAGTTGTAGGTATCGAAACTGTTTGGGAACATCCTCCCTTTTATATGTGTGTGTGTGTGTGTGTGTGTGTGTGTGTGTGTGTGTGTAGTATATGCTTGTATCCATGTTCCTATATATACATGTATGTGTGTAGTATATATCTACATACACATTTACATATATACATATACTTGTGCATATATGTGTGTATATGTGTATAAGTATGTGTGTAGGCCATAGATCAATGTTGGCTGTATTACCCTATGACTCTCTACCTTGTTTTTTTGAGACAGAATCTCTCAATGAATCCTGACCTCTCAGAATCACCAAGACGTTTTGGCCAGGGACCTCCAGGATTCCACTTGTCTTTCCCTTCCCAGTGCTGCTGGCTAGTGGTTTTTTGAATATGTGTTTTTGTGTTTGTTTGTTTGTTTGTTTGTTTGTCTGTTTGTTTTTTTGGGTAGCCCAGGTTGGGTTTGACTCACACTTGTAATTAAGGTAGGCCTCAAACTCCTGGTCCTCCTGCCTCAGCCTCTGCATACTGGGATTATAGGCATATGCCACTGAACCTGACTAGTTGCTTTTGAAATTTTACTTGTTTAGTGCATGCATGTATGTGTATGTGCTTGTGCCACAATGCATTTGTGGAAGTTAGAGGACAATTGTGAGAGTTTTTCCTCACAGGATATTCATTGCTAGAGGTTTAGCTCCAGTATCAGGCTTGAAACATGTGTCATTTTTACCCAAAGAGCCATTTCACTAGCTCAGCTATTTTTTAAATTTTTATTTATTTTCTTTTTAGAAAGAAGCATATTTATTTGATTTGGTTGTCTTTAACTATTTTATGAACAGGATTACATAAACTCTTTTTTTGTTTTGTTTTGTTTCATTTTGTTTTTCGAGACAGGGTTTCTCTGTGTAGCCCTGGCTATCCTGGAGATCACTTTGTAGACCAGGCTGGCCTCAGACTCAGAAATCAGCTTGCCTCTGCCTCCCAAGAGCTGGAATTAAAGATGTGCGCCACCACTGTCCTGCTACATAAACTCTTATTTTAATAACATAAATGCTAAATTAACTTCCATTTCATTTGTGACCATTAAGGCAGAGAGTTAAGAGGGAAATGAAAGAAAGGTATTCAGAATGTATTTAAAAGATGTGGCTTATATTCTTTCTATTGCCCAGTCCACTGTTCATTTTGCTTTCCAAGTACTTAGGAGCAAAACAAATAAAAGCATCCTTGGATCTTACAATTTAGTTTCTTCTTAATGTTTTTCTCCAACATACTGCTTACTATGCTTACTCTCTGACTTTATAAGCTGCAGCATGTCTTTTCAGACTTCTTTTGCTGTTCTCCCTGTTCTCCTGGTCATTTTTACCATTCTTTGGATCATCTTCTCTCTGCAGTTGTGCTGGAGTTGAAGGATTCCTTGATGTTATTGTTCACTTGCCTTTGTTTGGAATGCTCTTGGTTTGTGTATTTCTTAATATTTTCATTACTCTGTTCTCAGAGGATGAAAGTACCATCTATTTTTTTTTAAAAGTCCTGATTTCTTCCTTTCCTTTTCTTTCTTGCTTTACTCTTTCCTTTCTTTTTTCTTCTTTTGTCACCCTGGTCATATTCCCATTTTCTACCAATTGCCTCTTCTATTGGTTATAAAGGAACAAGAAAAAACAAGCAAACAAGCAAGCAAATAAAGAAACCATTCTTTGACTTCTGAATTAACTCTTCTGGAAGGGAGGCTCATGTTTCTACTTTCTTATTCCATAATTATTCATCTCCACACTTTCTGGGTGTCTGCTTTGAAATGCAGAGATTTGATCTTGCTTGTGTATGGAACTGCTAAAACCTACTGAGAGTTTCATTCCTTGGTGTTTGAAAATGTTTATTGTCAGTCTCTGGCTTCTGAACACTGCATTCTTTGCTGTTTTCTTAAAGTTCTTTGCTTTTTTCATTAGATGGAGTTATTCCTTAAGGGACTATATTCTGGTCACTTTCTCTTTCCATTTGACATTTTTTCATTGGTCCATCTGTCCTCAATATGTCATTTCCTAAATGATCTGCTACCCCCATCTTTTTTAACCTTTAACTGGAAATTTGTCCTGATCTTTATTGGTTCAATGGGTTGCTTGACATTTCCAGCCAGGTAGGTAAATGCTGCTCCAGGTCATTTGTTCCAGTATTGAATTTCTTTTCTTTTTTTTCTCTATCTCAGTTCTTCTCATACTCTTTCACTTAGAGGTACACAATGTCTTATTTTCTTTTCTATTGCTGTGATGAGACACCATGATTAAGGCAGTTTATAAAAGGTTTAATTGGCCTTACAGTTTCAGAGTGTTAGAGTCTATGTTGGTAGAACAAAGCCATGATGGCAGGAACAACTGAGAGCTCATATCTTTTTGTTGTTGCTTGTTTGTTTTGAGACTACATATGGTTTCCCTATTTAGTCCTGATTGTCCTGGAACTCACTGTGTAGACCAGGTTAGCCTTCAACTCACAGATCCTCCTGATTCTGCTTCTCAAGTGCTGGCATTAAAGTCATACACTACCACACCCACTCATCTTGATCCACAAGGAGGAGGCAGAGAGACATACTGGGAATGGTGCAAGTCTTTTGAATCCTCAAAGCCTACTCTCAGTGGCACACTTACTACAGAAGAGACACATCTAATCCTTCCCAAAGAGTTCCACCAACTGAGGACCAACCATTTGAGCATATGAGCTTATGGGAGCCACTTTCTCTCAAACCACCACAACAATGATTACTTACCTCAAAGCCTCTTTGACTTCTGCCCGGAATATCTGCAAGTCTCTTTATAATTTCTTCTTAACAACTTGAAGACCTATTTGAATGTAAATTTGACATTTTAGTTCTTTGCTTAGAGCTAGTAGCTTCTTATGTCCTGTAGGTAAAGTTCATGGTCCTTCTGTGATTTGACCTCTTTGCTCCCCAGCCTTCTTCTAACCATTCCCAAACATTATTTTCTTGTAATTCTAAAATGTTGGCAAGTCTGTACATGTGCCATTCTTTCTTATTTTTTGTTTAGCTGTTAACTCCTGTTATAATTACCTTTGCTCTTCTTCATTTTGTTGCCTGAGCAAATTTACATTTCTGCTTTGAGATTGAGACAGGTCTACTCTTCTAAACACTCTTTTCAAATTACCTAGACTTTGTTGTGTGTTGGGTATCTTCACATCCTCTTTCAAGCCTGTAGCTGGCTTCCTTTCTCTTTCTCTCTCTCTCTCTCTCTCTCTCTCTCTCTCTCTCTCTCTCTCTCTCTCTCTCTCTTCCTTCCTTCCTTCCTTCCTTCCTTCCTTCCTTCCTTCCTTCCTTCCTTTCTCTCTGATTTATTTATTTTGTATGTATGTATGCCATAGTTTACATGTGGAGGTCAGAGGACACCTTCTAGAGTTGGTTCTGTACCAAGTATGTATTCCACCACATAGGTTCTAAGGATCAAATTCAGGTTGTCAGCATTGATGGCAAACCCCTTCATCTGCTGAGTCATCTGGCTGGTCCAAGTCCATGAATATCTTTATACCTAGATATAACATCTGTTTGTCTGCCCCCACCTATAGCATAGGCTTAGTATTTTGTTAATTTTTATATCCTTACCATACAACATTAAAGCTTTACATACTTTGAAGTAAATCATTGTCATACTGAGTTCCACCAAAGCAGAAAAAGATTGGGAAATTAAGGATAAAAAAGGATAGAAGGGAATGTTGTCCATAGAGAATTATTTTAGGATGAAACATTTTGTTAGTCAGTGTTCTATTGTTGTGAAGAGACGCCATGACCATGGCAACTTTTATAAAGGAAAGCATTTAATTGGGGCTGGCTTACAGTTTCAGAGGTTCAGTCCATTATCATCATGGTGGGAAGCATGGCAGCCTGCAGGCAGACATGGTGCTGGAGAAGTAGCTGAGAGTTTTATATCCAGATTCACAGGTAGCAGAAAGAGGGAGACTCTGGGCTTGGAATGGGCTTTTTGAAACCTCAAAGCCTGCCCCTCAGAGATACATTTCCTTCAACAATCCTTTCAAATAGTGCTGCTCTCTGGTGACCAAGTAAGTGTTCATTCAAATCTATGAATGTAGGGGGCCATTCAAACCACCACAGACATATGTGTTATATATTGGAAGTCAACTATTTTTCTCTTCAAATATAAGCTTTAGATTGTTTATGTGAAAGATTAATTACTAGTTTTCAAACTCCAAAAAATCAACCGTCTTTAGAGGTTTAGCTCTGATTGTGAAAGCTATGGCATCCCATACCAGTGGGACACATTATTTGGACAATGCAGTTCTAATTGAGTGAAGGCAAATGGAATGAAATATAGGATCAAATTCCTCTTACTTACCTATGTTGTCATTTGGTTTTTAAGGGGCCGTTTTTCTTAAGATGATCGTCCATTCTCGCCTCTTCTTTCCCTGAGTGTAAAACTCCAGTCTTGGGCCATCTAAGCTACTTATTTCTTTCTCTAGAGAAGTAGTTCTATGTGTTACTGCTATGCCTATATTTTTACCAAAGCTTCTCCAAATAGCTCTTATGAGCTTCCTGCTTACTGGGAGTGTGGGACTGGTTTAATTTGATGATCTACAAGAATTCCTCAAGACTACCGCAAATAATTATTTTACTCAAAAGAAACAAGTTAGTTATAAATTTTATACTGGTAGAATAGCATTTTTGGAGGATCAAAATAGCATTATGTTTGAAAAATAATCAAAAAACATTAAACCTTCATGATCTGAATTTGCTTGTTTCTTCAGTTTTATTTTTCTTTGATTCTTTACCTATTTGATATAGCCATGCTAGACTAAATTAGTTAACCAAATGGGCCATGTCCCCATGCCATCTTTTATGCTTATTTATATTACTGCACAGCTAGAAAAGCTTTTCTTTTCTGCCATTGCCCAGGTAGTTCTGAATAAGTAAGACTCTGCCTGTCGTTGCTTTGTATCCTTTTACCTGCCACCAGCTGTTTTATTCTCTCTCTATATATATGTTTGACAAAAAAATACAAAATAGCAAATATGTAGAATGAGAAGTCCAAATTATATATTACACAGCTGCAGGCCATGATTACTAGTGTATTCTATTCAAGATTTTTGATAAATTAATAATATGAGTGGTTACTAAAAATATGGGGAATTCTTGGTAGCTCTTGGCAACTGAAATATGGGTAACCATTGTACATCTAGGTATCACATAACACACTGTACATCTTAAATATATGTAATAAAACATTTTGGAATTATATATAATAATAATAAATCAATTATTATTCCTCTAGACACTGGGCTGTCACTAATCCTTCCTTAAATGTTTTCAGTTTGTTTAACAATCATTATGCTTGTTTACCTCTTAAAATAGTTAACTCCTGTGTTATAATGTTTTATTTAACAGTAATGCTTTAATAATTCTAGCACTTTACAATTTCTAGAAAGATTTTTATGTATGTAGCCAGGCCTGGTGGTACAGTCCTATAATCCCAGTTAGTGTGAAGCTGAAGAAGGAGAATTGTAAGTGCAAGGCTTGCCTAGTTCACAGAGTTGGTGTTCTGTGATATTCATATAGTGAAATGGTTAATCTAGAGGAACACATTAATATATCCATCATTTCACATAGTTGGCAATTTTCTTCACCACAGCAAGAACAGTTATGATATATCCACTTAACAAATATCTTGACAAGAATGTACTTGTCACTGTAGCCCTTATGTTGTAATAGTATATTTTAGGGGGCTTGCCGGTCCTATATAACATGCTTTTAAGGGTCAAATACCATATTTGCCTGTCTCACTTCTCCACCTTCAATGGTTCAAGGATTCTTTTGAAGGAAATGACTTGTAACATTTAAAAAAAATGGTTGTCATCTGTGCATTTTAAAAAATCCACTATGGACAGATATGTGAGAGTAATATTTGCATGTGTGAGGTAAAAGGTTGGGCCTCCACCAAGGGAAGGGGCAGCTGTGAACAGTGGAGCACTTGTTAAGACTTAAAATTTAGAATGTGGTATCTTTTGTGAAATGGCTTCAAAGACTGCTACAGAGGTCCTGGTGGAGATAATAATGATTCAGATAATAATCATAACGATGCTAAAAAAAAATATCAAGAAACCAATGTTCAGGTACTCCGTAGTGGAGGTGGGCCTGTGCCCAATATTGCTTAACATCTTTCTATCAGTAGACTTCACAGATTACACGTGGGCAATGAAACCCAGGCAGAAGGAGTTCATGATCACATGAAGCAGGCACAGTGAACTCTGGGTATATTGATCAGGTTGGTTCTGACAACAGTTGAGCTGTGGGGGTCCTCAAGCTCAGCTAGCATGTATTTCTCTTTGATCCACTCAAAGTTTGATGGGAGTCCAGTGTTAGTGGTCCAGGAGGCTTAGGATATTCTGTTCATGGCATTGATTCTAGAACAGTCAGCCTTTCTGGAGGGTATCTGCTGCTACCCTTGATCTAATTAATGACTATAACTTTTATTTAAGTGTAGGTAGGAAAAAGAAGGCTTTTAATAATTAACTTGAGAATTGATCAGTGATTCATTAAAAACTTGTAAAGTTATCAATGATGAGCAAAATCACTTCAGTTTTTTATAAATATGAAAAACAAACATCAGCCACATTAACCAAGATAGCTAATCAATGATTAATGAATTATTGATTTTTGTAGTACTGTGGATTAAACCTAGGACGTCAGGTATGCTAGGTCAGTGCTTGACTAATGAATTTTCATCTTTAGCTCTCTTCCTTTCAGCTTGAGATAGGGTTTCTCGAAGTAGTTCTAGGCCGGGCTTGAACTCATTCTGTAGTTCATGAAGAACTTGAATTTGCCATCCTGCTTCTGCTTTCCATGTATCTATATTTACAGGCCTGTGCCACCAGACCTAGCTATATTTATAAACAATTGTATAAACTGTGAAGTACTATAAAGGCATTAATTGTTATTACTTGATATTTGCACCTTATACCCTTCCTTAGTGAGCTATTGATAAACTTGCTATGAGTCTAAGTCACCTCTCTAGTGAGAGGAAATACTCTCATGCTTGCTTTCCCCTCCCAGAGAATAGCTTCATACTCTCTGCTTCTCTGGGACCCAGAGACAACTGCTTACTTGTGTCTTTCCTCATTATGATGTCTTGTCTTTTCTTCTTCCGAAAGAAAGAGTGGTGTGAGACCAGTCTCCCATTCCAGTTCTTGAAGAACTGAAGTTCATTTTCTAGGATATAAGCCTCTTATCTGCTTCTCTGTTTAAGAGGCCTAACCATTTTCTATAGTGCGGCGCGCCTCCCTGCCTCCTTCGACCAGCAAGAAAGACACGCCACCACCGGGATCTTCTCAGTCAGCTTTATTCTGGAGCGCCTTGATAGTAGATTCCCGGGACCCTGGACAGCAGCAGAGCTGCTGCTTTTATACACTCCCAGGGAAGGGGGAGGGGTGTCATAGTGGTTGCTGATTGGTGCACCAAGTCATACCTCATTTGCATGTGGCCCATTCATTGGTGCCACAAGCCACATCATTAGCATATTTTCCCTTCATTGGTACTACAAGCAGTGCCTCATTAGCATATTTTCCCTTCAGGAGGGGCTGCTGCCTGAGGGGGGCCTGAGGAGAGAGCTGCGCATGCGCACTAGGCTCTCCTCCCTGGCAGCCTGCCGGCCCTGCGCCATCTTGTAATGGGGCGGAGCCGCACGGCCTTCCCGGAGCTTGGACGGCTTCGCCGGGGGTCGGGGTTCGCCCCGGGGTTCGTGCAGCTTCACCGCGGGCGGGGCTCGGGCGGGGCTCGGGCGGCATCTCTCGCCGCCTCGTCGGTAGGTCGGTCGGTCGGTCGGTCGGTCGGGGCTCGCGAGGCGGCTCTCGCCGCCTCGGTTGGTCGGGGCTCACGCTGCGGCTCTCGCTGCCTCTGTCGGTCGGTCGGGGCGGCTCGGTCGGGGCTCGCACTGCGGCTTTCGGGGCTCGCGAGGCGGCTCTCGCCGCCTCGGTTGGTCGGGGCTCACGCTGCGGCTCTCGCTGCCTCTGTCGGTCGGTCGGGGCGGCTCGGTCGGGGCTCGCACTGCGGCTTTCGCTGCTGCGGAGAAGCCCAGGTGCGGCTTCCTACACTATAGTAACTCCAGCTTGATTTAATCCTGTACAAAGATACTTGGGCTTTTTTGGAGGAAATAGAGATCCTCTTCTCTGTTATGGACTTGAGTTTTTGGAGGACCCCAATATTAAAATGATAATGTAGCTCCAAACTGGTTTTCTTTTATACTTTCTTAGGTTCCAACGGTGTAGACTGCATCCTTTCTCATTTGGATCTTTCTCATTGTGATGTGAATCTAGGGATGTATAGCAGTATACTATGGTTTCTAGTCCCTGTTTCCTGATGAAAAACTGTTGTTGAGAATTTAATGTCTAAAGTGCTGTGTTCTCTGTCATTTTAACTCTTAAAGAAAAAGAGTTCCAATGAAAGAAAATGAACAACTTTTTGTTTGTTTGTTTACGCTTTCATTTATAGCTTAAGATTGTTCCCAACTAGCTCCTATAACTTAATAACCTGGAACAAACAACTCTTAATTCTAGCATGTTATCTCCTATGAAAGCCATGAAACCAGTAAAATACTTGGTAACAACATATGTAGACTGTGTTTGTGTGTGTGTGTGTGTGTGTGTGTGTGTGTGTGTGTGTCTGTGTTTGTATGTGAATACTTTCAGTTCTAAGACCTGTGGAATCTCAAGGAAAACAAGGCACTGTAGTACTGTGGAAACAGTGCTCAAACCTTTACATCTCTGTGCTGTCAGCAGTGGGGCCTCAGTTTCTATTTAAAAATTAAGAAATGTGACTTCTTCTGTCTTCCAAGGCTCTTGCAAACTAATTTCTAGAAGTTGAGTGGTTTCTTAAATTCAAATCCCTTGGCAGTATGAAGAGTTGTTCAGAGAAGGAAGAAGATGATCGTGGCCTGGAGGCTGGAAAATATTTCACAGAAGAGACAGATGTGATCAAATTTGAAGGATGAGTGTGATTTATACTAATGAGAAGAGGAATATTTCAGTTAAAAGAAGAGTAAGAACAAAAGCAAAACTGTAACAATGATGAGTCTGGTGTGTAGAGATTTAGGGTAGTTGCCATGAAGGATTTGTGTAGAGAGAGAAAAAGGGATGGTAATAATATACTATGTATTAGCCGTATACAACATGTTGGACAGAAACTCATGGTAACAATACACTGTGTATTAGCTGTATACAACATGTTTGGCAGAAACTCATGGTAACAATACACTGTGTATTAGTTGTATACAACATGTTGGGCAGAAACTGCTTTATGTCGAAGTACTAACTCATTAACTATGTTATGAAGAAGATTACTGTTATTAACCTAATTTTATGAATGGAGTAACTAAAGCTCATAGGCTTAGAACCAGGAGTCCAGCTCCTGTGCCCATGCTCCCAGCTGTCATGCTCCATTCACCAGGTCATATTGGTCTGTATTTCTCCTCATGTAGGCATACCCATGTCTGTAATATAGAGAGGACTGAGGCGAGGCAATTTTCTCTTTCTGTTTCTTTTATTTCTTTATTTTTTTGTGGTTCTGAGGCCTTGCATATGTTAAGTAACTACTGCTGAGCTGTACCAACTGCCCCTGCCCTGATAGTGGATGACATTTTATTCCTTTTCTATATTATTCATCTTTCTGAAGAGGAGCTAGAATCCATTTCAGAGAGTTCTTAGAAAAATCAGTTGAAATGAACTTTGGAAATTCATGGCATCATGACTGGCATGTGAAAGATTTCAATAATTATTCCACTATAACAGACATATTTTAAGACAATAAACGCTGCACCAGTGTTTATGGAGTCTTCAACTGAAGTCATATTGATTGTAGACAGTTATATAACACACAAAAAACTTTGAAAAATGGAACAAATCCCAGTGAATATTTTATTCCTTCTCCATGTTCTTCATTTGTAAAGATGAGATACAATATATTCAGAGTGTTCTTAGGAGGATCAGTTGAGACAAATTACTTTTTGGTAGATATAGTTTGTTACATATAGTTTAGAAAATGTGTTTTAAAACAGTATCCAAGAAAGATGCCTTTAAACTGGCTAATTTTTAGAATCTTTATACTTATATTTGAACACTGTCAAATCCATTTGTTTAATCCTTTAATTTTCTCTAAGGAGGTTAAGATGCCCCCATAGCCAGCAAGTTATGGCATCAGGATTAAATCTAATACATCTTTGATTTTAATTCTGTATGCATTTCTACAGGTTTCCTGGACTGAGTCCCAGGTGTCTTAGAGCTAGGTGATTGGCTACTCTGGTTGGAAATACATATAGGCAAAAATTCAGTCCTTCAAGCCACTTCATGGACTTCTTTGTTTTCCAAATCATTTGGTTGAATCATTTGGTGTTAACTGAGATTTTCCTGTAGAACAGCTGGATTCTGATATAAACTCCTTAGTGAGGACCTGCTTTACTTTCTTCTTTTGGAAGGTGATGACAGCAAAGTTCAGAGCAGTTTAATTCAGGTCATAACAAGGTTATAGTTCTCTAAACATCCATTTCCTTAAACTTAAACTTACAGTTATGATACCCGAAGTGCTTTCTTCATGTTGTTTCAGAGACCTTTGTATGCTATAGCACACACAGTGGATTGGGTGGGTGGAGTCTGAAGCAACTCGGGGAATGTAGAGTAGATATGTAAAAAGCACTTTCCACTTAATTTTTAAAGTATTATTACAGGCAGTTTTTCTAGTTATAAGGAGTAAGAATTCAGGAGAACAGTTTCTCTTACCAGAGCTACTGACTCTAGTTTGAGCTATAGGAAATAGTGAATTTTTTATTAGATATTTTATTTATTTACATTTCAAATGTTATCTCCTTTCCCAATTTCCCCTCTGTAAACCCCCTATCCCATCCTCCCTCTCTCTGCTTCTATGAGGGTGCTCCCCCACCCACCCACTCCCACCTTCCTGCCCTGGCATTCTCCTACACTGGAGCATCAAGCCTTCATAGGACCACATGTATTTTTCCTGCATGTATGTCTGTAGACTCCAGATGAAGACATCAGATCCCCTAGAAGTGGAATTACAGTTGTGAACTGCCTTGTGGGTGCTGGGGATTGAACCAAAGTCCTATGGAAGAGCAACTAGTGATCTTAACCACTGGGCCATCTCCCCCTCCCCCTCCCTACTTGTCCCTCTTAGTTTTTGCCCATGGGTATATGTCATAGGACCAGAAGCCTATTTCTGAGATAAACATATTTTCTGAGTCAGAAGTGATTTCTGGAGTCTTATTTTCCAACACAAGAAATTGCAAGGAATATTTATTCTTCCCCCAAATATTTTCTCTCACATTAAAAGTACAAAACAAAACACACAGATCCAGGTATGTGAATGATACATCTACTCCTATCCATTCTTTATATCTATACAAGCCCACGTATACATTCTAACTTATTCATCAACACTATATGTATAAAAAGCAATGTATTTCTAGAACAATAAAACTGGTTATCAGTAACACTGAAAATACAAGTGTATTACCAAGAATAAACAATTTTTGTGAGATTTCTTAAAGTATATCATATAGGAATAATTTATAGATTAACCTGTTAATCTTTAGACTTAGTAATACTAAAAATTCTTTATAGGAGATATCTTATAAGAATAATTGTATTTTTTAGTTTGGATTTAGGTTTTAAATGTAAAGAATGGAAGCTACTTTGTTTTTTGCACAGTATTTCTAGGTTTCATTTTCTGTGGTGTTAAGATGGTAGGTTGCCTGAGGACTTCCTATAACTGCTAACTGGTCACCAAAGGAGGTATCTAGACTTTGACACTAGAGGTTATGTCAGTCAATATGCAGAGTTCAGTTCATTAGAAGTAGACATTTTAGATTTACTAAATATCAGAGAATAAACAGACACATTACTAATTATTGTGACTAAAATGACAATAGTTTTGTTATTTTAGGATATATATCTTATATGTCTCATTTATATATATTAAGGCTCAGCTATCAAAACATCCCAATTCTAGGAAACCTGTAAATGGACACAGTTCCTAATCAGTCAAACTTATATTAATGACTTCACACTAGGACTCAATGTCATGTTTCCAGAGGAAATGTTAGACATAAAACATGTACTTCAGCTTTGTAGTATGGACTACAAAAAGCATTTGATTATCATTGGTGCATTTGGTACTAGTCCCTCAAACCCTGATTTACCCAAGCAAAAGCTCCTCCTTGTCTGCTAATCATCATTGTAATTTTTGGTAATTTGGATGCCAGAGTTTGAGATGACTTTTTTTCAATGTTAAGTGCATTTATCGTATAAGTAGGGATGACTTTACTGTGTTCTGGAAAGCTTTGAAAAGGTTGCACATATTTATACAGGTAGAGTGTCCTCAATGCATGATAGTAGGAATGTAGCTTGCTGCTCAGTGTTATTAGAGGGTGTTTAAAAATTTGGGGTCTCACATCACAGGGAGCAGAAAAAGCTGGAAGACTCTCTACTTGACTGTGAGTTATCCAACTGTAGGGAACCACATTGCTATCCAAGGCATCTTGTAGTCAGTAAGGTTTCTTTTTCAACACAGCTGAGGCTACCATATTTACAGCAGCTGAGATAGCCTCCTCGGTGTTGTTAGGCATCCCAGGCTCATAGGTGGAGTCCATCCTTTGGCTTTGCACTGACCCTGAATGGGAAGTGCATGGGTCATTCATCATCCTGGATCTCATTTGCCATGTCATGCTGAGCTTCAGAGAGGAGCCCTGAAACTCGGATCTATTATCAGATTCCCAAGGAACAAATGACAGTTTTGTTGTTTTTGCCCTAGAGCTTTCCAAGTTTGATTGCAGAACCCTGTCTAGGGCAAACATCTTGCCTCCAGTGGTGTATAACCCAAGGTCTAACAACACTGAGAACTGCCAGGAGGGAAAGGATCTCTTCCTGTGGGGGAAATCTAAGTTTCAAGGTCAAACTCCTTTCACTCATCTTTTGCTTGAACCCCAACTTTAAGTTAGCCTAGTATGACTACATATTGTTGCCCATCCCCTCATTCAAACACTTTTTGGTTACCTCCAGCTCACTTGTAAGATCTCCATTGCTTCATGAGACTTAGGCTTACCACCACTGGACTCAGCAGTTGAAAAACTCTGAAAGATTTTTTTCATGCTAAAATTTGGAGAAATTTTGGTGATTAGAGTGGAGCAGAGACCATCCAGAGACTGTCCCACCTAGGGGATCCATCCCATCTGCAGACACCAAACCCACACACTATTGCTAATGCCAAGAAGCACTTGCTGACAGGAGCCTGGTATAGTGGTCTCCTGAGAGGCTCTGCCAGAGCCTGACTAATACAGATTCGATTGCTCTCAGCCAACCATCAGACCATGGGGACCCCAAGGGAAGAGTTAGAGAAAGGACTAAAGGAGCTGAAGGGGATTGCAACCCCATAGGAAGAACAACAATATCAACTAACCCGACCCAGGGTCTGGTTCCCAGGGTCTAAACCACCAATCAAAGATTACACACAGAGGGACCCCATGGCTCCAGCTGCGTATGTAGCAGAGGATGGCTTTATCTGGCATCAGTGGGAGCAGAGGCCCTTAGTCCTGTGGAGGCTCGATGCCCCAGCATAGGGGGATGCTAGGGTGGTGAGGGGGGATTGGGGAGGTGGGAGGCAGGAGCACGCTCATAAAGGTTGGGGGGAGGGGAGGGGAGGAGGGAAGGGATAGAGGACTTACAGAGGGGAAACCAGGAAGGGGGACACATTTGAAATGTAAACAAATAAAATAACCAATTAAAAAAAAAGAAATGATGACATTAAAAATGTGAATTACTAGCTTCTTGGGAAAATGTAGGCCAAATTGCTGTTGGCATTCCTAAGCTGAATTCATCTATGAGTTATAATGGTTATTGGCAATATTTTTCATATTTTTTATAAAAATGTATAAAAACAGGAAAAATGTCTGTAAATTGAATTAGGAGATTTTTAACACTAAAGCTATGGGGAAATAGGAATCCGTCTTATTTGCCAACTTCTTAAACGGAAAGTTAACTTTTTGAAAGCATAAATTATCATTTGATTTGGCAAAGTGGAATGTGACTGATTTGCAGCATCTTGATGAACTATGAACTATTTTTTGGTTGAAAAAAAAAATGTACTTGGCTGACCCTGAAAGGCCATTGTGATTCTGTAATAGGTTATATGTGTCAGAGAAATGTTGTGATTTGCTGTATACGTTGACTTTGTGTATTGTTTTATTTAATTGTCATCTAATCTTGAAAAAAATGAGTATATTTTTCTTTTTAGGAAGCCAAGGCTCAGAAAATCTGGTTTTCTTGATGTTGCTATAATCAAATAGGTCAAGTTGCACCTAAACTTCAGATTCTGCTTTGCACCCTTTTCCCTTTCAATTCCTCTCCTCTGCAGCTCAACTCTATTCTGAGCTCTGCATTGGTCAATTGATAATGTTTTGCATGGAAGTACCATGTTTAGATAAAAAGGTTGCTTAAGCTGGAAAGAGCCTGTATGGGTTGTGACAGGTGCTGCGTGGGTTGTTTGAAAAATAACTTAAGGACTGTCTCCTTTCCTTGTGTTTTTGTTAATTCTTGTAATACTTTTTAAACTTAGAACTCCTTCTGTTTCTGGTATATTTCAGACTGATTTTAAGTTGTCAGGAAAAGGAATTTTCACTCCAGAATTCAAGGCATTTTGTTTTTCTTTACAATAAATTTATCTTAGAGCTCATGGTAGTGGTGTCGGACTTAAGTTTCCATTGAAAAGACTATTTTCGATTGGTGTATATTTTTGTTCATTTTTACCCCTACGGAGTCCTTCTTGCTACAGCCACTTTTCTCCAATTAATTCTGGCTATAGTTATATGGAAAATTCTGGAACCCAAAGGTAAGTTTTGGAGAAGGGGAAAGTATTTCGAAGCTCTATTTCTGTAGGAGTCTTCCTTGAAAACCTTGGGGACTTCCTGCTGTCCAGGACACTTGCTTTATTTTAAACCTTAAGAACAAAGAGCTGACCAGGAGCTTCGGAAGGAAAAAGAGCTCCCAGAGACTCTTCAGTGAGTTGATTTAGTTTTTCTTGTGGTTAAACCTTAGAAACTGACATAAAGAACCTTTTGTTTGTTCTAACTGGTCCAACTCCTCTGCTCTTCTTGGTTTCCCATGCATTTCCTTCATTCTTCCAGGGACTATTCCATAGGAACTGATGCTATAAGGCTGAACACAGGTGATACTGCTTTGTCTTCATGAAGCTTATAGTTTAGCAGTAAAGACATAGTTAAAAAGCGATGCAATAAAGTGTTTTTATTGTTATGCCAACATATTCAGAGGAAGTTTTAAATAGAATGTTTTTCTCTGTGTTTTTAGCAATAGAACAAAGAGAAATGGCTCTCGCATCTTTCCATAATCTTTGTCAATATTTATCTAAATATAAATTACTTCACATAGCTGTGCCTAGAGTTAGGTTATTATTTAATTTAACTGAAAAATTTAAACATTCTAATATTTGTTTATGTTTGCTTAACGTATGTGAACTTCGCAGTTTTAAATGGTATGTTCATTGTCAATGAAGAAAAGTAGATGGTAATAGCCAGAGTGTCTTTTTGGATTATTTATTTTAACTAAAAACTACTTTTTGAGTATTTGTTTTAACATGGTAAAATAATCAGTGATTGTGAAGCTAAGAAAGGAATTTGTAGGGGAGGTGTTTTGAGACAGGGTATCACTATGTAGCCTGGCTGGCCTGGAACTTGCTATGCAGACTAGGCTTGCCTCAAATTCATAGAGTTCCACCTACTTCCACCTCCTAAGTACTGGGATTAAAGACATGCACCACCATGTCTAACCCTACAAAGGCATTCTTTAAGGTAAAGTCAGTGCTTCAGGTAGGACTAAGACCAGTGGGGTAAAGGACTGTTTTATTCTTTCCTTAACATTTAGCAGCTTGGTTTTTGTTGATTTTTTGTTTGTTTGTTTGTTTTTTGTTTTTCGAGACAGGGTTTTTCTGTGTAGTGCTGGCTGTCCTGGAACTCACTTTGTAGACCAGGCTGGCCTCGAACTCAGAAATCCACCTGCCTCTGCCTCCCGAGTGCTGGGATTAAAGGCGTGTGCCACCACGCCCAGCTGCAGCTTGGTTTTTAAGCAGTGAATAGTTATCTTTTAATATCATTTGTACATCATCTTGTATTACATAAATTTCACCATATAAAATTTTGAATCTCAAGACTTCCTGATATTGGAGGTCTCTTTGAAATTAGTATGAATAGAGGAGGTATAGTACTTTCAGGTAGTATACTGGAGATTATAACCACAGTAGGAGAACACCTTCAGGGGTGGAATAGACATCTAATAGTAAAGAAGTGGAGATTGGTGGAAAACATGCTCATAAGTGGTATAAGGTGCTGGAGAGATGATTCAGTAGGTAAGGTGCTTGCTACAAAACAACGATATCTGGTCCCCAACACCCATGTAAGAACTGGGTGAAATAGTGTGCTTCTGTATCCCCAGCATTACGTGGAGTGGAGGCAGGAAGATTCCTAGCACTCACTGGCCTGCCATTCTGTGAGCTTCAGGTTCCATGTAGAGACCCTACTTCAAAATATAAAGTGAGTATTGATAGAAGAAGACATTTGATGTCAACCTTCAGCCTGTGTATGTACACACACTCTCATGCACACTTCCAAATGTATACACTCACCCACACAAAGAACATTTCAGAAATAAAATGTATTTCAGAGAATCCTAAGAATATGAGACTGGAAAACAACCCCTAGTTACTGATCTTAGTATCTTTGTAAATGTGTATGAGCATGCCATAAGTCTAGGATTATCTAAAGACTTAACTGAAATAAAGAAGGTTATGAAAGTGCTCTATAAACTTTAAAGTATAGCATCAATAAAAACTTAGTGTCAGTATCACCTTAGTGCAATGAGTACAAGAATAGAAGAGTAGATTTGCCTTTCTCCCAGGAGATTGAGTTATTCTTTATGATTTGCAATCAGTTTTTATCATTGGAAGATGAAATCACAGTTTCTAAACATTATCTTTCCCCCACCTCTGTGTAGTGATATTGAGGAAGGATAGAAGGTCAAGAGTTGGCTTTGTGAGGACTGTAGACTTTGATTAAGTTGTATCACATTATCACACAGCTATTGCTGCCTGATTACTCTTCATATAGGTCAATGAAAAGAAGACAGGGTATAGGAAATATTTTGTTTGAGTTATTTATTTCACTTTATTGGAGCTATTGTTCAAATGAATTGATCCTAGGGGGAGATTGAAAAACATGCATCATTAGACATTAGGAATTGCTATATGTGTTTTATTCTGTGACTAGTGCAAAGTAGTGATGGCTTTGGTCAGAGGTTGATTTGATGAGTTCAGTGCTTAGTAAAGAAAGTGTGAAGAGAAAGAACACGGACAGCCCTGATGTATTAGAAGCTTGAAATAAACAGAATCTGAATAGTGGAGAATCAGGGATAGATTTGTGGTGTCAGGATGCAGTCATGGGTTAAAAGAGCTCTTGAACTTTATGATCCTCATTCTCCAAGAGGTTTCTCTATGAACTTTAAAATGATTATATTATAAATGACATTCATAAAATACACAAGTAATGATTTTATAGCTCAGTAACTTTTATGAAGTATGTGTATATTACCAGCTCCTGCTTGGCCTCTCCAATACCCTCTCTCATCATTTCTTCTTTACTAGGTGGCCATCAACTTTTCTTTCTTCACTACACATTAATTTTGCTTATTTAATATATGCAGAATCTTACAGCATAACCTCCTTTGTGTCTGGTCTTGTTAGTTTGTCCATGTCTTCATGAAACTCATCTGTTTCCTCTTATACAGCATTAGTCTAATCTCTTTCATTGCTGATTTATATTGTTAGAAGGTAGAAATCCTTCACTAAAGGTCTTGTCACCTTTGTGAAAGATTATTAATAGTAAAACTTAAATAAGCAAAAGATTTGGTTTTACCTTCCTTTTACATGCACACAAAGCCTCATGTTGTCCTTTGACCATCATAGGGGAATGGAGAGGAATTTAATTAATTTGCCAGGAATTAGGATTAGTAAAGGGCTTGACAAAAGGAAACATTTGGGCTGGATATAAAGGAAGAGAAGTTGACTAAGTGGGTTGGGAAACCGAAGAAATAACGCCGTTCAGGGAGAGGAATGAGGCAGGAAAGCATGGAAAGATATTGCTGTTTTGGAATACTGTGTTTGATGTGGCTACTGTTTATGATGGGAAGGGCAGGACTGTGAAACACTAGGAGATAAGGTTGGGAGTGTCCCTGGGCTCCTTTATAAAAAAAGGTTTTGACTTTTATAGTGGTATAGCTAATAAAGAATTATAAATATCTTTGTATGAATATTGAGCTCTACTAGATGAAACTAACTTAGTTTCATATCTTGATGAGTGTCATGCCTAAAAGCACAGTGAGGAAATAAGAGGATAATGTTCTGCTTGTAGCAAATGAGGAATGCACTGGGGTTGCTTGCAGGAAATATATACTCATTCTATATGAAAGAAAGCAAAGATAGGGCTGAGCATGTTTCTGAGCATGCTCACTTAAGATATGTTTCTGAGGTAGGCATAATGGTGCATGCCCTTTAATCCCATCATTCACCGGTGTATCTTAGTGAGTTCAAGGCCATCCTGATCTTCATAGAGAGTGCCAGAACATCCAGTCTTACATAGAGACACCTAGTTTCAAACAAACAACTATACATTTTTAAGCATAATTAGTTCAAAGTCACAGAGCACATGTTTAAAAAAGAAAGATGATGGCCACATTCCGAGCATGTTCAGCTTAAGGTCACAGAGCACACGTTCAAAAGTGAAAGATGGATGACATGTGCCAATGCTAGACAGAAAATGCAGGATTGTAATGAGCAAAGTGCACTCTAGATCACCTAAAGAATGAGTTCAGGGTAACATGAGCTCAGCTGGTTCCCTTTGTCTCTAAAGAGTGTTAGCTGAATAAAATGTAAAACTTGGAAGGTACATTTGAAAGGTACTTTTTTTTTCATTTTTATTAGATATTTTCTTCATTTACATTTCAAATGCTATCCCGAAGTTCCCCTATACCCCCCCCCGCCCTGCTCCCCAACCCACCCACTCCTGCTTCCTGGCCCTGGCATTCCCCTGTACTGGGGCATATGATCTTCCCAAGAAAGGTACTTTTAAAGGGGCAGCAGCTTTCTCACTGTAAAGATTAGAATTTGCTTCTGAAGGCATCTGCCTCACTTAGTGGCCAACAGACGCAGGGCCTCCCCCCACACAGCAGTATTTGGATGTTAACTCAGGCAGGGGTGGTGTTCCTACACTCAGAAATGATGCTGATCAGAGAAAGCCTTCATGATATAAGCTCTATACTGATTTCCTCTCAACATAAGGGTATTGGATATATGTATACTGCTTGTATCAAACAAAGGGGTAAGGAGTTGGAGGCTGTGCTGAGGAGAAGCAAGTCTCACACTGATAAATTAGCAGTGCCCTGGCATTTGAAACTCATCATTAGAGCTGGGAGATTAATATAATTTAGCTTCCTATGTAAAAAATTAGAGTAGGCCTCCTGGCTCACTTTCCAGCTCCTCTCCATAAGGGGCCTCTTCATTTTGTCCCCAGAAACATATGCTTATTTGTAATGTATCCCATTTATGGTAATTGGAGCAGTGCCTTTCCATTTTCTGTCAAATATTATGTCCCCTGCCTGTTGATCTTCACAGCCTGATATAATGAGCTTATGAATTATGTTAGGTTGAAAATCAGCTCTCTAATTAAACACATATGAAGGGTGTTTCACTCATTAGCCTTTAGAAAATCTTTTGTGGTTTTCAGGTGTCTTTGGGTCCTGCCTGTGAAGTTTCTGTCCTGGGTAAGAAGAGCTTCAGATTGGCTAGATGGGAGAAAGTGCCATTTTATTCATTTACCAATCACCTGGAGTGATTCGGCGGCGGTGGTTGAGATGTTTCTGTTAACAGGCACTGCACACGTTACCCGACTGAACACTTGCATTTTCAGAGGGACCGTTTCCATGTTCCCCATGAGTGATGGATTAACTGACTTCCGTCAGGACAGCTACAAACTGATGAACAAGGAATTGAGTTTAGGTGTGAATCCACAACTTGTGCTTTTGTGCCTCATTACTAGCTATAACAGCAGAACAGTTGGATTGTTAAGCAAGAGTTTCATAGTTCAGTCAGGAAAGCTTAGGAGGGGGAGTTTAGGTGTCAGCAAAGGGGGTTTTGAGGATGCGCAGTTACCGAGAAGTACAGCCTTCATGAAGAGAATAGAGTGGGAAGCAGCTCCAGTACTTCCCTCACCGAGGAATGAAGCATTATGGCAGAAGTGCTGGTGAGTCAGCTACGGTCCAGATATGAGGCAGAGCAGGACACACGAAACTGTGATCTGAAGCTTGGGCATTTTAAAATTGAGGCATTATTTACATCTTATAACATTCACTACTTAAACATAGAATTAATTAGTTTTAGTACACTCGTAAGGTTGTGTAACTAACTGTCAGAACTATCTAATTCCAAACCCTATTCCTCATCCTCATAAGAAACCCCAGACCTCTGGCAGTCACCCCTCAGTTCTCTTTACTCTCGTCCTAGGCAAACACTAAGTCTGTTTTCTTGTTCTGTTGATTTCCTTGTTCTAGACATTGCACAGAAATGGAATAATACAACATGTTGCCCTTTGTGTCTGGCTTCTTTCATTTTAGTTTAACATTTTCAAAGTTCTTCCATATTTTAGTATTTCAACATTTTGTTCCCTTTTATTTATTTAAAATTTTTATGAGATAGGGTCTCCTTGTGTTGTCTTGGCTGTCCTGGACACAATATCCAGCTGGAATTTTATTTCTTTTTACAGAGTATCCCCTTGAATATATTTACCACATTTTCTTTACCTAGACATCATTTAATGTTTGATTTCATGTTTCTATTTCATCTGTTGTAAGTAATGCTGCTTTGAGCAGCTTTTGTTCACAAGCAAGCATCTCCCCCCTTCTTCCCCTTCTCTTCCTTTTCTTCCTTCCCTCTTCATTTTCTACCTCCCTCGTTTTTTCTTCTTTCTTCTCCCTCTCCCTCCTCCTACCTCCTTTTTCCCTTACCCCTTCCCAGGTTCAGGGTGTACTCTTTAAGTATTCGCAAAGGAGTAGAGGTGCTGGGTCTGTGTTTAACATTTTGAAGACAGCCAGACTGTTTTTCCAGTGATGGCTGTGCCATTTCACATGGTGCATGCATCATTAGACATTTTACATGGGTCCCCACCATCAATTTATTAAATCATTTTAAAAACAAATACTGCTATAGCCATCCTAATGTGTGTGAATTGACATCTTTTTGTGGTTTGGTCTTGAATTTCCTTAATTATGTATGATGTTGAACATCTTTTGATTTGTTTACTGGATGTTTGTATATTTTCTTTTCATAAATATCTATGCAGTTCCTACTCTCTAATTTAACCAGACTAATTGGGTGGGCTTAATTACATGGGACTTTTTATTGCTTTGTGAGAGCTCTTTATATATTCTGAGTCCAAATTCTTTACTAGATACCTGATTTGCTGATATTTTCTACTATTCTTTGTATTATCCTGGCACTTTTGGTAGGCCTGAAGCACAAGTTTTAGATGTAAATTGAAAGTTCAATTTATCAGTTTTTTTAAACAATGTTTTATTGCTTGTTTTGTGTATTTTTAAGAAATTGTTGGGGCTGGAGAGATGGCTCTTTGGTTAGAATACTGTTCTGGGAGAGGAGGAAGGGCAGGTCCCATCACAACCACCTGGATTCCAGCCCCAGGTCCAGTGCCACCTTACTTTATGTTCTCCTCAGACACTGCACTCGAATAAAACCCCACTCATACACATGCACATAATTAACAGTAAAAATTAAATATTTAAAAAGGAACTGTTATCAAGTAAAAGTTTTTGAAGATTTGTACTTGTATGTTTTTATACCCCGAGGGATTCAAACCAAGATCTTGCATAAGCTAGGAAAGTGCTTTATTGCCGGGCTATACTCCCAGACTTAACAGCTGCACTGTCTTTCAGTGCTTTTATAGATTCTCTCTTCCATTTGGGCCCTTGAATCATCTTGCCTAAATTTCTGTTTATAGTGTGAATTAGGACTTCAGTTTCATTCTTTAAAATGTAATATCTATCTATCTATGTATATTTCTGAATTTTTTATATTTCACTCAAAAAGGGATTGGAGAAATAAACATAGATAAAGGAAAATGGATATTCTCGGCGGAAAATCCTTTATCTGACTGGAGATGCAAGGGTAAGATGTGCTTCTTTCTTCTCTTCTATATCCTACATCTGAGAGGTAATTTCTTAGAGCTGGAATATGGGGAAGAGGAAAAATATGAAGATACGAAACAGATTTTGTTTCAGAAGAGAAAGGGATCGGCGTGGGTGTGGGATCTCATGTGTCCAGGCATCAAAGCTTGGCAGAGAATTTACTCTGAGCAGATGGAGTGAGGATTTCACTGCCTGACAGACTGACTCAGACTTGCCTCCCTGCAACCAGCTACCACGGGGGATGGTTTGTATCTCTGGCAAGAGCTATGGGATCGTGGCATTCCTCCTCCTGTTCTAGTAGTGGAGAGTTCAAACTCTCCAGAGTTCCCCCAAGTGTTCTGTAAGGAACTGATGTGTTTGACCTTGGTCCTCAGGAATGATGATTAGGAGATGGACATTTATTAGTCTAATATATTTAAACAGGCAAAGTGGCTTCTACAATCCATACTGGTTTAGAGAGGACTTTTAAATTGGATTGGAGCTTGCATATGTGTCCTCCCAGCTCCTACTCTGCTCTGGAATTATGAGAAATGGGAAATGGAAGCTTCCATGCAGTCCAGTGATTGGCCTAGTGAAGTCAGCACAGGACATGCTGTGGGTGGCTGGGAGGGGGACTAGGAAAGGTTTAGAATTATTTTCTAAGTAAGCAGCTTTTCAGAAATTATGGATTGCAACCAGTCACGATTTTAGAAACTTGTGAAGATGAACATGCTTTGGATTAGTTTGTGTCCTTCCTTTTAGCTTCTGCCTTGCTAATCTAGTCTGGAAATGCTGCCAGGCTCTACCCAACAAATCCCTGCTTTCATTATGGCACAAGCTATTCAGGTGCCCCAGTGCCTGCTGATCTGCACCAAGCCCATAATACTGAAGCCTTGAAATTTATGTCTAGCCATGTTTCTTATCTTCCCGCCAGCATTTGTCATTTGCTCCTGGCAGACTTATCTCCTCTCTGTCCTCCAAGATAGAGTATTAATCTTTACCTGGGCCTCTTTCTCCAAACATTTCTTTCTTCTCTAGCTAAGTCCTGTCTGTCCTATAAGATTTAGCTTAACTTTGCCTTCCTTCCAGCTATTATAGATTAATATCTGTACTTATCAGACATATATAATAATTTCCAAATAATTTAATGGTAAATGATAACATATTTTAAATGTATTAATGTCAAATATGAGCCCTTTGGAGTTACAGAATGTTTCCTTTTCTTACCTTTGCCTGATATTTAAGATATTGCCATTGCTGGAGAGATGGCTCAGCAGTTAAGGCTGTGTACTGCTATTGTAGAGGAACCGAGTTCTATTCCCATTATCCATATTAGGTGATTTACAGTGGCCCATAAGCCTACCTCCAGGGGAACAGGCACTCTCTTCTGACCTCCATGGGCACTGCACTCATGTGCTCAAACACACATACAGACACATAATTTGAAAAATAAAAGTCGTTTAAAAATGCGACGAGGGGCTGGAGACATGGCTCAGAGGTTAGGAGTGTGTACTACTCCTCAGAGTAGTTTGTTTCACAGTGGGACTCCCTTGAGAAAACTAAAATTTTATGTACAAATGGTTATCAATTGGAGATTGCTTCTGAGTTGGGAATGGGGCATGCATTCACTTCTCTTTTCAGATCTAGGACCCCATCTGGTGCAAACCCATGCAGGCCCTGTGCACGTTGCCTCAGTTGCTGTGAATTCATTATGTGCACCAGTCTTACTGTGTTTAGAAGGTCTTGTTTCTTGCCTAGCAGTAGTTGGATATCAGAAAATGAACTTAATGGAATGTTTGGAGGTTGGTTCTTTGTCTTATAATATGTCAGGGCTTGCCCTTCCTTCCTTCCTTCCTTCCTTCCTTCCTTCCTTCCTTCCTTCCTTCTTCCCTTCCTTCCTTCCTTCCTTCCTTCCTTCCTTCCTTCCTTCCTTCCTTCTTTCCTTCTTTCCTTAATTTTTAAATTCATATTCTCTCTCCACCTCCCTCCCTTCTTCTCCTTCCCCTTCTCTTTTTTACCCTACAGGTTTTTTTGCATATATATCATGACTTCCAGTTTTGAGTTTTTATGGGATTTATGAGTGTGAGCTCTTTGTCTGTTTCTCACACCTTTTCCTGGTCTATTTCTTTCTGTTAGTTTTGTCCTATTCTGATTTATCTTATTTTACTTTATTACTATCCCTTAGAACTCTGTTTGTTTCCTAATGAGAGGCAGAAAGGAGGTGGGTCCAGATGGGAGGGGAGATAAGGAGAATCTAGGAGGAGTAGAGTATATATCCATATCATATATCATTAGTATATATTATGTGGAAAAATCTATTTTCAACAGAAGAAAAATAAAGAGTGCATACTGTTCTTGTATAGGACCTGAGTTTGGTTCCCAGGTCCCATATCTGGCAACTCACAACTGACCATAAATCTAGCTTCAAGTGATTCAATACCTCTGGACTCCTCAGACACATTCCAACACACATGAAAAACACAGAGTACAAATCTTTTTTTAGAAAATTGTGCCTAACAGAAATAGTATATTTTGTTGATAATTAACATTAAAATTTTATAATAATTTGTATTTACATATTATTTTAGAGTTCAAAAATGCCTTTACATTTATTATTGTTCTTAATTTTCTTGCAAAATGTGTGACACTCTGACTCAAAAATGGAAAAAAATAGAATTAGTTATTTATGTAGATATGACCAAAGTCTAAGGTTTGAGTCTATTGGAAATGATAGCTAGCTTTGAAATTTCTAAACAATTCTTAGTTTTCCCTAAAAGATTTATAGATATCATCTAATACTACAGAAACACCCTTGTAGCATAATGAAAAGGTAAAATCTTATAGTAGACTAGACTAGAGATTGTCAAATGTTCAGACACAAGTGGATCTGAATTTAAAAAGGTACATACAGACTCTATACTGCAGAGAACTGAATAATGCTCCTACCCTTAAGTTTCTTCCCATGCTTAGCCAGGACTTCAGAATGTGACCTTATGTTGACAAAGAATTTTTTCAGAAATACTTGTCTAAAGAATTTGAGATTATATCATCCTACATTCAAAATGGGGGAATAAATCCAATGGTGTATCCTTGTCAGAGAGGAAACACAGAGAAACTCTGTCTTTCTTATGAGAGAAGGCCATTTGTTGCATCCTTAATCAGCTTGGGTCCTGGTACTCCGACTAGGGGTGGTAAAGTAATAAAGAAATGACAGACAGATGAACAGAAGAAACGCTGGGATTGGGTGGGCTGGACTCTGATGGAAAAGCTACAGCATGGAAGTTCAGTGTGCTTATTACATACAGTTGAAGGGGCAGTTGTTGTATATAGATGAACAAGGAGGCAGGATTATTGCATACAGGTGTACAAGAAGCCAGGTTTAGCTCTCTGAAGGGAGCAGTTTCAGTCAGTGAGCATGGTTGGAGCAGAGCTGGGGAGATAGCTACAGTGAACATTTTTAGAATACATTGCCAACAGTCTTACTTGGATCAGAGGAAAGCTTTGCCATCTCTCTGAGCTTACCCCTGAGAAGACCTATTTCCCATGATTCTAAAGCACTGAGGTCCTTGACATGGCTGTCCCCATGTCAGCCACACACATTCACTCAGGACTTTAGGAGATTTCACATCAGCAGCCACAAGCCAGGGCCCAGCAAAGATTGCTGATGGTCATCCAGAATCTGGAAGGAAAAAGGCACAGGTGGTCCCTAATCACCTTCAAAAGTAAAGTGACCTGGACAGTACCTTGATCTCATGTTTCTACTCTGAGACTGTAAGGGGAACACATTTCACACATTACATAGTTTGCAATTTACTTAGTTGAAATGGTCTGTCTGTGCTAGATCGGCTAAACTTGAAGAAGGTGGACTAACCAAGAGGGGCCAGAGGTCTCATGCACCCCCTTGCTTCCCCTGAGATTGTTCCAGCCCTGTCTTTCCCAATGCCTTAGTCTACACCTCCCACACCTTGGCACCTTTCTTAGGTCCCTCACCACCTATTCTCTTTGTTGCTATTTCTACCCCGTATGGAAGTCTATAGCAGCTCATCTGCTTCCTTTTTCTTTCTTTCAATCTGTCTGTTCAGTGTGAATCCTGCCTTATTTTACAGGCACGCTATAGTTGTCTTGGGACTGGAGCTCATCTTGCTCATTTTTGTATTTCCATATTACCTACCAGGAATCCTCATTTATGGCACCTGTTATTTGTTGAGTTTCTGTTTTCCTGATCCCACGCCTAGCAGATTGTTTTTATTCCTAGCCTTTCACTAAACTGTACTTAATATCCTTTTCTTTCCATTTCTTTTTTTTGGGCCAGGATCTTGTTAAGTAGCTTAGGCTGCTCTGGAGCATGTTCAGTAGCTGAAGTCAGTTTTGATCTTGCCATTTTTCTTGCCTTAGCTTCCCGCAGGCATCCCTATACCCTGTACGTTTTCTTTTCAGTGGTGAGGATCAAATCCAGGTCCCAGTGTGTTATGGGTAAGCCCTCTGCCTATGAGATACAGCCATAGAAAAATATTTTTAGCTTTGACAATTTAACACTGAAAGTTGGTTGAAGTCCTCTATAATAATATGCTCTTTAAGAAATACCCATGAATTGGGAGTCTGAATGTGAACTCTGGCCCCAGATCTGACTTGTTAAGTTATACCTCTAGAGAACATTTGTTATTTTTATGTCTGAGTGTCACTTCCCCTTTATACTAGGGAATACAGGTTTTTCTGGGGAGTACTTCCTCCCCGGCACTTAGGCTTTGGACAGCACATTTTATCTCTGACTCCAAGGATGAGAGTGCAAGTATGCCTTGCTAATAAGAGCACTGTACACTCGACCACAGAGATAGGTTTAGGTATGCTCTTCCAGTCTTAGTTTTAATTTGTCATTCTGACTTTTGATTTTTAGAGCATAGATTTATCTTTTTTTTTTTTTTTTTTTTTTTGCAATGGACTTTAATTTTGGAGGATGTGTCAACAAGTGAAGCCAAATCAAACATGATAAGAAATTAGTTCTTTTGAATTTCTAAAAAGTTATTTATCCCAAACCTATACTTTTAAAATATGTGTATTAGTGAATTTTTCATTCTTTGTTTATACTGGCATGTGCAGTTTAGACAAGCTTTAGTGAGCTTCTACTTCCTCATGTTTAAAATAAGTACACTAGGTTCAAAAGCAGTAGATTTACCTTTTCGTTAATATATGTTTAAAACAATGAGTTGGCTTTTGTTTGTTTATTTGTTTGTTTATAGTCTGTTTTTGGTCTCATTGTCCTTATAGGTTACAGGGGTCAGAGTTCAGGACCTCTCCTGGCATTCATTCCAGGAAACTGAAACCTGAACTTGCCACCCACGATCATTCCACTGTGTTACCACCAGGGGGCTGTACAAGTGCTGTATCATGAAAGTGACGATCGTTGCATTGTATTTAATTTAGTGTTTTTATTTTTAAGTGTCAGCAGCTGTTTAATGCCTGAGATGTAATTATAATTTATAATAAGTGATAAGTTTAGAGAGATCTCAGATGCAATAAAAAGGAGAGGCTAAAGTAAGACATTTAAATTCATTGATCTTTTGCTGCAAGAAAAAGTTTGGTTTCTAAAACAAAAAAAATCAAGTTTTTAATGCATAAAATAAACGACTTGATTGCTTCAATTTTAATAATTATTTCCTTCCTTGGGGGGATTCTGTTGTTTAGGGAGACCACCACTGGGATAACCATCACTGATAAGAAACATTCACATAGTGTTTTACATTTCCCACAGTCCTAGGACTGTGTCAGACCTCAGGCTAAAGTTACCCACTTGTCTCTTGGGCTTGCACTGTCCTCTGCGTGTTTGCTTGTATTCTGCCCCGTCCCTACCTCACTGTGGTCTCCTAGGACAGCAATGATAAGGAATTGGTTTGTGGGCCCCATGGAGCTGGATTTCACCATATGAGCAGGTATCAAGCTCCACGCCTGGAAGCACAGGGTTGGACTGTGAAGAAGTGAAGGGGGAGAAAGAAGCCAAAATCAGTTATTTTTAGGGGAAAGCAGCTTCAATTTACACCATATTCTGGTGAGGAAAAGTCTTGGGGCATAGAGAGGCAGGACATGGACTTTAATTAGTTCCTTCCCCTTTTACGAGGCAATCATTTATTCTCAGAGCATTTTAGACTTTACAGTAGTAAATTTCAACTGCAATTAACTAGTCATTTCTTTAGTGATTATTCTGTGCTGTAAGTTTCTTCTGAAATACGATCAATAAGAATATATATTTTTTGAAAACTAGGAAGCTAGCTCAGTTAGTAAAGTGCTTGTTTTCCAAGAACAAGAGCCTGAGTTTGATTCCCAGAACCTATGTTTAAAAATTAAAAAAAAAAAAAGCTGTGTGTGACGGCTGTGTGTGCAATCCTCATGCCAGCAGGCAGAGACAGGTGTATCACTGGGCTTTTAGGCCAGCTAGTTTGTCATTTGATGAGCCTCAGTCCAGAGGAGACCTTGTTTAAAAACAAGGTTTACAGTGCCTGAGGAATTACACTGAAGTTGTCCTTTGATCTCTATGTATGTTTACACAAATGCACCTGCACACATGTGCATCACACATGTGCATACACATGCACGTGCGTGTGTGCATACACACACACAACAGAGATTTGTTGAATGAATAAAAGAAAGTCTGGTAAGTTGGATGGGTGAATTAAAATCAGCCTCAGTGACTTTGCTAAGAATCTTACATATTCTAAGTGGAATAGGAAGCTGTGTAAGAGCTTAGATAGATAGAGTTTGTTACCCTGGTCTAACCTGCTGGTGTGGACTCAGGGAGGGAGAGACTGGATGCTGATGCTGGAAAGTGGCTCTAAAGCTGCTGTAGATGCTCAGGTCCACTGAACTGTCAGGTGAAAGTGGGTCCAGAGAGAAGTGGCACAGTATAAGGAATATTTAATAAATTAGACAGCCAGGGCTTGATTGATTAGGTGAGAGATGAAGGGAATGAAGATATTGAAGCTTCTGATCACGCAGCTGGGTGTATAGAGGTGACCCTTACTGAGAGGGGGGAGTCTGAAAAAGCAGATTTTAGGGGGAGACGAGGAGTGGGTTAGACTTAAAAGTTTGAAGCTTAGGTGAACATATTGTATACCACGACTGGTTCATACCAGAACAGAAAGAACCACTTCATTCTTTTTGTCACGATTTTTCACTGAATATATGGAGGCACAAATACATGCCAAGGTAAACTTAAGGAAAAGGTCATTTTCATGGAAAACAACATTATGACACTGTGAACTTCTGTTAGAAGGAACACGAGTAAGGCCCAGCTCACAGGTGGTTTGATCTTGGGTAAGAGGACGGAGGGCCTTCCTAGAATTAAGAACAAAGCACACATTGAAAGAGTTAAAGGGAGCATTGGTGCAGCTCAATCCAAAGGATGGTCCCAACGACTGCGGCTGCCAGGGATCCATCCCACAATCAGTCAACAAACATAGACACTATATCATATGCCAGCAAGATGGTGCTGAAAGGGCCCGGATATAGCGGTCTCGGGGGAAAACATACCAATCCCTGGCAAACATGGAGGTGGAAGCTCANCTAGTTGGCCATCAGTGGGAAGAGAGGCCCCTTGGTTATGCAGACTTTATATGCCCCAATACAGGGGAACGCCGGGGCCAGGGGGTGGGAGCAGGTGGGTAGGGTAGCAGGGCCGGGAGGGGGGAGGATATAGGGGACTTTCTGGATAACACTTGAAATGTAAATGAAGAAAATATCTAATAAAAGTTGAAAAAAAAAAAGAGGAGGGAGGGCACCTGATTTATTATTTTAACAGAAGTAGTGGGGAAAACTGGGCAAAGCTACAGAAAGTTGTGTCGATTGGACGGTGGGAAGATAGGGATACATCCATCTGCTGACTTCTATTTTCTCTGATTAGTAGGCGGGTGGGTCAACACAGAGAGAGAAGGATGATGAACGGGAGCTATTTGAGGGAAAGGAAAGATTTGAAATGATCATCTTTTGACCAGAAAAACATGACTTGCGATGTGACAGTCTGCTCTGTTATGCTTCTTTTTTCTTCCTGGCATTTTAGCAACTTGGAGATGCAGAAGGTGAACAAATACTCGGAGCTGACCGACATTTATTTTAGTTTTCTAACAGATGAAGGAAGAGAACGAAAGGAGATTTAGATTATTGAAATCCTGGATCATCCTGGTTTTAAGATGAATACCAAGGCAGGTGAGGGACTTAGACAGAGATTATCAACTGTCTAAACACATCAGGTTAGTTTGTTGTTTGCATTCACTTTTAAAATTATAAACACATACCTCTCTCATTTGGTTGTTGTCACTATTATGGGGACAGTTTCTAATGTTGCTTAGTTTGCAGGAAACAACTAACGTGCGTTTTTGCTCAGCATCATTTAGAATTGAAATAGTTCAGTAAATCACAAGAATCTAAAATCCTGGGAAACCATATCGTTTTGAAATAAGCCAGTCTTGTCTGCTGAGGTTTACTTTTTGAGGATATTTGTGACTTTTACCTGTTTCCTGAAAGTGTGGTTGTCTTATAAGGTACTTTCCACCTATAAAGTCTTCATTTTAGTTGTAAGACTTATTCTATAGCTTACTCTGTACTTGGCACTATGCCAGTACAATAGTGTCAAAGACAATCTCAGGAGTTTCTCAGTAGTGAATACTTTTATTATACTGTCCTTTTAAAACTCTCTTATCAGTGTTTTGAAGTTATATATACTATTTCTCCCTCATTTGAAAAAAATGTGAAGCAAAGTTTTGGAAAGCAACATTTCAAGTTGTGCAGCTAGTAAATGCTATCTGGGGCTCAAACTTGCATTTTCCCAACTCCAGACCTCTTCCTAATTCTCTACTAGAATTGCAGCAATCAAGAGAGTAGCATGTGTTCTTTGTTTGCTGTACCATTATAGCAGCCTGTGTAGGAATTTTGAGATCACACACATATCTAAATCCCGAGAATTCATGTCAGTCTTGGGTTCAGAGTGAGGTAAGATTGTCATGGCTTTTGAGTTTGTGACTTGGAGAGCATATATAGAAAATGATCTGTCAAATTCTGTTTGGAACTTGTTTTCTTCTGTAACCATCTTCTTTGTCACTTCATAGTCCCACTGGAAAATACATTATGTTGTGTCACATCTTTGCTTAGGTGGCCAATATATCTGGCAACATGTCTGTGTCCAGAGGCAGAAACCGGCTTCAGCTGGAATCAGTACCCTGGAGAGCTCCTAGCACTTTGCTGTTGCTGCGGAGTGAACCCAGAAGTTTCTGGGCTGTCACTGCACATCTCTGCAATGAATTTTATAATCTTACTATGCTAAGGTTTATCAGAATAGATCCTTTTTAAAAGACAGGGTCTCATTGTGTGGCCTTGGATGACTGGGAATAGCTATATAGACCATGCTAGCCTCTAAATCACAGAGATCTGCCTGCCTCTACCTCTGACTCTCGAACTGGGATTAAAGGTATGCACCACCAAGTTTGGCCTGAGTTTTTCATTTCACATATAAAGGCATTCAAAAGAAGAATAATGAAAGATAAATGTCGTTGGCAGAAGGAGCATGGAAAGCTATGAGAAAAGTCAGAACAGGATCCAAGTCTTTATGCACAATTCAATATAAGATTATACAATAGAGCTATTTTTGATTTTGTAATTGTCTCTCAATAAAGGCACTTCAGATAATGTGCTTTTTTAAAGTAAAATATTCTTTGTAATATTTTAATGCTAAAAATAATTGATTTTTTTGTGGGGCTGGGAATTGGATCCAGGGCCTTCCCTTTTCAAGGTAGGCACTCTAGTGCTCTTCTCCATCCAGCTTGTGTTCTAGACTGGTGGAATTTTAGATAACTGTAAAACTACAGCAGGGGAGGGTGCATTTTCTTCAGATTCCCACGGTGGCTTTTGGTGGAGGCTCTTTTTTATACTGACACAGAAGCAGAAGCAGTTTGGCTTAGTTGTCCCATTCTCTTTTTCTTGCATGGCTCAGAGAGCACTTTCTTGCATGGCTCAGAGAGCACTTTCTTGCGTGGCTCAGAGAGCACTTTCTTGCATGGGCTCAGAGAACACTTTCTTGAAAAGAGGCATGACAACACGCTAGTCTTCAAATTGCTGCTACTCTAGTAGATTTTACAATACAGGTAGATTCCTCAATGTTGGGACTGAAGGTCTGAGAGGTTCTACGGACTTCTTTGTTTTCTGTGCTGTATGTTCTGAGCTACTCTGCATTCTCTGAAAGAGAACACCTAGGCAGTTCCTACATCAATCTCCTTGGAAATGGGTTAGCAAGCATCTCTCTGGAACACAGAGAATAGTCCTTAAGTAGTTTAACTGCAAAGAAAGACCATCCTTGGGCACAGACTCTGTCTGAACAAGGCTTTGTGTATTCTGGAGATGTCAGGATCCTACCCCTTGAGGCAGGATTTCCTCAGGCATTCATTCAGCTTCTTTAAGAAAGGAGCTTTTCCAATCTACAGCAAACCAGTTGCCAACATCAAACTAAATGGAGAGAAGCTGGAAGCAATCCCACTAAAATCAGGGACCAGACAAGGCTGCCCACTTTCTCCCTACCTATTCAATATAGTACTTGAAGTCCTAGCCAGAGCGATTCGACAACAAAAGGAGGTCAAGGGGATACAAATTGGAAAGGAAGAACTCAAATTATCNCCCCAATACAGGGGAACGCCGGGGCCAGGGGGTGGGAGCGGGTGGGTAGGGTAGCAGGGCCGGGAGGGGGGAGGATATAGGGAACTTTCTGGATAACACTTGAAATGTAAATGAAGAACATATCTAATAAAAGTTGAAAAAAAAAAAAAAAGAAAGGAGCTTTTCAGAGTTGGCTTCTGGCTTGTTTTTTTTCTTCATTTTGTTCCTTTGTTTTGTAGTTTTAATGATAATTATGCACCTGTCAAATGCTTCAGTTACTAATATGCTGACACATCCTTATTTAATCCTCACAACCAGTCATGGAATGCGTAGCATTCACAGTTTAGCTTGGGGAGTCGGCAAACATTTATTGAATGTTGGTTATATGCTAAGCATTGCGGTAGACTCTCTCATTTATACACATTTGTGCACACAAACATAATTTTAAAGGACTCATTTTTTTTTCTGAAAAGAAACTGGAAACTTAAAGAGCTTGTGCTCCATTTATTTCCAGTTTCCAGTACTTACCACCCAGTTACAACTGTACTCAGCATTAGAAGGAATGTCTAATGTGCACCACAATTCATGTGGTGCCTGAAGGTGTCATAGTTTTGGAAGATGGAATAGAACTTAAGTAACTGTTAAGCTTTTGTTTTTGGTCATCTTCCAAGGTCAAGAGTTAATAATTGTAAGATAGCAAGAAGAAACAAAATTGTCATGGGACAGAAAAGCTAACAGATCTGTAGAGGGGTAGGACCTGAACTGAGGAACTCAGAACTGCTCTAGCACTTGGTCCTATGGTTAATAGAGTTAATAGAGTTGTGTTAAATGGGTTAGGCCAGTAGCGGATTTCTAGGAGTGCAGAGTGGGGTCAGGAAAACAAGGTAGAAGAGTATTCTAATCAAGATCACCTGTAGCAGCCAGGACTGGTCATGCCTTCTTTCTTTTTGAAAAGAGAGAAAAATAGATTAATTTTGTTCCAAAGAGCAGTAACATATCCAAGATTATTAGTATTGCCCCTGTGGTTTAGCCTTCCAATAAGTGGTAGGGTAGGGGTTTGGACACATAGTACACTTACTTTCCTTGGACCACCAAATACAGCTTTGAATTTATTGCTGGTAGATTATAGGCCTGTCCCTTTAAGATGCTGATCATTTAAAAAACCAGATTCCCATAGCCTGAAGAAATTGGGCAATAACTCCCTATCCTCATTCCTAGATTGTGCAGCTCTCTCTGAGACTTTTATAGTTTATGGTCCTCCCTAGGACTCACTCTGATGATTCCAAACTTACTCATGTGGTGTGAAACTTCCCACAAGCCTCCAAAACTCATCTGAGTCACACATACCCTTATTCAGTGGGATGTCCCTGAAAGCTCTCCTCTTTACCTCTCCTCCTCTACTACTATCATTTTGTCCATGACAGCTTCCACTTGAAGGTATCCCTTTAAATACAGCTCTTCCCCAGGTTTTTTGTTTTGTTTTGTTTTTGTTTTTTGTTGTTGTTTTTTTTTTTTTTGAGACAGGGTTTCTCTGTATAGCCCTGGCTGTCCTGGAACTCACTTTGTAGACCAGGCTGGCCTCGAACTCAGAAATCCGCCTGCCTCTGCCTCCCAAGTGCTGGGATTAAAGGCATGTGTCACCACGCCCGGCACTTCCCGGGGTTTTAAAGGAAGCCTCTGCTTTCCTTCACAACCCTCTTGTGCTATTTTTAGTACCGTGTGCTATTCCTTTCTAATGTTCTCCCTCTGTAAGGCTGGATCATGATCCTGAAGTGCATTTTCCTAAAACTGCTAATTCCTGAAGGGCAATTATGTGTCGGCTTCTCTCAGGAACCATCAGCCAGGCTGCTGCTCCTTTTCCTTTAATATATGCCTTTCCGAAAATGGCTTTTTTTTTTCAGCAAACTTTACATACATGGTTTCTGTCATACTCTCTCTCCAACAGTCATATTGAAAAAAATCTCACGTATCATGTCCATCAAATGTATGAAGACACAGAGACAAAGGTAAACAACCATGAGCGGTTAGACACTGGCTTACATTAGAGCTGGGAATTGGGTTCTGAGTGAGTCTGCCTTCTTATTTAAATAGGAAATAGATGACTAAAAGGAACCAGAGTGCAGATTCCCCAGAGAATGATAGTTATTCCAGTTATTAGCCTTTACGTGTCTGGCGTGTGAAATGGTAGTAATTTACTTCTTCTTCCTGACAGTGATTGTTCCATCTCAAGAAAACTGTCCCTCCCAGTGCTGGACAGTTTGCTTCATTAGTTCCACTCCACTCTCAGCCCTTCTGCTAACACTGAGCATTAGCTTGCCAGTGCCCACTGAATTAATCAAGATAGAAGCACCGGGGAGGGCAGATGTGAAGTCAGTGCTGGAATAAGGGCATAGCTTAAAACCCAGTAAGGAGTGTGAGTCCTGGAGACCCATTTGGTATGGCTTTTTCTGTTCTTTTTGTAGTGTTGTCTTTACTAAGCAACACTGTAAGAGGAGTACCCATCTTGACTGCCCCGCCTACCCGGCCTCCTGAGAGGCTCTCTTGTTCCAGTTCTTCAACAGTCCTGACTACTTTTTCATATTTCAGAATAACGCTAAGAGTTTTAATATTTAGTTCCAAACTAGATCTCACCCCTGAGATGGACCAAAATCTAGCCCTCTGGTTACACACAACAAAAAAATAAGTTGTCAAAGTAACTCCTCAAGAGAATTGTTACTGAGTGAAAATGCAGTTACCAACTAATGACTCTAACAAAGATGTCAACAGCTGAATAAACATTCATTTTTCCTGGACTCATCTAAGAACTGAGATTTCAGAACAAACTACTTGCGGTGGCTGATCTTGGTTATCTATTTGACAAACCTGGGAATTGAAAACCTCAGCTGAAATTTGCCTCCATCAGATTAGCCTGTAGGTATATCTATGGGGCCCATATCTATGGGTATATCACTGTCTTGATTGATAATTAATATAGCAATATAATAAACATAATAATTTAGCTCAACTCAGTATTAGTTCATTAATTTGTGACAAATGTACTAAGGATGTTAACAGGAATCTGAGTTTGAGGATAATGGAAGCCATGTGCTACTTTCATAATTTTTTCCCTGTAAATCTCAAGCTGTCATAAATAATGAAGTTTAGTTTTACAAAATGAAAGTAGTTGTTTCAACATCAGAAGTAAAATAAACAAAATGTTACTGGGGAAAACAGAGAATTAAAGTGATATGTTCTAGAAAATAAAAAGTTAGAATGAAAAAAATTTAATCAGACTACAAGAGACGAACTTAATGTTCAGTGAAAATTCTATCCTGGCCTCCTAGCATCAAGGAGGTGGCAAGTGTCCAGTATGTTGTGATTGATGAGAGGCAAGGTAAAAGGAATAAGAGGGAATTGAACTTGGATTTGGAAGTTCTGTTTCTAATTCTGCCTGAGAATCACCTCCCCTCACTCCCGCCCCTTCCTGAGGATTGAACCAGGGCCTCATACGTACGTACGTACGTAGTACGTACAAGAGAAGGGCGCCACTAAGCTTCCTCGGATCCTCTCTTTTTTAAATAGCAAAAGAATTGTTTGTTCTTGTCGTTTTTTAATTGTAATAAAACATGATTGGCTTAGAGCAATTTTTAATCATTTAACTTTAGGAAGATCACTGTATTCTCAGATTCTTTAGCTGTACAGTGAGCATGTTGGGCTAAGTGATCACTGCAGTCTTGACCACAGTTAATATTTGAGGGCTTATGTGATGTAGTGAGTTGAGACTGATAAACCTTACTTAGAGCTCCAGATACGTAATAGAAGTGTCAAGAATTACAACCATGTTCATCTCTTGAGCCTAGAGCCCTGAGAATGAATATTTTTCTCCTAGGCCACACTTCTGTAGTGATTGCCTCTTCTCTTAGCTCTTCACATGGGTCAGATAGATTTCTTTTCTTTTCCTTTCTCTTCTCTTCTTTTCTTTTTCTTTTTTTCTTTTTCTTTTTCTTTTTTTTTTTGTTTTTTGTTTTTCCCAGACAGGTTTCTCTGTATAGTCCTGGCTGTCCTGGAACTCACTCTGTATACCAGACCTTGAACTGAGAAATCCACCTGCCTCTGCCTCCCATGTGCCGGGATTAAAGGCGTGCGCCACCACTGCCCAGCTCAGATAGATTTCTTAACCTCCCAGGTAGATTCCACTTATGGTCTTCATAGCTTTAGAACAGCAAAGTTGATATGAAGGCACACATATGCAACATGAAGATTGATTGCATTTGTTGCTGGAGGTGTGCTGAAAGTTGTTAGAAACACATTGAGGATCTGTGTGACTCCTTTATGGTGAAGGCTCACAATACTTTTCAATGGCATATATATTTTATAAGCTCCAGACTTTCTTGAGAGGGAGAAGATGAATGAATGCTTTCTTGACTTCTATGTCAAACTCCATCTCTTTATCATGCCTGCAACTTTAAAGCTGCCTTTAACTATTTTAAATTAACATTTAAACCATTTAAGTGCAAATGTACTAAGTATATCTGGTTATATTTAATGCTTGATATCCCATGTGTGTGTGTGTGTGTGTGTGTGTGTGTGTGTGTGTGTGTGTGCGTGTGTATTTTATGTGTGGTATATGCCCTTGGGTGCATGGAACACATGCAGAGGTCTTGAGATAGCATCTCTCACTGCACTTTGATAGCTAAGCTGTCTTGGGCACTCTTCGAGCTCTCAGATTGGCTTTTCTCTGGTTCTCAATACCTAGTTTTTCCCTTGGATGCTAGGGCTTTGAACTCCAGTTCTCATGTGTCCAGAGAAAGCTCTCTTACTGACAAAGCCAGGTTCCCAGCTTCATGTCTCCATTTTTATTGAAACATTTGAAGATCTACCTTTCTTTCCTGAAAACATCCTTATGTCATTCTTGAACTTAACTCATAAGTCTCTGTCTGCACAGTCTTAGGCTGGAATTTGTTTTCTATTAGAATGTTAATAGCATCCCTCTGTTTCCTTTTGGTGTCTGGCATTTTTCCGGGAGGGTTGGAAACCATTTGGTATCTGATCTTTTTAAATTTATGATGACGACCCCTTCCCCCTGTATTTCCATCAATATTTTTAAGCATTTCCCCCTGATCTTCCAGTTGAGTTTTCTTACTGTGATATAATTTTAAGATTTTTTTCTACTTGATCCACCCCAGTAGATATAGTATATATATTGAGACTCGTGAAGACACTACTACAATAGGTCTTAGAAAATGTTTATCACCTCAGTACAAAGCCATCCTTGTTCGAACCACCTATCCCCCCTCCTTTGCAGCCCTTAGGCAAGCACTATGGCATGCTTCCTACCTTTTTGGAATTGCTTTCTGGGCACTCCCATTTAGAGAAAATTATGCAGTATGTGCTCCCTTGTGGTTGGTTTCTTTAGCTTAGCATAGTGTTTCCAAGGTTCATTTCTGGCTCGGTCCATACTTTGCACTCTTGCAAGTGGCATTTCATTATGTGTCTAGATTGTGCTTCATTTGTTCATCAGCTAATAAACATTTGTGTTTCTGATTTGAGATTTCTATGACTAATGCAGCTGTCAACATTTCTGTATAAATTGGGTGAACATTTGTTTTAAATTCTCTTTGGTGTATCTAAGAATGGAATGTTTGGCTTATATGCAAACACTGTGCTTAACTTTTTAAGGAACCGTCAAACTTCCACAATGCAACATTTTAAATTCCTACCAGAAGTCTAATCTCTCCACATTCTTACCAAAACTTGCCACTTTTGTTAATAGTTCTCTGTGTTTTAGTACTTCAGTTTTGATTAGCTTTTCCTGATGTTTAGTAATGTTGAATATTTTTCATGGGCTATTTCTCTTTATACCCTATAAGCATTTTTAAAAAACTGAATTATTTGTTTTATTATTGAACTATAAATTTGTTATACTTGATTTATGAATATTTTCTGCCATTCAGTGAGCTTTTTTCTTCAGTGGGAGTTTGTTTTGTGTTTTATTTTTGTGATATTGAGGATCAAATCTAGGGTCTTTTACCTTTTCGAGAAGTGCTATACTATTGAGCTACTTAATAGGTTGGTATCTTTAGAAATATAAAAATTTTCTTTTTTTTCTTTTTTTTTTTGTTTTGTTTTATGAGACAGGGTTTCTCTGTGTAGCCCTGGCTGTCCTAGAACTTACTTTGTAGACCAGGCTGGCCTCGAGCTCAGAGATCCACCTGGCCCTGCCTCCTGAGTGCTGGGATTAAAGGCATGTGCCACCATGCCTGGCTAATTTTTCTGTTTTGATGAAGTGAAATTTTCTTTTTTCCTGTGTTGATTGTAGTTTTGAAGTCAAGTATATTTTCTAATTCAAGGTCACAAGAATTTATGGCTATCTTTTCTTTTAAGAATTTTATAGATTTACTTTTTACATTTAGGGTATGTGTGTGTGTGAGTGTGTGTGTGTGTGTGTGTGTGTGTGTGTGTGTGTGTGTGTGTGTATATGTGTGTGTAAAACAGCACTTTCAATTGGGAATCAAGTGTTCAAATGCCTGACATTATGGAGGCATCTCTTCAAACACCATAGTTGATGAACTCAGATAAAAACCTAGATCTTAATCAGTCTGGTTGCTTTCTCAATATTACCTACCGAAGTTAGCCTAACATGTCACTAAGGAGATGGAAACAAAGGTGGTTTTTACAATATGTGGTTTCTTTATCTCTGGAGAAATAGAATTGATACCACAGGGGAAAAAAACTTTAAACTAAATGTTTAGATGAGATAATGAGAAATCTCTTGTTTTATTTGTAAGAAAATTGCCTTACATATAAGTGATATATCAACTAAAATTGTCTTAGTTTGGATTTTACTCCTGTGAACAGACACCATGACCAAGGCAACTCTTATAAGGACAACATTTAATTGGGGCTAGCTTACAGGTTCAGAGGTCCAGTCCATTATTGTCAAGGTGGGAGCATGGAAGTGTCCAGACAGACTTTGGGCTGGAGGAGCTAAAAGTTCTACATCTTTATCTGAAGGCCAATAGGAGAAGACTGGCTTCCGCGTAGCTAGGATGAGAGTCTTAAAGCCCACAGTGACATACTTTCTCCAAGGCCACACCTACTCCAACAAGGCCACACCTCCAAATAGTGCCACTCCCTGGGTCAAGCATATTCAAACCACCACAAATATGATATATGCCTTTTAGTGCCTAACAAGATAGAGAAGAATGCCCTGCCATTGTGTTAAAATCATGAAATAACCACATGTTCACATTTATCTGTGTATATTGCTTATATCTTTTTTATTATTCTTGTGCTTACCTTAAAATTATAAAATTAATCTCCCAGGTCATTATTGAAAAGATGTTCTACTTTCCCCTAGCTTAATTTTTTTTATATACTGTCAATTATCAAGGCAATATTTTCTTCAGTGTTTGGCCAGTATCTTAAACATTGGCTATTTTTTTTTCCATTTCTAAAGTCATTAGAACTAAATACAAGCTTTTAAAAACTATTCAGAGAAAAAGTGTGGCTATTTATAATGCTGTGTTACAAGTAAGGTTTTTTTTAACACAATGAAATTAGTCACTTTTTTTTAAAAAGCATGTAGCTGGTAGTGCGAGTATTCAACGTCTACCAAGTACTTAGTACTCATCAGGTACTATTGTAGCTACTTTAGATACATGTACTAACTTCTGACTAGGATAATATAGTGACCACTGGAAGCAGGAAGATGAATACTACTTGCCAACACTATGGCAGATGTTTTTACGTGTTTGAATCCTTATATAACAACCCCTTAGATAAATATCATTACTCATCAGAATTAAGGAAGGCTAAGTAATTTTTCCAGTATCACTTCGCTGAGTGTTTTGAGCACAAGTCTGTCTTTGCACAACTCTTGAGTTTCTATCACAATGCTTCTGGAAATTAGTGTACCCCTTATAGCTCTAAGATTGCATGTCAAATGCCCCAGTAGTCTCAAGTAGTATGAAGTAACAAAATTTTTTCAAGTTAATCTCCATCTGGGAAATTGTACAGTTGTAGATGATAAGAGAGAGGAGAAAGGGATGTTGAAGGAATTCTGAAGGAGCTGCTAGCTGATTAGCTAGAACTTGATAGCAGGTATTATGGAGGAGGAGTTAGTTTCCTCCCTGATTTTTTTTCTACATTGTTTTTCTGTTCAGTGCAGTTTGCAAACAGTAGACGGTGGCCACCTTGTCTCCTCCCTAATCTAGTCTCCAGAGCTAGTTAGGTGAGTAGATAAAATTCAGCATAGAACTTCATGCCAATAACCCGATTAAAGTAGATGCATGGCTAGGAAAATTTATGTAAGACTATTTTAAGTCTGGCAATAATTTCAACTCAGCCTTTTGGAAAATCTTTAAAGTGACTTGTGATTCCAGTGGTAGTAGAAGAAAGGAAATGTATGTTTATGAATTTGAGGCCTGGGAATGTAGTTCAGTGATGAGATACCAGCTTACCTTGAAGGTTTGGTTCCCAGCATCCAGCTGGAAGGTGGAGATATACAGGCTGAAGAACAGGGTCCCAGGAAGGCATAGCAGGCACAGTGTCCACCCACAAATATGGCAAAAAATGGGCTGAGGAGCTGTCCAAGGAAGACAAAGCTTTCAAGCAGTCACAGAAAGAGATGTAGAAGGGACGAGGCATGGCAGCACATACATTTAATTCTAATACTTAGGAGGCAGAGGCAGGTAGATCTCTATGAGTTAGGGACCAGTTTGGTCTACATATTAAGTTCTAGGCCAGCTGGGGCAGTATAACAAGAGCCTATCTTTAAAGAAAAAAAAGGTGAGTAGAAGAAACACAAAAAACTAAATGCAACTAGGAGGCCTCCACAAATGGCACAGGAGAGATGCCCATTTGTTCCACCTGCTCCAGCAAGCAGGAAAGCAGTTACCTGGGCAAACTGTAAAGCCATCCCTGAGGGCCTGAGAGCAGGAGAATTGGCCCAGCCCCCAAACTGTCCCTGCCCCTCACCAGGGTAAAGCTAGAGAGATGGCCCTGGTGGTGGAGGTGCAAGAGGTGGGCTGACCAACTTAGCTTTCACCAAGGGCTTTCAGTTGGCCTGCCCCAACATCTACCCCATCTGTGAACTGCTGGGGCATGTGAAGGGGCCAGTCCTGCAGAGCCAAAGCTGAAGGATCTCTATAACACATGGAAACAGCAGGATATCAGAAAGGAGTCCTGGTGAGGATCCAGTATTGATAGTGTAGCAGAAGCCAGAGGCCTTGAACCTGACCAGTAACTCATTGCAATGAACATGTTCAAGTAAAGCTATTTGGGCAAAAGTTATACTTTGTGACACACCACAGCTTCCATAGCAAGATTTTGCTGTTTGTTTTCTTGCTTGCTTGCTTGCTTGCTTGCTTGCTTGCTTGCTTGCTTGCTTGCTTGCTTGCTTTTGGAGAGAAGTTTGCAAGGGTGGAGGGCAGATAGGAAGGTATGAGGAGATGAGTGAGATTGGGGTGCATGATGGGAAACTCTCAAAGAATCAATAAAACGTTAAGAAAATAGTCTCAGCAAAAGCAAGCTGTTCTTGTATCTGATATGATGATGACCATTTATCCCATATCCAATATTCTGATTCTCTGTTTTTATTTGATATTAGAATGGCTACTCCAGCTTGTTTCTTGAGACTATTTGCTTGGAAAATTGTTTTCCAGCCCTTTACTCTGAGGTAGTGTCTGTCTTTGACACTGAGGTGCATTTCCTGTATGCAGCAAAATGCTGGGTCCTGTTTATGTATCCAGTCTGTTAGTCTATGCCTTTTTATTGGGGAATTGAGTACATTGATATTAAGAGATATTAAGGAGTAGTGACTGTTGCTTCCTGTTATTTTTGATGTTATTGTTATATTTATGTGACTATCTTCTTTTGAGTGTGTTGAAAGAAGATTACTTTCTTACTTTTTCCGCTTTTAATACACATAGCTAGAATGAAAGGTTGTCTTGGAACCTTGGAGTTATGTATAAGAATAAACATTTGTTTAAAACATACACACACATGACGGATGCTGAGATACCCCATCTGGCAAAGGCACTTATTGTCAAGACTGACAGGCTGAGTTCAATTCCCAAGATGCACATAATGGAGGGAGAGAACTGACTCCTACAAATCGTTCTCTCATCTCCTTATCTCCTGTGTATGGTGGCATGCCTCTCCTATAATAAATAAATAGATAAGTATATAAATAAATAAATGTATGGATGTGAAAAGTGAGAGCCTGCCCTTTTGTATGCAAATGAAATTGTCTTCTCAAATATATTGCAGCCAGTGAATTTATAATATAAAATCTCAAGAGGAGCTGTTTTAGAGGAGAATGGCATATATAATAGCACCTTCTGATTTCAGAAAGAGTAGCTATTGTTTCCAGATAGTTTTGAATCTCCCCAATAAAAGGAGACTGAAAGAATTTGCCTTTTAGCATTCCTTATTTTAGTGTGTATTATAATGATTAGGCTGTTAATTTTAGATGGTAGAGCTTTTAGTCCCTTTGTATTTTCTCTTGTTAACACAATCATGCATCTTCTCAAAGAGTGCTCAACAAGACTATTCATTTGATCAGTCTTATTTGACTCAGAGGTGGTGTTCTCTACCTTTATGTTATAGTTCAGTCGGTTCAGCTGATTTTTCCCTAACTGTGCTTGAAAAATCAGAGAATCAGAGTCCCCAAAGTATTTTTCTCAGTAGTTATCTAATCCATTCTTCTGACAACATGCATACCTCCTCCCCACTATGTTCAGTCTTTGTCAGTGATCAAATTTCATCCTTGAATCTCTAAGTAGATTTACTTGTAATTTATTTTCCTACTTGTCTGTGTTATTATTTCTTCAAGGCCCAACGTGAGTATTACTTTCTTTCATGAGCGTTCCTGTATTGTTTACACTGTTCTTCCTTCTAGTGTGTATTGGTTCTTTGTTAACTTCAGCATCTGTTCTATGTCTATAGGTGTGCCCAACTGGTGGCCTCAGGGTCACATGTGGCCAATGATAGCTGTGAAAGTGACCAGAAAATCATAAAATTACTTAGAACATGATAAGATTTGTGTATGCATTAAAAATAATTACACAGTTCTTGAGCCCAAATTTTGTAGATAACAACATCATGTCTTGCATTTCAAAAGGTTGGAGCTAGAGGTCCAAGAGCAGAGACTAAGGAAGACTGAATTTGACTCACTGTGGTATCCTTACAGCCACCTCGATTTGTTAAGTCAGGTGGCCAGCAGGACTCAGCATGTGGTCACAAGAACTGAATTTAGGGCAGCAGAAAAATAAAAAACTAAGATGACAGTTAGAAGATGCACATAGACAAGGTATAGAGAAAACCTCGTGCAAACTTCCCCCAAAGCAAGTTAAGATATGAGCGTGAAATGTTTTGTAACAGGAAAGCTCATTAGAGACTGAGTGAACTAAGGTTTTTGCTGTGTCTGGTCATGTAGACATCTTCTGTCTCATGTACACCAGCATTTCAGACCCTGAGAAAGTAAAGTACGTGTTAAGAATAAACTGTATTATATAAACATATCATAGTAAACCACTCTTCTGAATTCTGAGAATGACTTTGACCTTCATGAAATCTAAGTTACCACTTGCTGGCTATGGCCAGTCTTCTAAGGGTTAGCAATCTCATGCCTGCTATCTCTATTTTGCAAAATGTGGTATTATCATGACCTTTCTGAAATGCTATCAGAAGCTGAAATTGGTTGATTTAGGAAATAAATATTGCCTTGTTACTAAAAGGTATTTAAAATACAGGTAGTTCAAAACCTGTATAAGAAATTTAAAATCACTTGGAACATCTGTCGCTGTTGTCTGACCTTGTGACATAGTCTCATGAAGTACTATTTATATGTTATATAACATTGTATTGTTTTCTCTTGTGCTCGTCCTTTATTATACAGGAGAAAGTAACTGGGTTACAAGTCAGAATAAGATTTGACGGGGTGCTATCTCTCTTCACTGCTCTCAACAGTTTTCTTATGTGTTTATAAAGGATTAGTATTTGTATCTCAGAGGTTCTTATCTCTGATATTTCTGCCTCCTCAGAAAGTCTGTTGGGTTATTTTGTTTAAAAATTCTTTATGATATTGAAGTAAAATTCTATTTCACTATAATGTTTAATGACTCTTAGTCATCTTAGTTATATCTTTTGAACAACTCTTTCTCTACTTTGGGAGGCAGTGCCTTCTAGGATTACCATCACTAATGTCCCCATCACTTAGGTTAAAGTTGGAGCTTTGCTTTCTTCTGGAGACTGGTGGTCAAAGGCAGAACTGAGGTTAGTATAAATGTTTGCTCTTTCTTCTCAGAACTTTCCTGAGATTTAGACACCCTGTATGCTTAAGATGATCATAAAAAAGAAAACAAAACAAAACTAAAAGTGATTGAATATTTCTGAAACTCTTGTACCATTGTAGTGACTGTCTTTGTGGACCATCATGATTCTGTCATTTAAAAAGTCTGAATAAAGGCCACTACTTTCACTGAATATGGCTTTCATCATTGTGTCCACCTTATGTTTCAGATAAGGATGTCTTTTTAAAACTTTCAAAAACCCAAGAGAAAGTAATATAATCAAACTCAATTACAGGAAAAGAAAATTAAAGGACAATGCCTCTACTCTGTATAGATAGAAAAATCCTCAACAAAATCCTAGCAGGCCAAATTCAACAGGATATCAGAAAAATCATTATAATCAAGTAGACTTATCCCTTGGATGCAAGGAGGTTTTTAACATGTGTAAAATAATGAATGTAATACAACATGAAAGCCAAAAATTATAGGATCATTTCAATAGACAGAGGAAAAGCATTTTACAAGGATGCCTGCTCCGAAAACCAGTTCAGTGGCCAGCCATGGTGGCACACACCTTTAATCCCAGGACTCAGGAGGTATTGGCTGGGTGTTCTCTGTAAGTTAGAGGCCAGCCTGGTCTACAAATAGAGTCCAAGACAGCCAGAGTTCTGTTATACAGAGAAACCCTGTCTCAAAAAACAAAAACAAAACAAACTAAACAAAAAACAAACCAAAACCCCCAAACCAAACAAACAAGAACCGCTTCCCCACCACCACCACACACACACAAAGGACATTCAGAAGTCCTGCTAAGAGCATTTGGCAGAAACAAGAAAAAAACGTTATCTAAATAGGAAAGGGAAAAGTGAAAGTGAAATTGTGCCTTTGTTCCCTTATATATTTCAAAAGAAAAAAAAGTAAAAATCCTGCCTCCCCCGAGTCTGGTAAACAGATTCAGTAAAGTGTATGCTGCAAAACCAATAAGGTTTCTATAATCAACAAACTGTACACATTTTTTTTTAAGAAAAGAGTTCCATATACACTAATATTCTTTAAAAGCCTATGAGTGTGTTTGACAAAAGAGGCAAAAGACTTACATGTCAAAAACTTGGAAACATTTAAGAAAAATCTCAAGATGACAAAAATATATTTAAATGTATGTTCTACTCATGGATTGATAGCATGCTGTTACATTTTATACTACCCAAAGCAATTTATAGATCTAGTGGAATCCCTATAAGTACAGTAGAAAGTTTTGCTAATACTTACAAAATCGCAAAAAGCCCCAGAGCATTCAATCCTAAGGTTAAAATAACAGATTTGTAGATATCACATTTCTTAACTTCAAAATGCTATTATGATCTATATAGCCTGATACTGACATAAAATCTATATAAACCAACAGAATAAGAAAATCCAGAAATAAAGCATACATATATAGTTAATTGGTTTTCCTTGGAGGCACCAAGAACATACGTATGGAAAGAACATTCTCTTCAGTACATAGGATTTGGGAAAACTGGGTATTCCACAAGTCAGGACTGAAGTTGAATGTTTATATCACCAAAAGTCAGCTCAGATTGTATTAAAGACCTAAATGTGAGACCTGAAACTAAAACTCCTACAATAAAACATAAGTGGCTTTCTATGACATTGAGCTAGATGAGAGAATCAGAGTAGCATTGAAGGATGAATAAATTTTCCTCAGACTCACAGTGGAGTATAGTTGTATACAAGACCTTCATTTTCCAGGCTGAGAGAATAATGTAAAAGTGCAAAGGCAGGAGTTGTGTATTTCAAGGTAGATGCTATGGTATGATGGTATGGAAAGGAGTCAGCAAAGGATGAATTCAGAAAGTCAGGCAGGGCCAAAGGTGAAAAGGTCCTTGAAAACCAACCATAACGTAAGTTGATTTTAGTTTTGTTTTTATTGTTTTATCAAAAGAGTACAAATATCAAAGACTTTTTAGAAGATCAGGGAATATGGCTATGTGCCCCTAAACTTTTTCAGTCTTTAAATCCCTGAAATTTAAATATAATACTTCAGATATTCAGAGTTCATTGTTTTCTGAGAATAAGAAATTCTTAGGAATAAGAGAGATCTTAATTGTTATCCAGTCCATCAGTTATCAAATATACCCGTGCATAAAAATCCATGTAGCTTTTGTTTTTGTAAATAATGATTCCTAGTTTCTATCTCACATTTCTGTTAAGCCCAGTTTTTCTTATGATAAGATTTATGGGTAGATCTTATGTAATCAGATAGAGATAAACACTGGATTTATCAACCCTCTTTCTTGTTCAGGTCCCACAAATGCTTTTCTTTGAGTATGAAAAAATTTTCTTTCTGTTCTCTGTTTATTATTCTACATATGTCTTGAACTTAATTCACCTCATTATCATTCCTCCAACATTTTCTTGATCTAGGACTTTTCTTCATACAATAAATACTTACTGATTGACAATTTAGAACATTCAGGAGATGTGAGATGTGTTTATTGAGTTAGGGTTTGAAATGACTGGAATAATTTGTTCTTCCCTTCCCTTCCCTTCCCTTCCCTTCCCTTCCCTTCCCTTCCCTTCCCTTCCCTTCCCTTCCCTTCCCTTCCCTTCCCTTCCTTTCCCTTTTCTTCTTCCTCCTCCTCTTCTTCTCCTCCCTCCCTCCCACCCTTCCTCTCTGTTTTTTTTTTTTTGGAGGGGGGGCATGCGCTTTTACTATGTAGCTCTGGCTATTCTGGAACTCACTTTGTAGACCAAGCTGGCCTCTGCTTTCCCAGTGTTAGGATTAAAGATGTGTGCCACCACACCTGGCTTAGAACAGTTAAGTTTTCTTAAGGAGCATGGTGACCTGAGAGTAGGTCTATAAACCCTTCTTCCTTTCCTTATCTTCATGTCTATCCTCACCAGCGTATGCTGAGATCTTTCTTTCCCAAGTTCTGTTACCCATCCTAATGACCTTTCCTGCCTTTTAGGATCTCTTTGGCTTTGAAATGATCACTTCCTTTCTTTGTTCTTTTTGTGACTTCATTAGTAAATTTACATCAAATTGATCTTAAAGCTATTTTTTTTTCCAGCTCCAGTATTCTGTTATGCTGTTGTCCAGACTCTGCTGGTCTTTGGGGCAATGACATAGCAGGACTCTAACATAAAAGCCAAGTTCTGGAGAATAACACTTTCACTTATGCTCGAGACTCAGTGGCAAGTTAGTATCAGTGTTTCCTGTGGGCTTTTAATCAAAAGAAACTCTGGACATAGGAATGGTTTCATTTTAAGCATTAGCAGCTGCAGCTGAGAATGTTAGATAGGAAAAGATTATGGATGCCACTAGACCCATTTTAACAACTGGGTAGTTTCAAAGCACACCATGACATCTGAGTTATTTCTGAATCCTGTGGGTCAGAGTGTGTTTAGTTCCCTTTCCTGGGAAGACAGAGCATCATTAAAGAACATTTGGTCTTGGTAATGGGCAGAATTTTCCTTTGTTCTGTTGGTACCTTCAGCTATAACAAGAAAACTTAGTATTATGAGTACTTTGATATGGGCAAACCAAGCACTTTCTGTTGAAATTGAAAGAAAATAATATACGAGGCCTATGGTTTAAACAGCAGAAAACCTGAGGCAGGTACAGGCAAGTAAACAAAGTTGTTGACCGGTTATAGAGATAAAAAGGTATGCAAAGAGAGTAATGGGCCATTTGGCCTGGCCTCCACTGACTCAGGAAAACCCCCTGCGGGATAGCTGCTACCTGGGGACTCTTGCTGGT